>OZ022513.1:68203999-68582151 GCA_963989385.1 Ctena decussata
CCAGGCACTGGTTTGCAAATGCAAGCTAACCCATGCCCTTATTCTTATGATCGGTCCCTAAAGGGGACAACAAATACTAATAAGCATTAATGCATGATTTTAGCATGCCTCCCAGCCACAGTTTGATAATTACTCTGCAGCTGCAGAACCCTCAAAACCTCGCTGCTCAGCCCCTGGGTGTACCAGGTTATCGTTGAAGTGCTTTGGGTATTTAATGTATTTACCAAGGTCCACCCATTCACAACCAGGGTCACGGCGAAGCTCTTCCTTTTTTTGTGTGTGTGTGGGGGGGGCACAGGGGTGGGGGGAGGGGGCGAGTTGTGTTCTGCATCGGGGACAAGAACGTAGATATTCTAGTAAGGTGAGTGTCTGAGAATATGGGGCGAGTTGTCTTCTGAAAGTGAGACAAGTTGTCTTCTAAAAGATGCAGTTGTAATGACAAACAGCGTAGATCCTGCTTCGGGATCTATCGCACTTTCATCGCACTTTAATCACTTTTTTCATCAAATTCGGTAATTTTACTTGAAGGAATATGGAGGCTTCAATTCAATTCATTTCAATCCAATGTATAATTTAACATTGATTCAACACTGACTCTCAACATTTTGCTATAACAGGTTTACCCAAGGGAAGTTAGTTTCTGTGCACAAGGCAGTAAGTATCTGCCATATTTTTGAATAAGTGGGTCAAATTTTACCAAACTTCCATGGATATATCGTTTGGACAAGCCAAATAGCATCTTTGCAAGTCAAGGGTACTAAGGCCACTTTGTTTCTTATGTATGTAAGGAACAAAGTGGTCTTAGTACCCTTGGATTGCATAGTGGTCTTAGTACCCTTGGTTTGTAAAGATGTCTAAAAAGTTGATTAGGTTTTGGTGACTTTGACCCCATTTTCAAGGACACAAGAGGCCTTAGACTTGACCTTTTGTGGTCTGCGTCAGCATGCCAATTTCTTGTACCCACAATATTTCTTGAACCAATTTCACCAAACTTGCATGGATATATCATTAGGACAAACATAAGAGCATAATAGATTTTGATCACGTTGACCTTATTTTCAAGGTCTTCGGAGGATTTAGTCTACATATGTGAAAATTTCACTTATACAGTATGCTGTATATCTCTTCAGCCCCTACTTTCAATCTCTTCAGTAAGGGAAAAAAGGAGACCGTGTTTGGCAACACATGGGAAGAAACTCGTGCATAAAGAATTATAATAGTGATTTGACAAGTAACTTCCCTTATATTGAACTGGCTGACGTACCATAAAGTCTCTAAAGATTGGAGTGAGTGAACTCGGGTTGAACGTCCCACCAACAACGAGGTTATATGGAGACGGGACCTCGGTTTAAAGTATACGAAAGACCGGAGAAGCGGGGCATCGATCTTGCGACCCCTGGATGGGTAGTCCGAAGTCTAAAGATTGGAATTAAGCATAACTGTCTTAAAACTGATGTTTGGTTTTTCACTGCAGTAATGCGTCTAAAGATGCAGATGGAATGACAAACAGCGTAGATCCTGCTTCGGGATCAGTCCGACCAAGATCTGAAGTGTTTGTCTCTATATTATATTACTTTGTATCGAACTGCCCAAATGCACTCACGAAAACGCTAGAAATAGGCTAAAACTTTTGCGAATTTGTTAATGGAGTATTGAGGCTTCAGTTCAATTCAATGTATAATTCAACATTGATTCAACACTGACTCCCAACATTGATTCAGCATTGAATGTCTGCTGGGCCTTTAATACTTCTGTATTCCATGTCAGTCCATTGGCTATCACCACATGAATGCTATAGGGCCTAACCTATTTTGAGTCGACATTTATTAAAGAGAAAGTCGACTGATCAAGTAAATTTTACCGGCGAGACTCCACTTGGCAGCTGCGCTACCGAGACTCTTTGGACTGTGGGAGTCGGTATGAGCCGAACAGGAGTTGCAAACAATGTTTGGTTTGTAGATTCAGACTCTAGAATGGGTTGAGTTTTCATACGATTTCTAGAATGAGGAAATTACAAATTTGTAGATCTTTGTAATCGTGTCTGTTCCGCGTGTTGTCGCTGATGACATCACACCAAAAACACACATACACATACTTTTCGATATTTGTTTTATATTTGACCTGAGAAAAGGTGCAGACTTGTCAAAGCTGCCAGGCGACAGAGTCGATTCCCCCCCCCCCCACCCACTCCGCCTCCCCGTTCCTCTCACCAACCAGCACACCGGGCCTGTACGACCGAGAGCGGAGGGTGCACCTCCCATAACCGAGCAAATTACATAAAAAACATGCAGTTTTCAGCCAGAAAGCGAGTTTACACCCCTAAACTAAAGCTCTAAAAGTGTCCTTAAAATCTGGATTTTCTTAACTTTCTTACCCCCTTCAACCCACCCCAACTCCCCTCCACCCTAGGGCACCCCTCCCCTCCCGCCACCTCCCCACTCACACTGAAATTCGTTCCAGCCACACCTTCTTACCCTCCGCCCCTAATCCCTTGGTAAAAGTATGTGTACGGGCCTGCACAACCATTCCATTTGATCCTTCAGATGTAGGACCCATTAAGTTTTCTCTCCCAAAGTGAAATTTCACGTGCTGTCTTAATTGAATAGTTGTTTAGTGGTGTAGCGATATTTGTCTTGCTTTAATTTTTCAAACAGGGTCGCGCGATATAGCATTTGAAATATTGGCACACTGGCTGTCAGCCGACTCACAAGTTAATATCAGTAATACAATCAATTTACTGTTTACGTCACAATTTCATGACGTAACCAGCACTACTGAGCTAGTTTCCTTGTTTACAAACTCTGCGGGTGGGTATGGAATTGTGGTTATTTGTGAACAAAATATAAAGATAGACTTCTGTCATGCATTGTATTTTTAATAAACATATTTAATTTAATCGCGCTTGGTATTCTAGCAATACATGGAATAATGATTCTCTCGATTTTGTCGCAAACGTTGAAATGCATAGCCGGGCCAGTGATGTAAACACTGTTGTCCGCCATTTTGTTGAAAACAACAACAACAATTTGCGTAGAGTACCCGAAGATTATTTTGCAAAGAAAATTGTCCCAAACACCGAATTACTTGATTTTTGTCACAGGGAAAGGGCGAATACCATGGTTTTTCATGGCATATGTCCGCCGGCGGGAGAAAGTCGAATTGTTTTGAAAATTGCTTTTGAAGTTGACTTAAAAAGTCATCTTTCGACGATCGTGTCAACTGCTCGAATGCCGAGTATCTCGGTGTTCAGTTCGGATCTCAGAGAACTAGGAAATTAAACTAAGATGTAAGGAATAAAACCGTGTATTATTTTCGGCTGTGTGTAGTTTGATTCGCCGACAAAGCAGCACTGAAATTGCGACCCGTTCGTCGATTGAATCTGAATCCGAGGAATTTCGAACGTTTTTTCGTTGCTATCTGTATAAAAATATCACTCCGCCATGGATACGCGTTCCCACTGTAAAATTAAAGCCGAACACCGCTCGGCCGATTCCGTGATTCACGGAATTGGCCGAGCGGTGTTCCGATTGAGGTACAGTTAATGCAGGATATATGTTAACTCCATGGGCAATTCGTACACCTTATTAGTTTCAGGATTTCTATACGCCGGTCGCGAGACGGGTCGTATTATGGCTTGGCGTTGTCCGTCCGCTCAGCGGAGCTCAAACAACTTTTCATGCCGATTATTCAAGTCGGACATGTTACGATACATGTTTTTATTTTTTTTTCCTTACATGTCTTTATCAAGAAAGATATGGTATTCATAATGTGGATGTTGAAAATATGTAATTTGCTGTTTTAATCAAACTCGTTCTCGTTTTATGATTTTTTTTAAACAATAGTAAAAATGATGTTTTCGACCACTTCATTTTTTGCCCCTCTACTCACTGAAAGACATTTTGAAGGTTTTGTTGTCCTAGGTTTGGTTGTTTGGTTGTTTGGGGATTTCACGGCTCGTTGAGACAGTATTTCAGTCTATATCGAGCCGTCTCCCAGAGAGAGGGAGATCGAAAAGAGATATGGTAGAAGAGAGAAAAAATGTCAAACAACCCCACCTACACTTACTGCAAGTACAGTAGGTCCTTGCCCTACTATTATTCTAATTAGTAGGTAACTGAAAGTTACCCAGCACTATCGCCCGACCACGACACCCCCTCCCCTTGTCCTGGGAAGCAAACAGGAAATCACAAAAATAATAACCGTACAAACCATACACGGAATTGCCTTAACCACCGTTTTCAGCGTTGTATCTGTTGAGTCCTCGTCTTTGCTTCTTCATGGTGTTGAAATTTGATTTATGTGTTTACCGTGATGATTCATTGACGAGTTAGAGGGTTATCATGCGAACCGAACAACCAACTAAATGTTTTGTACCACTTCAGAAACTGAGGGTGAGGTTGGGCCTGTAAAATCGATTTAAGCCCCCCAGTAATTCATTACTGACCGTTCCAAGGCGGTAGTTCTGTTGTGGTTCTCTGTTGCCTGTTTTTGGTGTCAGAGTTTCTGTGATGTTTTACCTTATGTATGTTCTTATTATTTTTGGTTCGGTTTGGGTTACTGAGTGGCCACCTCTTGGGAACAAGCTGCTCACTCGGTTGGCCATATGTTCTCTGTATCTTGATTATTTGTAATCTTAGTTGTTTCCAACTATGGTTTGAGGGCTGGATTTGGATTTTGATTGTTTCAGTTTCTGGTCTTTGCATACTTTTTACTTTTATAACACAACGCGAGATAATTATATTCATACGCTGCATGGAAAAAATGGTTTTGATGCGAGAACATCTTGATTTATGTCACAATTAATTTCTGTTTCATACATTTTTACACTTGTCGAGCTGTATGCCATATTCCATTCCACAAAGACAGTTAGATGGTACCACAAAGATTCGTACTTTGGGAAGAGCGGTCGCAGTGTAGTTGATACCGCTTCTCCGGTCTTTCGGGTGAAACTTTAAACCGGAGTCCCGCCTCCATGGCATATGTGTTCGTGGGACGTTAGACCTGAGTTCAGTCAATCAATCGTACTTTGGGCAAGGACACTGTCACAAAATTTCGATTGACGTCCGTGCAGATTACGCTTGGATATTCCCTGTTTGAAATTTTGTGGCAGGGTATTTGACCACAGTGCAAATCTTTGCGGTTTCACCAGACTAGGAAATGACGCATCTAGTCCAATTCTTTTCGACCAGCGCATATAAACAAACGTCACCTGATCTACACCCTGAGCAAGGTGCAAAAACAAAAAGAAAAAAAAGTACTGTGCTACTAACCTTGTTGGCCATTCACTACTAGTTCTGTTTTTGTACAATATCCAGTGCAGTTCACAGTTTGGACTCCTGAAGACTTGAAAGGGTCTTTACAAGCAGAATCGAATAAGAGTATGCTTCCACACTTATAGCACTGAAACCCATTGCTGAAATGATAATAATAGAACAATGCACTGCATTTGATTCCAAGAAGGGAAAGGACTACGTGCTTTAAGGCCATTTTTGGCCCGCATCTGAGGTCAAAATAAGAATGTCAAGATAAAAGTATTTCATTGCATGAAGTTTACAAATTAGAATAGAGCACAACCATTAACCAAAAAAACCCTCTAACATATGATATATACTGGTATAATGCGCATCATATTGAAATATTTTGTTGGTTAATAATTGTGCTCATACTTAATTCTTAAAAGAAAACTGAATTCTGGATACGGGCTTTTACCTATAATTTTCCTGTAATAAGCACTGGTGACATGAACAACTCCGTTACTCGCTGTAAGTGACTTATCGAAGGCATTAAACTTTCCAGATTAAACCCTAAAATGTAACTACATTTTAACGAGTTACAATAACTACCCTAAAATTTTGAATCAGTTGAATAACCCTAAAACTGGGAGTTTTTAACCAGTTATAGTAGCAATTCTATAAAGACTGCGTGCTTGTAAAACAACAGTAGAGCAGCCTCTGAGCGAACTATTCCTTATAAAATGCAGTCTTATCACGGTTAGTACTTACTGCTCAGGAATCTGTGTCTCAATATTAAGAAAAGCTTACGATAACTTGCTTCAGTCAGGCTTGCTTCACTGATCATGGCACGCCTATTTCAGAGCTTGTTTCTGGAAGTTTTAACATTCTGTTGGATATATCCACAACTTAATAAAATTCTAAGGACTCTATTGTTTTTTTTACATTAATCTGAATAAACATCAGATTATGCATATAAAATCAATAAAATAATATGTTTTTGTTGCATACTGACAGATGTCAAGCAGAAATTTAATGATTTTGAAGTCAGCCAGGAGAAGTTTGAAATGTTGCTATTAAGGCTTTAATAAATGAGGGGCACATTTCAGCACAGCTATAGGCTGAAATGAACAGCAAAACATTTATGTTTTTATGACACTGTTTACAATCAAGTATCTTTATGAAAGTAAATCTAATCTTCAATAAAAATCATAAATAGAGCCGCGACACGAGAAAACCAACAATGTGGTCGTGCGTCCAGCGCAGACTAAGATCAGTCTAGGCATCCGCCCAGTCTGATCAGAGTCTTCGCTGTCCGCATGGAGGTAGCTTAGACTCTTAGCTACCCTTTGAGCACCAAACAAAGGGTCTGGTCGAACTGGGCGGATGCCCGGGCTGATCTGAGTCTTCGCTGTGCGCACATCCACATTGTTGGTTTTCTCGTGTCGCGGCTCAAATTATTATTATAAGTTGCTTCCAGAGCAATAGAAACATTGCTGAAGGTGTATCAGGAAACAAGTGAGCAGGGGATTATGTATACCCCGACCAGTGCCTCTGCCTAATTATAACAAACTTAATACAAATCTTTTATGCAAATCCGATATAAGTTTCAATGTCTGTGACCTTAACCTTAGGGCAGCAGTAACGATAATGTCAGCTAATTGATTTCAGTTTTCGGAAACAAATATTACTTTACATGTATATAAAAAGCCTTCATTCTAGTATACTGGCACTATAAGCAAACATTTACAAAGGATAGACTCTTAGCTACCCTTTTTAAAAGCGCTTTGAGCAATTGATCTTTATGTAAATTACTTAAACCTCAAAGGACTTCTATGCTTAAGGCGAGGGCTTTCCCCCATTATAGTTATACGGATCACTGACTTCTGCTTTGCATTTATGACTTTGACATGTAACTTGCATGACAAATGAATTTTCAAGTGTTTGTGTCTATGTAAAGTACGTTAAACATACGTTAACGTCCTTGTTGAGATAAATAGTAAATTATCCTCAAACTGATCGTTGAAATCATGAGTTATTGTATACATTTAACCCTCTTTTGACTTACATTACTTACATAACAGACAACACTGGCTAGTTTTGACTATATGTATGTGACCTTGACCTCATTTAAAGGTCATGGTACACAATATAATCCTTGAATATCACAGTGCTACTGTTGACCATTCTTCTTCTTTGGCTCACTGAGTATCGCCCCCCCGTGACCCAGCTTCCCACTCATATATATATATATATTGCGTACTTGCATCGCATAAGTCTGCTGCATTAAGGAAATGCTGGGTCACGGGGGGGGGGGTTTCTTGTATTTTAGTTAAAGTGAAGCGTTATATTTTGGCCGCTTTGACCGGAAGTGTAACTGTGGTTTTGCATGTTCAAATGCCAATCAGGCGTAACAAGAAGAAAATCATTGCTTTGTATTATGAAATGCGTGTATTTAGCATGCATTTACGACAAAAATGTATGGAATAAATATTAACTGATTTTAATATTTTTATTACCTCAAAAAATGAGGTATGCAAAAACCTTGAATTTAGGGTAGGTAGGGTCATACTGGATTATCTCCCCATGTCTTTGGGTCTGAATCACAAATGATCTGATTTCATACGGTTTACATATTTGTGGAAACTCTGCTAAGAAAAATTTGCTTACTTTATACTTTTGAAAATCGGGACCTGAAAATTTTGACCCTTTTGAAAATTCGGACCTGAAAATTTTGACCCTTTTGAAAATTCGGTCTAATGGGGAAAATCCTCGCCTTAATCATAGAAGTCCTTTGGTTATCTTGACAACCAGATGATCAAATTTCAATACGAATATAAAAAAAATCTGGAAACCTTAGGGTGTCCAAGTTTAGACTATTATAGTAACATAAATCAAATATAGATAGATCTATCAACACAGACTATTTGGAATCGCCGCAAGTGTATGTTATGCAAATGATTTCTGCATAATCGTCCACAAAGCACTAACCTGTTTTTTATTTCAACGTAATGAAATGGAATCAACCTTGATTAAATGTTGTTTTAACGCTGTGTGCCTGCTGGGTTTACTGAGCTTTTGGGTACCAAATACGGGGTTCTTGTACGCCCTTTTCTGGAAACCTAAATGGTTGCAATTGTACGCTCGCACACCGTAAAGCCCGGCAACATACATTATATGGGCGGACCTTTATATCTTTTTTCGCAACTGTTACTCAGAGAGTTTCAATTAATGTTAACTCTTACAGCAAAACATTTGCTTTCCTTTATGAGTTGCAAGCCCGGATCTACACCACAACTAGCTCGCGGGGCTCTCTCTGGACAACTTTTGAGCTTAGGGCCAAAGAAACAGGCAATAATCAGGGTTTCCACATTTAAATAGAGTATTTTATGAAAAAATCAACATAAAATCATGCTTACTTTTAAATAGTTATTGTTATGACATCTCATATGAATTGCCTAAGGGGATTCCAGTAAGATGTCACAACGTATATTTCAATCTAACCTTATGGACTATCATCTCAAATTATCATCAGCTGCTCTTTAATACGTATATTCCTGAATTATATTGGACACAGAGCCCAAGGTGGCTGGGCTTAAGCCCAAAAGCCTAACCCCTGTATCCGGGGCTGATACTGTTGACTCAATTAGAAATGGAAGCAAAATTGAAAATGACAGGAATGCTTTTCCCTGAATAAATATGAGACACTTGACTGCTTAGCTGCTGATCATGCATGAAACTCGGGGCTCAAGTATGATATGCTCCCAGCAGGCACATGACGATGGACTGTCATCGATGCGACCTAATGACGTCGCATCGATGTCAGTACGACGTCATGTGCCAACTTGGAGCTCGTACATACCTTTACTCTTAAAGCGCCAAAAAGCAGTCGTCTGCAAAATTTCGCAGAAAAAAAACACACACACAAAAAAAAAAACAAAAAAAAAAACAAAACTAAAAACTCAAAGAATAGAGGGCTAGCAGTTTGAATCTCGATGAGGTGGTTCATTATGAACTAATTTCAATTCTTGCTTTCCAGTGGTTAAACGGTAAGAGGACACCCGCCTGCAGACAGTGCTAAATCTTAGGAAAAAAAATATGACAATTGCGGCAGAAATTGATTACACAACTCTTAACCCTAAAATGCAAAACGCTACCCAGACTATTCAAGGTTTTGAACAGTCTAGGTAAAGGTCCACTAAATGAAGCTACATATCAACTTCGAAAGAGCTTACCCTTGCAGTTTCTGACAAAAAGAGTTTTTAAGTTTTACCCTATATGTCATCATAAATATGAAAATTCCTTTAACATTTCTTTTCTTCAGTTTTGTAATTTCATTCGAACTTTACTAACAGACATAGATTTACGATATATCTAGCATGGACTCAAACAAATACTTAAAATATATTTGTAAAGATTTCCAAAATATAATGTTCGGGTCTTTATACTTGTCACAAAACCGTCAAAATAAGGAAAGGATTTTTTTGTTTGTTTCTTAATCCAAGTAAAATTAAATAAGACTTAGTAAATAAATGGATAAAATAAAACTAAAGAAATAAAAAAAGAAGAAGAAAAAAAGAAAAAAAAAAGAAAAGAAAAAACTAATTATTAATAGATATAATTACCTTTCTTGAACTAGAAAGGTGGCAAGTGTAAAACATATCAATGAAATCGACAGTTTCATCTCCATTGTGTTTATTCTGTTTTGTACATGTATGTGCCCTGTCCTAACTTCTAATTTATGCAGCAAGGCGCGCACAACTTAGAGTGTGTTTATAGAAATTACTGTTACATAATGTTTGACTGCGCAACTGCAAAGTCCCGGCTAGAGTAATGAAACTACTGTCCTATTTTTAGAAAAATCACCTACACGGCGGGTAGGCAATGTTCTGCATAATGGTAATTGACCTCAGATGAGTACCTGTTAAAAACTTGTGACTAAGAGTTTAAGGTGTATAATACACCTCCATCTAAGAGAAGCAAAGTTTTGGGCAGCAGAAGAATCCAAAAACGGATAAGAATTCCCTGCTCGAGGTGATGTGGGTTGGGGGGGGGGGGATAATTCTTCCTTTAAACAAAACCCACAATGAAGTTTGAAACTAATACATATTGGTAAAAACCACGTCCCCTAGAGGAATAACTGGGTATTTCGCTACAAAATGAACCTTAAACCAAAACAGACATGATCCGTTCTTTTATTTGATTGTATCTTTTTTTATTCTTCATTATTTTATTTTTTTATCTATTTAGTGTTAAGTTTGATCAGCAGTTATTTTATTCAGTCGCTGTCACAAGTTTTGGATATAAACATTTATTATATACTTTCGTTTCTCCTTTCTCTGATTCAAAAGGGCAATTGTCGGTTGTACTGGCCAGCGTATGCGCATTTAGTACTGGTTAACCGCTTAGGAGGCCTAAGCCTGCCCATAAATAGTGTGGTTTTGGTAACTGACCGTCCCGACATGACCCTAGCTGTTTACTGTAGACGTAAAGCAACAAAACAACAACCAAAAAATAATAATTTACGTACAGTCTGTAATATTATTTCAGTCTTCCAGAGAGAGGGAAAAAGGAATGTGGAAAGCAATGCCCTATACCGCACCTTCAGTAAGTACGGTAGACCTTTGCCCTTCCTTAGTTGCCCTATACCGCACCTTCAGTAAGCACGGTAGACCTTTGCCCTTCCTTAGTTGCCCTATACCACACCTTCAGTAAGTACGGTAGACCTTTGCCCTTCCTTAGTTGCCCTATACCGCACCTTCAGTAAGTACGATATACCTTTGCCCTTCCTTAGTTGCCCTATACCACACCTTCAGTAAGCACGGTCGACCTTTACCCTTTCTTAGTTGCCCTATACCGCACCTTCAGTATGCCCGGTAGACCTTTGCCGTTTCTTAGTTGCCCTATACCGCACCTTCATTTGGCACGGTAGACCTTTGGCCATCTTAGTTGCCCTATACCGCTCCTTCAGTAAGCACGATAGACCATATCCCTTTCTTAGTTGCCTTAGCTTTGCTTCACGTTTGATGGCACTTTCGTTCCACCCTGCCACATCTTTGTGTTCAAGCATATTGTCTATGGATCTTTGAAACTTTCAAGGAAAGACTTTTTGATTCATTTGCTTGAACGTGCATGAGAAGATAAATACATTTTCCTTTTGGTCCTTTGAGATCATGGAATATATTCTGAGAAGTCAGAAATGATCATACGTTTAGATTCATTTTCTAAACAAATTTGAAATATTTTGGTATTTTTCGACTTATATCAGTCTTTGAGACGACTGCCATGTTAAACCTGCAAATTTACTGTTTTTTTCCTCTGGCTCCTTGTGCCAGATTTAAAGGGTCACTGATGAGGCTTGAATAGCCGAAACCGCGGTATGGCCCAACTTCTTACTTATGAATGTTTTCTTTGCTCTTAAAGGATCTAAACTTTTATCATTATATACACATTTTGATGGTCTTTAATGAGGAATCGTAAAAAAGTTTCAAAGTTGCTTTCATGATAAGCAACTTTGAATGAAACTTTTTACGTTTCCTCATTAAAGACCAGCTCTTTATGAAAAAATATTTGATTAGGGATTTCGGATTTATGGATTGACCAGAATTTCGAAGGGCGGGCTGTCCAGTATCACTAGAATTGTTTCCCTTTAAAAACGCAGGCGGGACACATGATTGTGTACTTATACACCTTAATATGGAACTTTGTCAGTTATTGCGCTCAGTTTGGCGATAAGATGTTGACCTCTTTATAAATTTTAAAACGATAAAAAACAGATCCTCTGTAGAAGTAGTATGGTGTCCCAAAAGGATCAACACCATTAATACATGCATCCACTGGCCAGAGTCTTAGATAAAAGGGGTATTTGATGATAATTGAGGGATAATTTTCTTTATTTCTTATTGAAACCTTATGTTGTGACATAAGTACTGAACCGTCGTCCAGACGGTTCAGATAAGGGGTCACAACATATGTTTTTATCCAGAAGTAACAAAAATTATCCCTAATTATCACCAAATACTCTCTCTTATCTAGAGCTCTGTCTGGCATTCTGAAATGAGGATATTCCAGCAAAGGTGGGGGTGAAGCTTACCTTTTACTGACATTTGAAGATACGGAGACAAAAAAAAACACAACAAAATCTATATCTAAAAAGGTAACAAATGAAATAATAATAATAAGAGAGTGTTAGGTCATTTTTTTATTGTGATATTAAACGGGAATAATACGAAATAATATGTCGACATTCTTTTGTATGAATAGTTTATGTCCATGAAATGTATTTGTATGTATGTTAGTAATTTGTATTAATAAATAAAGTTGAAATTATAAAAGTCAAGCTGTACCCTTTGCGCACCGGAAGAGAGTAGTATGTTTTACAATATAGCGGGGACCAGTCCGTCAAATTCAGCAAATATTACCAGAAAAGGGTCCCAAAAATTTTACAATACATCATTAGTGACGAGTCAATTAAAACAAAACAAAAGAACGAAAGAAAAAAGAAAAAAAAAAAAGTCACCCAACGGGCAATAATCACTTACCTGAGTTAGTTCCAACATACACTAGGCCCAAGAAGAGGTCAAATATGGGTTAGTTAAGAGCTCAAGGGCAAGTGACTCTAAGACAAATTTTACAATATGTCTAGATTTCAAACTGGTCTGAGGTTTTATTTCTGTCCTGGTAATTGACAAGTTGGATGAATTTTCGATAAAATAAATAGAGCGCTAAATATGAGCTTGCCATTAAAGGTGACAAATTTTAAATGCCAAAGCTTGGAAAGGGGGCATAGTTCTGTTACTTTTATAGAATTTGCGCAGAAATTTTCCAAGCTTTATGCCTGTCTGACAGTCTTAAACTGTTAAATTCAAGAGAAGATCATAAATAGGTCACGTTTTTATGAAAATTGTCCAAAAGGGAATCACTTTTTGCATATCTCACAACCAAGCTGTACATGAAATATCATCGTCCTAGCCCGAATACTTTATGAGATATCGTGATAATGTTATTTAAAAAAGGGAGGTGACTCTCAAACTACAAGTTTTACGACGCAAATAAATAAATAAATTGGGTTCGCTCTTTTTTCATTGTCTACATATAAATGAAATTTCAAAACTCTAGATCCAGTTATTTTTAGCCTTTTAACTGCTTAGTACTGACAATCAGGGGGAGCAATTACCACCTTATTGAAATCAGCTTCCTAGGTCAAACGATGCAAAAGTTGAGAAAATGCCAAACATAGGGCAACGCTCAGTTATGTTTTACGGACTTTGCCCAATAGATAAGCAGTTATTGCATATCCCACCACCAACCTGTATATGAAGTATCATTATTCAAGCTTCAAATCTTTTGTCATATATTGTATTAACAAGACTTCTTCTTTTTTCGACGAAGGGGAGGTATCTCTGAAATTAAACGTTTGACGGAGCCAAAAAAAAGTCCCTAATTTGCCATAATCTATTCAGATGCTCTATGCCAAGTGGATCTTAAGCTCAGTAGCTGCAAAAGTACTGACTATCGGGGGAAAACTCAGTTATTTCTGAATGCAGAGTTATCCTATCTTTAACAAAAAGAATGGAACAATGTTTTGTAGCATTTCTGCGTTTAATCACATTTCACAACTGTAAGGCTGCTTCTGACGCTTTTGGTGCACCTTATGTTTTTCTTTTGTTGTATTGTTTTGAAATACGATAGCTAACTTTGCTATTATCTCTGTTCATTTAGAAAAGAAATCCCCGACAATTTAAAATTCATTTCAAAATCAAGGTTTAAGATATTTCCAATTGATTTACATGGTTGGATCTCTAAAGAAATAAGAATGTATACACACTGTGATGTGTGACCCGGCGCACCCTACAGTAGCATGTCAACATTTGCATTGTGTGTGAGTCTTTTATCCTCGCTTTATCAGGCGTTTTACATTTTTTCTCATAAACAAATAATATATTTAGTGCTGGGACACTAGCAGGCAAACAGTGCAGACCCAGATCAGACGCTGATCAGGGTTTTCACAATTTGTTTACAATTCAAGGATTTCTGTAAAAGAATCAAAAGTAAAAATTTACCAGACACCCCTAAAATGATGAATGGACTCATCTATATCATAAGGGTGGAAGAATCCATATGTCATTAAGGTGGTGATTTATGGTAAATGTAAAAATCTGCATAAAACCATAAAAAAGTAACGTATCTCCCTGAAAGTTACCAGACTTCTTATTTTTGTTGTTCTTAACAGCTTAGAATACAAAATAGATGTACATGCTGCTTAAAAAGTGTTTTTATAAGGAAAGATCAAAGGGTAATTTTCTGCGAATAAATCTGAAAAAATACTAATGTTATTGAAAATTTACGTAGTGCTGACGGTGTATTATTGCATAATGAAGAGCGTCCTAGCAATTATTTATTCCAACTCTTTCTCAAATTGTAATGTAGACCAGATGAAAACGGTAGCTTTTTCTCAATGTTCAATCATGTACAAAGTAAATGTACAATGGACGCATTTATTAAATATACGGTAGGCAAGCATACCTATGTTAACACCTACAATATAAATAATACATTACTGACATGATCAGTGGTGTGTAGATAAAATTGTTCAACCTTGTTAAAATAGTATCACCTGTTGCACCTGTGTGTTTTGACAAAAAAATTTGGACACAGACTGCATCTTTTTTCATCTGCTCAGCCTGATAATATGTGACAGAGTTTGAAAAAAATAATTGCTAGGACGCTCTCCATTATGCAACAAGGTACTCTAAGCTCTAAGTATATTTTCAATAATGATATTATTTTTTCAGATTTATTCGCAGAAAATTACCCTTTGATCTTCTCTTATAAAAACACTTTTTAACATTAACAAATGCTGCCTTTTTGGATTCTAAATTATGAGAAACAACATAAAGAAGGCATCTGCTAAGTTTTGGAAAGCCCAGTGTTATTTTGAGTATTTTATGCAGATTTTTGTCTGTGTCCCAAATCAGTGATTATCACCACCTTAATGGGTTAAAATATGTTGGAATGTTGGAGTAACTATATTTTAGTTTCTTTTCTGAGATTTGGTACATGCCCTGATGAAATTTGAAAGACCTCAGGCTAAACAAATACGCGATATAAGACTGCTTTTGAAAACCTGACATGATGTAAATTTTCACAAAAAAGGACACATTATTCTAAATCCTAAAACGAGTTTACATTGACCTACTTTAGAAATATGTCGATATTTACATGTATGTTAAGGTGATCTGATATGGCCTGGTGCATGGCCGATGGTGTTGGAAATATACCAAGCTAATGGAAGCTGCACTGAAAATTAAAATGGTGTCAATTTTCCGCAAAGTAGGTCATTGCACCCTAATCTAAAGATTGTGACCTTGAACTGATTGGTTCATGTGTATATGGAGCCCAAAAGGGCAAAGGTTTATGGGATCTAAATACAGGGTTTGAAAACTTAACGAGCCTGTTCACTTTTGAAGTAAACTGAAATTTTAAGGACCCATTAGTCTGTAGAAGGATTGCACAAGCCACTTCAGCTCTTACAAAGCTGAAGCCAATTTTGAGACATAACACATAGTTCTTGGATCAAAGGTGAAACTTTTGCGCTACCTTATCATTTCCATATTTCTGTATGCATGTGAATCATTGTCCTTTACAGCAGAGTTAGAGAAAAAACGCAGGCCTTTGAGATGAGATGCTACCGAAGATGACTGAACATTTCGTACAAGGACCATATAACCCATGAGGTGGTTCGCAGAAAGATCCAAGCAGCCATTGGAGAGTATGATAAACTCCTGACCCTGGTCAAGAAACGGAAACTAAGGTGGTTTGGCAATGTCTCAAGGTCTTCTGGTTTAGCAAAGACGATTCTACAGGACACAGTTAAAGGAAAAAAGGAAGAAGAGGTAGACGGAAGAAGAGGTGGGAAGACAATATTAAAGAGTGGACAGGAATGGACTTTGCCAGCTCAACTAGGTCAGCTGAAAACAGTACAAGGTGAAAAGGGATCGTTTTGAAGTCATCTGTGGTGCCCCAGCGACCTTGTAAGGTTATGGGATAGAATACAATGGAAGTCTGTGGTAAATTGTCTGATTTTGCTCTAATAGTAAATTTTATGAACGTCTTGCGTGTTTCAATATGTGTATAAAGCCGTGTTCATGTGCACTTTTTGCACCCGGGTGCAAATCTACACCCAGGTGCAATTTTGCGCCGGGGGCAAATTTGCACCCCCTTTTGTAGCGTTCATATGCCAATAAATTGTGTCCATACGTACCTGGATTTGACATTAAACTTTACACAAGTTACCAAGTTTTGAGGAGAAATTCTCTGTGTTAAGATGTTGAGAATAGAGCCGAGAAAAGGCCATTGAGAGAAACCAGGTAGTCAAGAGTGGTGGACGACTATAGTGCTTTGGTCCGTTGGGACTTACACTGATGATCAGTGGCATAACGATTTCAGCATGTCAAAGGCCTCTTTTGACAATCTGTGCGACAAACTGCGCGGGCAGCTCCAACGGGATGCGCGGGTACACGTTCTGTCAGTTGAACTGCAAGTGGCAGTAACTCTATATCATTTAGCTGGGACTTGAGAGTATAGGACGATAAGGAACCTTTTCGGGATCCCCAAGTCCACTGTGTGTGAATGTGTGAAATGGGTTTGCTCGGCAATCGTGGACGAGCTATTCACAGCCTACGTGAAGTTTCCGGAGGGAAATGAGCCTCTTCCACCTTATTTTCAGGTTGTCACGAGCTGTTCGGTAATTAGTTTAAAGAGTTTTCATCCTCTGTTTACACTGTCTATCAGATAATTCGAAGCCCCTCTCTTTCATTAACTTGGAAATATTCTTCTAAACTACTGTATCGAACACCGCAGCATTGTCATTCGTTTTGCGCCGTAATATCGCTCCAGATGTCCAACAAGGCGTCTGTTGTCTTGTCTTCCAAGCCGCTTCCACGATTACGACGTTGACGGGCGGACATCTTGCTTAAGAATAACCAAAATCGTACTGTCAGTAATTTATGCATATCTGTTTTGATAGCAGTCTGATTTTCAATTTGATAAAGAGAACTTTGATATCTTATTTTTGTATCTGATTATACAAGATCATAATAAAAAGGCAAGTCATTTTGAAAAAAAATCGTAGATCAAAATGTATACTGATAAACACATTTTGCGTTCATGTGTACAATTTGCACCCGGGGGCCATTTTGCACTGGGGTGCAAATTAAATTGCACCACCTCAAAAGTAGGCTCAAATCTGCACCCGGGGGCAAATTTGCACCCGGGTGCTTTTTCTTAAAACACCGTTTACGTGGCCAAAAATACACTCGGGGTCCAAATTTGCACCCCGGGTGTATTTTTGCACCCGGATGCAAAAAGTGCACATGAACACGGCTTAAGTCTCAGGAGGAAATTTTGATAAATGTTGATTCTGTCGTGCATACCCGCAATATGCGTTATGGGCAAGGGGTCATACCTCCTTGGTAAACAGTTTCTTTGTACTTCCGCATAAGCTTGTCCATGTTAAAAAATAAATAATGCTTTAATAAGATGTCTTAACATAATTACGTTCCTCATTTGCAGATCAGAAGACAGTGATCAGGAAAAATCGTAACACCGCTCGGCCAATTTCGTAAATTAGACACGGAATTGGCCGGGCGGCGTTCCGATTGTGATCAGGAATGGACACAATAGATCTCTGCAGTCTGCCCTGAAACCCCACTTAGGAAAGAAAAGAAAAATAAAGACGGCTTACAAAGCAACACATTCATAGGTCAAACATTAGATTACAATGACACCAGTTCCCATTTGATAGTATCTGAACGTTAAACACGGAATTAAAAGAATTGAGAATAGTTATTTGTTTGAGAAAAAAAATGTGTTTCTATTAGAAGAATTTCATCCTGTAATGTCGTTGAGAAATTGATGAAACATGGCAAACAATGTCTGCCATGCTACTGTACTGATAGCATCATTGATCTGTTACCGTAGCAACTGTTGAACTTAGTACTGAGGCAGAATGATATCTCAATAATGTCACTCTAACATCAGTATGACCTCATAGTGGCTATGGTAACAGATTTAAATTACTACATAAACGGTATACGAAAATGTCAAAGAATGTTTGTCCTGCTCTGCCACTTTGTCAATGCCATTACGAACTGAAATTCAGTCAACAGAAACTTTCATCACTTAATTCCATAGTGTTAATGAAAAAAAAAACACCAAAAAAAAATAAATAAATAATAACACCATGCAAATGTATTTTGTCAATGCAGATTTAAAGCGTAACTACACTTCAGGAACTAACTGAATCAGTATTATGTCAATTCAGGTCTTGTTCGTGCCAATGAACACCTCTTAGACAAGGTACCAAGTTCAGATTAATGACGTCAATGATTCAAAACAAAATTTGCAGTAAGTCGAGGACGGCTCATACCCCCTTTTTTATTTTATATATATAAAACAGGCCTGTTATGTCGTGGCGCTGTCCGTCCTTCAGTTCGTGAACATTCTTGTCTGCGCCATATCTCAGCAATCGTTTAAGGTATAGTCATGAAACCTTATAGAAATATGTATTAAATTGGGGCAATGTGTCGCGTACAAGAATAGTTGCTCCTCCTTTCTAGTTTCCAAGGTATGCCCCTTTCATTATTTTTTCCAGACAAGTCTTGTGCGCGCTATAACTAGACAACCGTTTGGGATATCTTGATGAAACTTCATAGCAATGTGTAAAACCTCTAGACAATGTATCGTGTAACTATAACAATGGTTGCTATCCCTTTCTTTGTTTTGGAGTTACATCCCTTTGATTAGTTTTTTTTCATGCTATTTTTGTATACTAATCTTGTACATGGCATAATTTGATAACCATTTGATATATCGTGACGAAACTTATAGCAAAGTGCAAGATCGCAATAGCATGTTTCGCATATAAGAACGATTACTTCCCCTTGCTTAATTTTGGAGTTATTTCCCTTCGAGTAGATTTTATTTAGGTTTTTCTCATTCACTGCATAAGTCCTTAATCCTTGAAACTTTTTAATGAAGCTTTGTAGGAATGTGTATAATAATATGACAATATTGCATGAGCAAGAACGACAAGTCTGGCTTGATTGCTTCCTGAATTATATGCCCTTGCATAAATTTCCCGTTTACTGTGTAACTCCTTAGCAATTTGAACTATTTTAACGAAACTTTATGATGATGATATTGTCAAGGGACTTTATGAATACCAAGAATGGTAACTCTGGTTTGTTTAGTTTATGAATTATTCCTTATTTGACTGACATTATTCAGCTTCTGAGCCGCTTCACCTTGGAAGCTGATACTTGGTATACTTAGTGTATTTGATGGTTTAAACGTTGAAGAAAAGGTGAATTCATTCATAACAGAGTTGGTGTCTCTGTTTGTCTCCTGTCCATCCTTCTGTAAACAATCCTGTTCATTCCTTATGTGCATTAGAACTCCTCAAGTTAAGTCTCATTTCCAGTGATTCTTGTATTTCCTGAGAATTCTAGGACGAATTCAATATGGAGGGGGAGAATGTCACAGGGTATCGGTTAGGTATAAAATACACTTGTACTGCCTTGCGGTACAAGCCGGCTTTTATAGCGACGTGGTAGAGTGCTCGACTTTAGACCGGAGGGTCCCCGGTTCGATCCTCTGCCAGGGCGTGAGATTTTTTAAGAGTCCGTGACAAATGTCAGTGTGGGGGAAAATGTCAAAGGTCGACCAAGTGGCTCGGTAGCTCAGTTGGCAGAGTGCTCGCACGGTAAGCGAGAGGCCCTGGGTTGGAGTCCCGGTCTGGCCACGATTTTTCCTCCCCTGT
Organism: Ctena decussata; assembly: GCA_963989385.1. Lineage (NCBI taxonomy): Eukaryota > Metazoa > Mollusca > Bivalvia > Lucinida > Lucinidae > Ctena > Ctena decussata. The sequence continues at coordinate 68,224,052 of OZ022513.1, forward strand.
TACATTGTTGGCCAGCTAAGCATATCAGTTTAGACGACGACGACGACCAGCGATGACGGGATCTACCAATTTACTTGTGCAGCTGATCCGGACCTCAACGTTAGTGACGTCACGGGACTATTTCCGGAATTCTTTATTATTATTTACGTGAACACGTGTTTCCAATTATAAATGGGCCCACAATTTCTTATCGGACTAGATGTGATCACACAAGGATGACACACCCTACGACGAGAGAGACTATTCTGAAATCGTGATCAAAGTGATATTAACTCATCTAGATCATTATTGAGTGATCTGGAACTGTAAATACACTTTAGTTAACTTTGTGTTTTGTGTACATATTCATGTGCATGGATGGACTAGTATAGTTAAGGTAGTAACTAGGTCATTGTGTATTCAATCCATCCATCCTACGTTTGCTTTATTTCAATTTCAGTGCATTTGCCATTGTATCGTTGACCTGTACATATCTTTCAGGTAACTTGTACATGTAATCTAACGTGGAGGTCCGGATCAGATGCACAAGTAAATTAGGGATATCCCGTCATCGCTGGTCGTCGTCGTCGTCGTCTAAGTTGATATGTTTAGCTGGCCACCAATGTAACAGGGGAGGAAAAAATCTCACGCCCCGGCCGAGGATCGAACCGGGGACCCTTCCGTCTAAAGTCGAGCACTCTACCACGTCGCTATAAAAGCCGGCTTGTACCGCAAGGCAGTACAAGTGTATTTTATACCTAACCTATACCCTGTGACATTTATCTGTTTGAAATACTTTAAAGAAACTATTTAAAAATGTGTATAATAATGGGATGATTGTGTGTCGAGAAAGTACCGCCATTTTTGCTTGCTTAGTTGGTCTGATCAGATTCTCTGCTTAAATGTTACTTTACTGCTCAGTCCGAAGCGGGCGTATTATGCGCCGCTTGCCAGTCTCTTGTTCTCGAAAGCATTAAGCTTGACGCTCTCTAAGAACACGATGGAAAGCTTAGCATAGGCCGCAGATCTGTTACACATCTGTGGTATGTCTATGAGAATAATGCTCTTGACGAGCAGGAACTAAAACCCCTGGTGGGAAGCCTCGACAACACCTTCACAAGATACGAAATAGAAATAAGTGCCGAGAATACAAAACTAATGGCAAACAACGCCAATGACATCCAAAAGGAGATCGAAGAAATTTACATAAGTCGGGAACTGTGACGTTCCAAGTATACTTTTTGGCAATTGTAGCAGATGTTGACTTCAAACATGAAGTTCTATCAAGGTTTGTGCAACCCATCGCAACACTAATAAAGCTGATGTCAATTTATTTCTCAGTTCTTTTTTTCTAAAAAAAATCAGTAGTTTTCTTCTTTCTCTATCTCTTCTACATACTGTCAGGTTGAACAGATAAGACAAGGTGTAGCATGTGACCAACTTTTAAATTGTTATATATGCATAACACAGAGAAATCTATACTTTTAAAGAACAAATTATTTCACTTTTACACTTCTATGGTCACCGTTTTGTAGTTTTCATAATGTATGTATCATACAGGTTTACCTACCTACCCTTAACTTAACTAATGTTTTTCAACATTATACATAAACAGCATGAATAGAGAAACGTTTGTAAATAATCTAATTTGTTAATCTGTTCAACCTCATAGCATCAGAAAGAGTTGAAAAAAAAGTTATTGACATGTCATTCTTCCGAACGCACTGAAGTACATTTAGACCTAAACGAATGCAACTTACCCTTTGATTTGTTCTTTTATAAACCTTTACTTTTATCAAACTTATTCGCCGGACTTTATTCTTAAATGCAGAGAAAATAAGTCTGCTTAGATTCAAGGGAGATGTATGTAGCAGTATCGTGGTTATATTCATTATTTTATTAACCACAACTCACCACCACAAGCGCTTGCTGTTGAGCTCTACTGTAATTAAAGCGTGAGTGAATGAACTCGGATTTAACGTCCCACCAACACAAATGTCAAACGCAGACGGGACTTCGGTTTAAAGTCTCATCCAAAAGATCGGAGAAGCAGGAATCGAACTCCTTGATTGGTAGTCCTGCGCCTTATCCACTACACAACAGTCGCTCCTTTAACCCTACTGTTATTGCCGATTGCAATACGATTGACTGGGACATTAGAGAGCAGTCGATGTCTTTGAGCTGGATAGAATTAGTCATCTGGGGCCGTATTCATAAAGCCACTTAAGTCGTTGCTATGCTGTTGCTAAGGCTAAATATCTATAAAGGAGATTCCATACAACTATGGAATTTGCTCTAGGGGAAAAGTCTTTGTAAGACTGTTCCTCCAGAGCAAATTTCATAGTTGTAGGGAATCTCCTTCTAAGAAATTTAGCCTTAGCAACAGCATAGCAACGACTTAAGTTGTTTTATGAATACGGCCCCTGCTTTGGTGCTACTTAAATTTGCCTTGTTTTCCATTTGGGAAAGGAACAGAGGTATATGCATGATATAGATTCAAGGCCCTTTGCCTTATTCACGTCAGTTGGCCTGGATTTAGATATAAACTGAAATAATTGGAACGCCATGTCGTTTTAAGTTACACATAAACATTGTAATTAGTTCTATTTACAGCATGCTATGAAGGAAGTCTTAAAAGCCTTTTATCATATAAGCCGCGACACGACAAAACCAACAATGCGGTTGTGCGCCCAGCGCAGACTCAGGTCAACTTGGGCATTCATCCAGGCTGATCTGACTCTTTGCTAAGCGCTTAATGGTTAGCTAAGGGTCCAAGCTACCTTCATGCGGATAGCGAAGACTCTGATCAGACTGGGCGGATGCCCGGGCTGATCTGAGTCTGCGCCGGGCGCACAATCACATTGTTGGTTTCACATTGTCGTGTCGCGGCACATATGGCATCGCTGTTTTTCAATGGATAACGTCGTGACATAAAAAAAAAACGTATGACCACACGTGTAACAGCACTTTGGCTCGTCCATGTCATCATTGCGTTTTCTTATCTAAAAAATCTTCAGTTTGAAGGCGCTAAAATCCCATTTAAAAGGGTCAGATGATAAAAAAATAATTTCATATAAAATTCATGAAACTCGCCGAAGGGTCGTTTCTTAAATTTCATATGAAATGACTACGATTGGAAGACCTTCTATCTATGAGATCTTTGCATATAGTGTGTGGCTTAACCACGACAATGGCTGTATGAATTGGGCTACCGTAACTTTCTGCAATAAGCTTTTCAATATTTGAATTCGAACAAATTTTTGGCCCTATAAAGCAAGAAATGATAATGTGATTGTCGGCTACTTTAAAAGCGTTGTCTGATGTAGATTATCACTGATTTTGCTGGCATGTCTGTCTTGCCTTATGGAAAAATAATACCCTTTAAGTTATATGTACGAATTCAAAACAGGTAAATGACACAGTTTTTTTTACTAAGTCAATCATTTGAATTTTGAGCCACGTCGTGTGACCACCAACAATACAGCATTGGTGACAAGCAATGCCTTTGACCACACTGCACTTATAGCCTTCACTTGTCACATTTGCCATCTATGGAAGTGACCCAAGCTATACAGCCAACAGCGCGGTTTCTGGTTACTTTTGTGACTGAAACGAGTGATCTGAGTATCACATGACAAAATGGCCACATTGTTGGAAATCACATGATGTGGTTCAAAATTTTAAAGTTTATTCCTTACTATAGGTAAAGTAGATAAGGCGACAGTGATCAGAAACTGGCACAATCGCATCTTGCTCTAGACACCAGATTGGAAAGGAAAAAAAATAAATAAAGACAACTCACATAACAAAACGAACAGGCGAAACACTGAAAGGTCAGCTTTATCCCAGCAGAGCATAGACAATGCCAGTAACGGTAAACCATAACAGAAGCAATGCCTTGGAACTGTCAGTAATAGCAACCAAGCAACGAGTTGTTATCCGCCGAAGACTGCAAACAACGAGTGTTGGTTGCTTTTACGATCTATCGCGTATTTATGTTCTATTCTATCATGTCCCATAACGATACCACTAAGTCTTCGATTTCTTCTGTCACTGAATTTCCGGTCGGAGTTTTATTTCTTTGGAGAAAATGAGACGCTGAAATTTATTGGACAGATAAAAGAATATCTTCCTGTTTTCATTATTGAAATTGACCTTTTGCCACGAAAATTATTTCAACCAATCCATAATGCTGCTAGAGTAAAATGTTTGGGAAATAAAACGGAAAATAATTCCCTGTTTACTTCCCCAGGGCAACACGTGGGCTAGTTCACATTTGATATCTACGGAACCCAGGAAGGGACGTTTCCTTTCCGATATTTATCAGAAAAGAAATCGAAACAAGAAAATTAGAACGGACATCAAAACAACAAATATTTCTTTTAGACGACTTATTATATCGTTTAAACGACATATGTCGTCTACACGATATTAAATGGAACGGAAATTAAAATAAGAAAACCAGAAATGAAATTAACTCAAGAGAAACAGAAAAGGAATCGAAACAAAAATATGTCGTTTCATCGACTTATTATCTACTTTCCATTCCGATAGATATGAGAAAAGAAATCGAAACAAAAATATTATAACGGAAATCAAGACAACAAGTATCTCGTCTAAACGACTTTATATATCGCTTAAACGACTTAAGGTGTCGTTCAAACGATGTAATAAGTCGTTTAAACGAAATATTTGTTGTTTTTATTTCCGTTCTAATTTCATATGTCGTTTAAACGAGATATCTGTTGTACTATTTCCGTTTTAATTTTCTTGTTTCAATTTAGATTCTTATAAATATCGGAAAGGAAAGAAGATAATAAAAGTAAAAAGTATGCAAAGACCAGGAACTTAAACAATCAAAATCCAAATCCAGCCCTCAAACCATAGTTGGAAACAACTAAGATTACAAATAATCAAGATACAGAGAACATATGGCCAACCGAGTGAGCAGCTTGTTCCCAAAAGGTGGCCACTCAGCAACCCAAACCGAACCAAAAATAATAAGAACATACATAAGATAAAACATCACAGAAACTCTGACACCAAAAACAGGCAACAGAGAACCACAACAGAACTACCGCCTTGGAACGGTCAGTAAGTCGTTTAAACGTGTCTTTTCTGTTTTTCTTGATATAATTAACACACTGGTTGTCTAATTTCAATTTCTATTCTATTTTATATCGTTCAAACGACTATATAATAATTCGTTTAAACGACATATTTTTGTTTTGATTTCCGTTCTAATTTTCTGGTTTCAATTTCTATTCTGATAAATATCGGAAAGGAAATGTCCTTCATGGGTTCCGTAAATATTGCCTGATATTACCTTTGGCTTGCGTGTTACTCCACTCGTAAACAAACATATTGCTATCAATTTGTAATAACAAAATAAACACGGGTTTATTGCACTTCCAAGGTTACTAGCCGTATTGACAGTCAGCTATTTAGCATCGCAATATTTCTTCCGAAATAAGACGTGAACTTAGCCCTTTCAAAACGATCCCAAATATCTAGATCCGTCTTATAAGACGGATCTTGATTTTTGGGTTTTTATAAGACGGATCTTGATTTTTGGGTTTGTTTTTGAAGGGAAAACCCCATCTTATAGCAAAATTCAATTAGACTGATTTGAATATTTGGGTTCATTCTAGGCAGGGATAATCACATTTTAGCCGAATACATAATGTACAGGAATATTTCTTTGCATGCTGTTTAAACTCGTACCCAATGACACACCAAGTAATTCCAACGACCTTAGAAACAATCATCTTAAAGTTGTAAGTGCTTCCTTGAGCGTTTTCACTACTGGATAGTTAGTGGAAATTATAAAACGTTCAGAAATTATTCTGAGCTGAGACAGAAAGCATTAGCAGTATCTAACAAATTCGTATAAATGAAACTATCCTCGTACATGCACAAATCCGATTTTACTCGGAAATTAATAGTCAGTGCAAATGAAGTTCCTAATTATAAAGATCGTAATTCGAATAATATGTATATAAAGCCTGTAGTTCAAAAATCAGCTTTGAAGAAGCTGTGCTTGTTGAATTCTAAAAAAACTCCAGAAAGTAGTAAAACCGAAATTTCTGTTTGACCTCTCTCTGATGTTTTATAATAATTCTACCACTCCTATTACTATAAAGTAAATATTTTGCACAAATATCTTTTTACATACAAGTAAGTCGAATAATATTGTTACATTTAGGGTAACATTTGCCGAAACCTACAATTCATTTCTAGTTGGATAGGGAATTGTGCGTTTACCAGGCAAGTTGAAATAGAGATAGCGGGCCGAATTCTTGTGTTCTATACACAATTAAGGCATTGCATATAATGAATGTACTTGTATGCTGTTGGCCGTGAGTTAAATTCTCGACGGACTCCAACGTGAGCCTAGTTGTTCGTTTGCTTGGGAAATGGACCGAAATGTAAATCAGAATGTTTGGCCCCGGTACCAGTAAAATATGAGATAGCAAGTTTTAATGGGCTGAGTCAAGATGTGCTACTTTGCTGAGTCAATGTAATGCGGTTCTTTCAAACAAAACTAAATAAAAAATGGCCCATTGAAGCATCGAGACACCGTGCCGACAATGCTAAAAAATGTTATATGGATGAACCTTAACACTAACTGCCTTAAGTTGATCATTTTTAAGAGTCTGTTTTATTTATACAATACTTTGAGGAAACAATATTTATCGTCCATTACCTAGACAGTGGTAGATGTCTATGACGCCCAAAATCTACATCGCCAGTCTTTAATATTTTTCTCTGTAGTATTGCATTATTGTTCGTTGCAAACAGGGAGGCGCAAAAGTGATCCGCTTTGTAGAAAATAGAGGGAAGACATCGAGGTATGCCCATACATACGCCTTCAGAGTACGTACTTGAAAAGCTACAAACTATCATTGGAGAGAAGCTTTACTCATGAATTGCTTCGTCTCTAAATATTTACGTATATCTATAGATTAATGCTATTTAAGATAATATGTTTTACTCCATGCTGTCATGCTTCGTGTTTTATGAGCGCCTCGAGACCTGTATATCCCATTTAAAGATAGACTTTTGCTCATGACATGCATGGTGTTTGTAGGCCTTATTTGGTAAAACTTGGTTCCAGCTATGTTTTGTTTAGTTTATTGGTGGTTCGTGCCCTAAGTATAGCAATGGTTTCCGCCTATTATATTCCTTTATTTCTCTCAATTCATACAAAGTATGGCATATACAAACACATATCAATTGCATGCATGGTCTGTCATATATGAATATGGAATGTGGCCATTTTGATAGCTGGTACTATGGAACGCCGTTGCTTCCTTGTGATGCCCATTCTATTCTAATCATTTGTCCTTAAATGTTATATACTTTATATTTTTCGTGAAATAATTTCTTATTTTTATTCATGGCTATTTCACTACACTACATTATCGATAATAATGATGTTCGTTTTAGGCAGGGAAAATATGTATACATGAATAAATAAACAGCAATGAAATAAAATTGAAGTGCAAAATGTGACAAAAAGGGTTCCAAGGCATTGCTGCTTTTGTGGTTGTTATTGCCATTGTTTTTTTTTTTCTACTCGTCTTTGACTTTTGGGGCGTTATCAAGGATAGCCTCGCTGCCATCTGCTGTAAAAGAGCTGGCCCTTTGTCGTTTTGCTTGAAATTTATTGGTTTTCTGTGTGTTCCGTTTGTTATTGTTTTGCATTTCTATTTGGTATTTAGGACAGGCTGTGGAAATCAGTTGTTTCTTTTCTTGATCATTGTTGTCAAACTTACTTTCGAAAACATTTTCGATGTAACTGTAGCTGTTTATGAAATCATTTAATTAGAGATGTCATACCAGACGACCCTCTACACACATAGGATAACTTAACAAACAAGTAAGACAGAACTGTAAGTATTTATTGAAGCATGACATGGTGCACAATGTAATTAGCTTAGGGTTAAATTAGAATTAAAACCTGAAAGAGCTCATTCAAGAGCAGATACCTTATTCGAAAGAAGGTACATGGACAATACTTCGAAGTTCCGGCTACTGAAGTCTCATCAAAAGCCAGAGAAAAGCATACTCTCATTTCTTAATTGTTAATAAGGCAGTCCATTCAAAGTGTGATCAGTTAAAAAAGGGTTCGAAAGATTATAATACAAGAATCGTCAGAAAGCTCAGCTTATGGATGCACGCGATTAATAAGTTAGATATAAAAAAAACTGGCCAAGTGAAATGAGATCAACTGCAGTTCCAGAATAAACAGCCATCTTAAAAACATCAAAACCTCTAAAGTATTGCCAGAGATAAGACAATATTACTGAATAGTGAAATACAGCTCACAGTATTCTAGAGGTGATACGAGGTAGATCACTGTATCTAAATGTACCATAGCACCAAGTATAATACAAGCCAATGAAATAGTTCTAGAGATATGGGTCACAGTGACCAACAATTTGCAACTGAACCATTCTGGTGTAGAATATGACATTAACAGGGAAAGGCTAGTATATACCAAGGCTGATCTGAGTCTACTCTGAGCGTACATGCCACTATGTTGATTGTGTCGTGTCGCGGCTCATTTACTCTTCCTTTGGAAACAGACTATTATCAATAACCGTTGGTCAATGTGGACGACATATTAATGTTCAGACAAATATTGTCTGGAAGAAACTGGACCGAACAATGTCTTAGCCTCGTTTGCTGCTGATGTGTATCCTATTTGCTGATGTCATTCAACTGACTGATGGGAGTCAATTGCATAATCGTAAAAATTGATACTTTTCGAGTGTTTTGTCATAAAATGTTATTCACTATCAGGACTGAAAAGATCACCCGCTAGCAAGCGAAAGTTTTAAAATCCTTTCAGCAGTAAATATACACAACCGAATATGCACACATGAGATGTAGAACTCTCATACTTCGAACGTAAAATAGTCCCTATAAATCTAATAAAACCTGAAGACGTATCTGCGGTTTTAAGACTATCGAATGGTGGCAAGGTTTGCTACAAATTTATTATACGTCAAATTTCATAGAGCGTATATATCATACACAAAGTGCATACGAACTATAGTATTGGAAACCAACTTCTTATACTTTGCTTTAACAATGCACCATGCGGTTCATTTTCAGCCTCTGTCACCAGAATGATGACCAGCCAATCGAACATGTCACGAAGAGGAAATTACACCGAAGCTTCCTATAATACAAGAGTGACAAGGTGTCAAACACTTTTGCTCAGTTTGTCAATAATATTACTCTAGGAGACCTTGTAAATTACCCAGTAACCACTTATGTCTTGTCGCCAAATTTCTCTGTGAAGGCTGAGCTTTCAAGTGACTTAAAAGTTTCCTTCTGGTTTTCACATTAAGTCGCCGCCTGTCATGTAGAGCTCAAATCCGATTTCAAGCTTTCAAAAGTCAATATGACATTGAAAAAGAAGTGTTTCCACAGGAAGCAGAATATATGAAGTGATTTGCCTCTATGAAAGCTCAACTTAAAATACAAGGCATACAAGCAAAATCATGAGATATTCATCATGCCTTTATATTCATGAAAAGGACATAGTCATGTATAATGAAAAAAAGTACGAATGTTTGAAATATTCAAACTACAAGTACAAAAGTCTTGGATTTCTTTCAGTATAGATCAACACATTCTTGTTTCGTTGCTTCCACATTAGAGTGTAATGAACGCACAGGATCCTCATGCATAAAATGAATTGCTAGACACGACAGTTTCGTGGCACTTTTGTTACGACTGTTGCTTTGTAATCCCTAGTTTGCTTGAATACACATACATACACTGTTTTGTAGTAATTGCAGAGTGATTCAAAACATTTTTGCCATAATTTGCCCGTAAAATGTTTTATAATAATAATTACGGACACTTGCTATTTGCAGAGACTATGCAGACACACGATAAACGAATGCTTTTCTTGTTCTTTTATTTTCATCGCACAGATTCACAGATCTGGATAGTAAGCTCAGAGCTTAATCGTCTATTATGCATAAAGCGGCTTGATCATTTTCTCGAGGCGCACCACACTGCAGTTTAAACTGTTAATTACGCGTATATCCCTTATTTGCCCATTAACTAATAGGTGTGAGCATATAAAAAACGCTTGTATCAGCAGATTAAGACTGTACACCAAAATGTACGAAATTTCAAATTTGCTTGGAAAAATTAAATAAGAAAAACGATAATAAACTATGCTAAACGTATTTCATGTTGTCGAAGCCCTGGAAGTAGAAGAATTCAAACAAAGAAATATTTATGCACGTCACAAAGTGCACTTGCAATTAGATTTTCAGCAATCTTTATTAGGACTAAGTACTCTTTGCACTAGGTGTGTCTCAGAAAACCAGTATATTTTCAAGTAGCCTAAATGGATCGATGATTCATAACTACATGTATAACTTGAGCAAGCTCATGTTTAATTTCCAACAAATAGCGATTCAGGTATATGCCGTGAACTTATTTGGTAATAACACATTAGGCATAGAGGTAGTATAAAATACGTAAGCAATATCACCATGAAAATATCTCTTTGAACTATAAGTTATTAAAGTTCATGTCCTTTGATTATATAAAGCCAGGAGCGCATCGCGCTTGTGGGATTTTAGGATTTTGACTGAATTGGAGTCTAAGTCTGTCACTAGGAAATCAAAGAAGAAGCAACAATGAATTTTACTTATTACTACGGGTCAATCAACTACTGCAACATTTCGTTGTTGGAGGAGATTCAGAAACGTTCCGTTATCTCAAAATAATAAAAAGACAAAGGATCAAAGTATTTTCTTCACAGACGGCGTTGTCACAAAATTTATTTATAACGGTACCTGTCAGCTACATTATAACGATTTCCGCGGCGGTCACTTTGCTAGCTAGCGGTTCACAGAATGACGCCACAAATCTAGTTACCGCGCCCTTTACTGAGCGGGTTTAATACAGTTATAATTGAATCAAAGAAATCGGTTTTTCGACGGAATGTTTGATCTGACAGTTGACCGTAACATATTTTCATTGCCTTTAGAAGGATGTTTGTTGCAGTAGATACTTTATGCGTAGTATGAACCTGGGTAGTTAGTAGTTGCGGACATGTTAACTTTAATAAACTTAGACATTATACGATCACTTGACATATCATTAAAATGGCATGACAGTGTGATATGCGCGCGAATCGCAGACTGCGTTTCTAACAAAACCTCGAAGACAGAACACACCCAACAAGCAGACCTAGTTTAAGCCATTTTTTAAATGCCTCGTCAGGTATATGTTGGAATGAACTAAAATTTCCCCACCGAGGCCCTACTAATAAATATATATATCTAACTGTTTCAATGTTGTGTGGTTTTTTTTTCGGGTTCTCTGTTATTGTTTGACGGCTATATTTTAGTAATTGACTGTTTGTATATTATTTATGATAGACTCGTGGACATCTGCAAAGAAACCTTCTGATTTTCCACTTCTCTTGTATCGCTTTCTGTGCTATCGTTTTTTTTTTTTACCTTTCCTTTCCGATGTGGAGTCGGTTTAGTAAATCTTTAATTGTTGCTCTCTCAATATACTTTATGGGCGTGAATGCTACTTTGTTTATATCTATAACACATAAAAACATGCTGGAAAAAAGCCCTGTTACATCTATGCTGTGGTTTAACGACGCCTGTCCTGGGTTCGAGGTTATAAAATTTGAGATTAATTTCAAACTCAAAATAAAGCACAATGACTGGCTGCATCCGAGCATGTGCCAATCAGTGTGGTTTATTTTGAGTTTGAGAATGTACTCAAGTTTTATAACCTCTGGGCCTGATCCTGTCACTCTATATGTTTATACTGAAAATGCCAATTTCGAATTTCACTGCAAAGCTGTCAAGGCTACTGTAAAACACTTTTAAAATATCTGCGGTATCAAAATTTCGCGGTATAAAGAAAATGATATATTAGTGCATGTAAATTTTGGCGGGCATGGTATACCATGGCTACAGATGATAATGAAAATTTGATGTGTAGGTTTCTGAAGCATTTTCTTACTTTTCTATTTAACTATACATCGGGGCATCTATTTGAATCGCCCGCTCGAGGCGATACTAATAAGATGCCACAATGTATAGTTAAATGGAAAGGCATAAAAAGTCCAAAATACTCATTATATACTCTTTTTATCTGAACCCCGGTTATCATGAGTTGTGCATATGTATAGGTATTAGATGTATGATATATTGGCGGACTTATATTCTAGCGCCATTTGCCTAAACAGCTCTCTAATACTTGTATCGGCGAAATTTAGTAACCGCCAAAAATATGTGGTTTACAGTACTTTATCCCATTAAGCCCAGCGGACTTATCTGTCCTTATAGATTAGATTAATCCAATCATGGCTGGCGTTCTTTTTTCTTTTTTTTTGTTGTTTAAATTTCTGTAATTTCATGCAAATAAGGTTTTGTACTCTGTAAATGAGCGTATGTGAACTTGGGTTTAAAAACCTGCCCGCACTGAGTTTCAGAGGTCAGCACCTCGGGTCAAAGTCTTATTCAAAGCACTGGGAAAGCGAAGAATTAAATGTGAGCCATCTGGATTGGTGGTCTAGTTCGTTGTTCGCTATACTTCCGCCGCTCCTTTGTGATTGTGTTATCACTCTTGTTAGTCGTTCTTGCATTTTTAGACCAGTCTACCGTTAACATTGCGATTTTCGCATGTTCTAGCCTTTTTTGTTTCGTCGGCTGATTTGCATAGTTTAAGTCCCTATATAGCATAGCATTTTCATTTTTACACTTTTTAGTTGGAAGTGAACAACTTGGACAGTGCAAGAATCTGTGCTTGAGGAGAGTTAAACTGTACTAGAGTCTGAGACTAAAAGAAAAAACTGTAAAACCAGTGAATTTCACAAGCAAAGATGGCAGTTTTCCTATGGCAACAAGGAGAAAAGTATTGAAACATATAACTACAAAAACCTGACTCACAAAGTCCTGATGCCTTTTATTCTTAAAGTCACTTGTGTTTCGACATGTTTTATCCCCCTTATCAGCAAACGATAAAAGACAGATGTTCAATTAGACTTTCATGACTTCCGCTTCGAAATCGGAGTTAATTTATATTTCTTTGTGCATGTATTATTTATATTTTGCTGATAAAGCGCAAAAAATAACAGGTCAAAACTGACTATGAGTGAGTTGTGCTTTTAGACCGTGGCCTTTCCCCAACTTTTGAAGCCACTTATTATGTCATTCGACCTACGAAAATCACTGACTGGGCTTAAAACGCATTACAGTTCAGACACCTCAGCCGCCTACGTTATGATTACATTGTATGAATCCTTTCAGCCGTATTATGACTAACATGTAATTACAAGAGACATCGTCAGCATTCCGCCTTTTCTGTTGAAGCAAACATAGCGGACACTAATCAGACTGCTCCCTTTGAGCAGTCTGATAGGGTCAGCATAGTTTGGGACCGATTTTATACACATCCTCTCCAAAATAGACAAATGACTAATGTAAGAAAATGTTAGAATTCGACACATTATGTTGGAAGATTTAGGGTAAAATGGTATAACATAAATATTTTCTATGACGTGAAAGACAGCAATAACTTGAATAATGCCAAGGGTCATTGTTACAATGAACAAGAGATAATGTACACCTAATGTCCGATGACAAAGCTTGTCAGCCCAATTCCGTTCATAATTAGTCTGTAGCCATTGCATCGTCTTCTCTTTTCTTCAATATGACAGTGAACAATATCTCCACTGCGTTGGAATTTACTAATATCAAACGTGTCATACATTGCTTTTCTGATTGCTCATAGACTTTGCATTCATTGGTCTGTTCAGTGAGCTGCAATTGCTGTGGTTTGGTTGAACCATTACGGAGGCTAAGAGCGAGGTTTGGATCCAGTTAAACATGTTGAAGCCCCCCCCCCCCCCACAAGTAATATTTTGCTGACCGTTCCAAGGCGGTACTTCTGTTGTGGATCCTTGATGTTACACTGTGCTATGTCCGCTTGTCTATGTTTTTGGCGGTTTGGTCACCTGTTTTGCTACCCATTCTGCCTGTTTTTTTTGTAAGTTAAAAATATAATAGATAAAAATAGATGTTGATGCTGTTTTTGATTAGGGTAGCTGAATGACCACCTGTATGGGAAAGAGCTGCTCATTCGGTTTACCGTGCGTGTCTTTCGTGAACTTGACACTGTGTCATTTTTCCGTATGTGTGTGTCAGTGCTTCTTCCCTACTGGTTTTGAGAGCGGGATGTGGGATGTGTATTAATTCCTGATCATTGCCTATCTTTTTACTTTGCCACTCACGCAAATACACACACACAAAGTAGAAGAAGCAAAAGTAGAAGGAGAAAGATATCTCAAATATACAGTCTGCAAACGAAGGTAAACTGTTTTCATCATGTTGGTGATCTGTCCATCAACAATTTATATTTTCCCTTTGTTGCCGCAAAACCTGAATGCGTTCATATAATTGAGCCTCAACATGAGAAAAGCTACAAAGTGGTTGTGCGCCCAGCGCACTCGCAGATCAGTCTGGGCATCCACACAGTCTGACCACGTGGATTAGGTAAGAAGCTTTTTTTCTGATTGTGGACTCGATTCCCACTTTAACTCACAGCAGAAACATTTGTTTTGTATTGTCGTATACTTCATGTTGTACATATAAAGGTAATAAAAATACTAAGTCACTTGTTATGATTGGGGATCAACGTAGAGTAGGCATTAGCATACCGGGCCCTTAAGGTTTTCTGGCTGTGTCTCTGAATCGGTGATTCATCAATGATAATCGGTGTCATCTTCCTTTAGTTAACTGACTGAAGAAAGATTGTACTTCACTTGATACGCGACAGATGGACTGAGAGTATGGGAACGTTATATTGTTGTTCAGAAATAGTGGGATATGATTCCGGTAGTAAACTTTATCAGTGCTATCTCTGTCAAGCAGATACAGACAGTACCAACCAAAGTTATACTATCAGAAACCCTGAAATCTTGTCAATTTCAGCGTCACTTCACCCTGAAAAACTGCCTGCTGAGTACATTATAAACTGGTTGAATATACAAACGGCTTTCAAAATATACAATATAATCTCTTGATAATGCTGACCGACGTTAAGATAAGACCAGGAATGTACGGATAGAGTGTTCAGAATGGAACAGGCAAATAAAGATAGAGCTTAAGAAAGGCAAGGGTTAGAACACATAATGGAGTTAGAAATGATGAAGGAAAGGCTTACGCAGCAGATAGAACAGGCTAGGTTGGAATTAGAGAAGATGAAGGAAAGGCTTGCGCAGCAGATGAACAGGCTAGGTTGGAATTAGAAAAAACGAAGTTGGAGTCGGAAACGTTTGTATCTTATGAAAAGGCAGAAAAAGTGGCCCGGGCCCTAAGCTCCCTTGTTTTATTAAAAATGCTAATGATAAGACAGACAACTATTTGGCTAAGTTTGAGAAGAGTGCCCTTGCAAACAAATGAGATAAGAAGACGGACAAGTGATCTGAGTTAATTGTTGCAAAGCCGTGCTCTTTAAAGGTTTGATGGGTTGTCCAAGAGGACGTGACAATTATGATAACGTTAAAGAGACTTTGATATGACTGAGAAGGGTTTAGAAAGAAGTGTCGTTTTAGTAGGCCCGACAAGAATGAGACACTTGTGCAATTTTGTAGTTGGGTGGCTAGTTGTTAGCATTAGCTAAGGTTGATAAGACGGTAGAGGCAGTCTGTGATTTTATGCTGCAGGGGCCATATTTGGTTTAAACAGTATTTTATTCGTATACTATATACATAGCACAAATTATACAAATACTATAAATACAATGAATATACGAAAGGGATTCAGAAGAAAGTCAATTGACTTATTTGAATCTGTAGCCCATGATTGCAATGAATACAAATTCCATGCAAATGTGATAGTCGAATAAATACCAATACAGTTTTATCTAATTAGCAGTATTTTGGAGTAACTTATAAATATTCCGTAAGGTAGTAATACAAGAAAGTTCAAGTTAACAGAAAAGAAAGAAAGAGGAAAAACAGAAGTAAACCGTTATAACGGTGTGCATGTAACGTGCTACGTTTGTAATACTATTTCATGTGAGTATAACAGCGAACAAGCTGAGAACTGTGGCTCCACGGGGAATGGAACGACACTCCATTTGCTCAAAGGCCGCGCCCTAGATACCAGAATCAAAGACTGAGTTTTGATTAATATTCAAAGAAAATGGCTTTGTGTAATCGAATTTTTAGAAGAAGAAAAAAGAGTTGGTTTTACCTTTATTGTAATATGTCGCGAAATTGGCTAGCAGTATTAGATAGATTCATTTTTGCAGTCTTTTGACGTCGTTCTTATTTATACCATTCCATTTTCAAGCTCGCAAACCACTACTCAAGGCTCACTAGTCATACAATGGACTAGTATAAAGGTCACTCAACATGCTTATTTATAATCACATGCATTAATAATTTCTGGCACATAAGAGGGAGAGGGAGGAGGCGTTGTGTTCTGCAACATGTTTATAAAACGAATTAAGTGGTTGCTATGCTGTTACTAAGGCTGAATTTCTATAAAGGAGATTCGCTATAATTATGAAATTTGCTTTGGAAGAATAGTCTTAAAAAGACAGTTCCTCAAGAGTAAATTGGCAAAAGATGTACCCCGTTTTTTAGGTATTTAGGTGTCACTAATTGTCTGGTACGTTTCTAATACGTTTAACTACGATTTACTTCGTATTACCCGATTATCAAACGGCTTAGTGCCACGCATTCAGCAGGGATGAGAACATTTTACTTACCTGCTACGATTCCGTACGTTTAACTAGGGACTTTTACACAGTGACCAACCGTAACGCATGAAAAAAAGGTCTGAACGCAGGATATGTTGTGTTTTCTCGCAGAATTGCGGTATTTTTCGTAGGATCGCCGCCATTTTTGTTGATAGTTTCCGAGGTGGGTTGAAAAAGCTTTTTATTTATAACATAAGGAGATTTTGTGCAAGCTTAAGAACTAGCTTATCCGGATCAACATACACGCCGTTAACCGCCAATTTTTCTGTTGGTTCATAAAATTTGTTGAAATATGCAATCGCACGAGGAGAAAATTGTTTTGCAGATTCGGCCATACGCTCAGACAGCATTTGAAGGTAGTGTCCCGTATAACCGCCTTGTCTGAGTGAGGTTTGAGTAGGTATCGGACAACATATCAAATCATAGTAAAGCGCAGAATAAACGTCACAAAACGTACTAAGACGTAGGAAAATCGTATACAATGCATAAAAGTACGTAGACCACCTTCACGTATGGTTACGTATTTGCACGTATTTGAAACGTTTCATATTACGTTTTAGTACGTTCAGACTACATTTCAATACGTTTTACTACGCATACAATAAGTATTTGGAAATGCTACCTTTCAGTTGAAATTTCAATTTAAACGTAGCTAGGCCACGTATGTAGCTGTTTATATCTTATATAATACGTATTCACTACGTTTTTATAAGCATTTTCCCGTTTTGGTACGTTTTGAATACGTAGAAAAACCTAGTCCTCAATACGTGACAGTGAGACTGAGGCTTAGACAACTCCCATGTTATTCTTGTTACGTTTATGTACGTGTTTAATACGTTTCGGCTACGCCTTAGTACGTTTTGACCACGTTTATCTACGTGTTGCTACGTTTTGCTAGGTATACGCTACGTATATCAAAATGCCATTTTTGAGTTAAACATTTTAAATAAAACGTAACTAGGCCACGTATTTAGCTACATCTATATACGTATTCACTACGTTTTACAACGTATACTGCCTCTTTGACATGTTTTAAAACGTAGTAAAATCTAGCCCTCAAAACGTGACAGTAAGACTGTGGCTTTAGCTAGGAAATATTAAAGAGAGTGAATTATTTTCGAACAGCGACGACGCAGACTCAGTGGGCTTGTCCGTGCAGTTTGGTCCGTAAATTCACTTGTTACCTTTTCGCTTATTTTGAGAACCGTGATTGTCAAGAGCTTTGATCAGACTGCGCGGACGCGTTTGCTGGTCTTAGTTTTCTCTTGTCCTATGTTGTCTTTGGATAATGGGTTAGAATTAAGTCCGCATTGCAGCCTTAGTAAACATTGAGTTACCTCGCTTACACCGCAAAGAGATGTTATGCTTTATACACGTATATTAAATATTCCTGCTATCCCCATCCCCGCATAGGTTTCATATTTGTTTCAAATTTAATATCGCTATTATAGTGTCAAATATTTCTGCAATGTTATTCTAGTTTTACAGGTAAATACAACTACGTACCAATGGATTATACTTGTTCATATTCTCATATGTCTGTATAAACCTGAGTGCAACTAAAGTTCTGTTCTGTTCTTCTGTTCAGTTATAATAAATATAACTATACAGAGGAAACAGATGAGAAACAAAGTTCGTCTCTAAGAATGGTCTGATTTGTAGACCGAATAAGGATGGCAAATCAACATTTCAGTTGGTTGATTCTATATAGTATGTTAAGAGACAAGGCTTTAAAGTTACCACAAGGGTACTTTTAACAGAGTTCTTTCGGCTTGGTGTTTGTGGGGCTATATCTAGATTTGGTAGATCTTGAGACATCTTTTAAAGAACAATATAGAAGGGTAGGGTTATGCAGGTTCCCTTGGGTAATACAGTCTACTAGCGATATCTCAAAGTCAATATGCATAACAAAATACTGATATCTAAAAATAAATGTTCTGGTCCCAGAAAATTTACTTTGAGATATCAGTAGTTTGAGATAAAGGGAGTTGAAATGCAAATAAAAGTAGAAAATATGTCTGAACTATATTTTTGCTTATACGAAAGTATTTTGAGATATCAGTGTTCGAGATATCGAGAGTTGACTGTAGATATCCCATTAACGAGAGTAGCAGTTGACATAGTAGACCCGATAGAACCTCGTTCTGATATGAAGTGTAGGTATATAATGACCATGATTGAATATGCTACACGGTAAACTGAAGCAGTAGTGTTGCCCAGTATTAAAACATAGCGTGTTGCTGAGACTTTCTGAATATCTAGTAGGGTTGGGGTCCCTGACTCCGTTCACCTCAGAGGTCATGAATGAAGTGAGCAGACTGCTGCAATCAACCACTAGCCCGTATCATCCTATCTGTAATGGTCTCTTACAGCGCTTTCATTGTATCCTGAAGCAAATGCTTCAAAAAAGAACGTGTTTGAAACGTCCCCGTGATTTGAATAACTACTTTCCCGCCCAATTATTTACCATTTTGAAGATTTCTCAAGAAAGTTAGGGTTTTCGCCATTTGAATTGATGTATGGCCGAATTGTTATAGAGGTCCAATGGCAATATTGAGGACAATTTTGCCAGAAGAGATAGAGGATGAACTAGCAGTAGATTTATGAGATATGTTAAGAGATATGTAGGAACTGACTTTTAAATTAGCCGAGAAGAAACTGAAGTGATACAAGGTAAACAGAAGAAGTATTACGATAGGTCTCGTAGTTTTGAAATGGGGAATACAGTGCTAGTTCTTCTACTTACTAGAAGTAATAAACGAAATCTTCAGAGGAAAGGACCTTATGAAGTTGTAGAGAATTTGAATAGATTGAAATACATGTAGGATAGAGATAGATTGTGTATGTAGAACACACCACGCCAACTCATTTGAGCAGTATGTAGAGCGTCAAAACATTGCGCCTAACGACAGTAGAACCAACGGACATCAGAAACTAGAGCAAGTAAGCGGTGGCTCACATATACCACCGGCCAGTGCCACCGCCTAATATTAATGTTACCAAACAGACAGACAGACAGATGGACAATCTTTAACAAATCCAGTGCAAGTCTGAAAGGACTATAGACAAAAAAAAAACATTAAAATTTTGCAATAGAAAACAAAGAATGTACAAAAGTAACATAAAATTTAAAAATAATTTTACATAAAGCTTTAATGTCAGTGACCTTGACCTAAAGTGAGCAGCATCATCCAAATGATTTCAACTAATCAGTTACCACCAAGCAGTAAACCTAGTAACATTGCAAAAGGTTCCATTCAAGTTTACTTAAAATATAAACCAATCGTATAACTTAACACAACACAAATGGTACTTAAATTTCTTAGTATCTGTCTTTGACCTGAGGTCAGCAGCAGTATCTTACCTGTAGTAATACTAAGCACATATGAACATTTTTCAGTAAAGGCTTTCAGCAAAAAACAGAACAAAAAGAGAAACTTAATACAAAACTTTATCGCAGCTTTTGTACAAAATATAAAGTCTGTGACCTTGACCTAAGGACAGCAGCTGAGACTCTTTCTGAAATATTTAGTAGGGTGGGGTCCCTGACAAGTTGACTCAGTTCACCTCAGAGGTCATGAAAGAAGTAAGCCGACTGCTGCAATCAATCACTAGCCCGTATCATCCTATCTGTAATGGTCTCTTACAGCGCTTTCATTGTATCCTGAAGCAAATGCTTCGTAAACAAAAACGTGTGTGATATGTCCCCGTGATTGGAATAACTACTTACCCGCCATGTTATTTACCGTTTGGAAGGTTTCTCAAGAAACTTAGGGTTTTTGCCATTTGAATTGTTGTATGACCGAATTGTTATAGAGGTTCAATGGCAATATTGAGAAATATTTTGCCAGAAGAGATAGAGGATGAACTAGCAGTGGATTTAAGAGATATGTTAAGAGATATGTTGGAACTGACTTTTAAATTAGCCCAGAAGAAACTGAAGTGATACAAGGTAAACGGAAGAAGTATTAGGATAGGTCTCGCAGTTTTGAAATAGGGAATACAGTGCAAGTTCTTCTACTTACTACAAGTAATAAACGAAGTCTTCAGTGGAAAGGACCTAATGAAGTTGTAGTAAATTTGAATAGATTGAAATACATGTAGGATAGAGATAGATTGTGCATGTAGAATACACCACTCCAACTTACTTGAGCAGTAATTAGAGCGTCAAAACATTGGCCTAACGACAGTAGAACCAACGGACATCAGAAACTAGAGCAAGTGAGCGGTGGCTCACGTATACCACCGGCCAGTGCCACCGCCAAATATTAATGTTACCAAACAGACAGACAGACAGATGGACAATCTTTAACAAATCCAGTGCAAGTCTGAAAGGACTATAGACAAAAAAAAACCATTAAAATTTTGCAATAGAAAACAAAGAATGTACAAAATTAACATAAAATTTAAGCACAAATTTACCTAAAGCTTCAATGTCAGTGACCTTGACCTAAAGTAAGCAGCAGTATCCAAATGATTTCAACTAAACAGTTACCACCCACCAGTAAACCTAGTAACATTGCGAAAGGTTCTATTCAAGTATACTGAAAATATAAGCAAAACGTATAACTAAACACAACACAAATGGTACACAAATTTCTTAGTATCTGTCCTTGACCTTAGGTCAGCAGCAGTATCTAACTTGTAGTAATACTAAGCACATATGAACATTTTCCAGTAATAGCTTTCAGCAAAAAAAAAAAAACAGAACAAAAAGAGAAACTAACTAGAAAACTTTAACGCAGCTTTTGTACAATTTATAAAGTCTGTGACATTGACCTTAGGACAGCACCGATACTCTTTCTCAAATATTTTGTAGGGTTAGGTCCCTGACAAGTTGACTCAGTTGACCTCAGAGGTCATGAAAGAAGTAAGCCGACTGCTGCAATCAATCACTAGCCCGTATCATCCTATCTGTAATTGTCTCTTACAGCGCTTCATTGTATCCTGAAGCAAATGCTTCGAAAACAAGTGTGCGAAACGTCCCCGTGATTGGAATAACTACTTACCCGCCCTGTTATTTACCGTTTGGAAGGTTCCTCAAGAAAGTTAGGGTTTTCGCCATTTGAATTGTTGTATGGCTGTAATGTAATAGAGGTCCAATGACAATAATGAGGAATATTTTGCCAGAGGAGATAGAGGATGAACTAGCAGTAGCTTTAAGAGATACGTTAAGAGATATGTTGGAACTGACTTTTAAGTTAGCCCAGAAGAAACTGAAGTGATACAAGGTAAACGGAAGAAGTATTACGATAGGTCTCGTAGTTTTGAAATAGGGAATATAGTGCTGGTTCTTCTACTTACTAGAAGTAATAAACAAAGTCTTCAGTGGAAAGGACCTTAGAAGTTGTAGAAAATTTGAATAGATTGTAATTGAATAGAGATAGATAGACACCGATGAGTCTTTCACATCCGGTGCAAATGCCAAAGTGGACGAGAGCGAAGATTGTGATTTTTCATCCGATGAATGTACATTTCCGGTTGGAACTAGTATTCAATCGTATGAGGATGTAAATATTTCAGATGAACTAACGACCGAACAGAGAGATGAGACTAATACGCTGCTGCATCTATAACTCGACGTTTCGACAGATTTACCCGGTCAGACTGATTCGATTCGGCACGACTTCCAAGTATTAACTACCAAAACCGTGAGGTCGATATGTATCCATTACCTTTTAAATCGCGCGATTTTATGGATAAGGGAATCCAGGAAACGATAGATTTAGGGTTAATTGAACTATCAATTTCCCCATATTCTTCTCCAGTGGTGTGCGTCCCTAAAAAGGACGGACGTTTAAGGTTCTGTATCGATTTCCGGAAACTTAACAAAGTTACCGAATTCGATGCAGAACCTATGCCGAATATGAAGGAAGTAATATATACAATTTCAGGGTATAAATTCTTTACAAAATTATATTTGTGTAAAGATTACTGACAGCTGCCTCTTTCTGAAGCAGCCAGGCCGTTAACGACCATTAAAACTCTCAATGGACTATGAAACTTTAGAATGATGCCAATGGCTAAGGTAAATACCAGTGCGTCTTTCTGTATGGTTATGCGTATAGTTTTAAACTGCGTCGGAAACGTAGCAAATTTTATATACTGCTCACAAAAAGTAAGGGATATGATGACATAGAAACGAGTACATCAATTAATAATAATGGCTGGGTTAGTTTTTTTGTTATGTATTGACAGAACACTATTCAAGTAACAATATTCAACTAAAACAGAAAGTCAATGCAGGTCATGTGACCTAGAGCATATTGGTAGGAATAATAGCTGTGTTATTCCCGTAAATGAAACTGATATGGAATGTCGTGACAGACATTATATTAGGCGACAAAATGGGGTCAAAGGTTATGACCCGTGAGCCATATTCTTTACCAGAAAATGACATTGCTGTACATATCTTTGAATCATGTAATATACCGGGTATAAGAAGTATTCTATGAATATATAATTTTGTCTTTTCGTCTGCTCGGTCATTTTGAAAGTCTATTGGTTCGGTCATCTGTTTGTCCGTTTGTAAACTTTTACTTCAAAGTTTTGCGTCATTTTTTTTTATTGTTTATAGCTATGTTACCATATATTATTAGATATTTTTTCATATTTGCATCATGATATCTCTATAACGTTACCTTTGATACGAAATATCTAAGATTCACAGTAAGGCCCCTGAGGTGGAGTCCGGGTCAATAATTAGGATTTGGACACATTCATTATGTGAAAGTTTTGCGTCAAACTATTTTGCTTGCTCATATTTGTTTAATTGCATTTCAGCTTCTTTTCATATTTGGTTCATTATATATCTGTAGGATTTGCTTTGACAAGGTGTCAAGACCGGAAGTCGATGAATTACGATGTTACAAATCAGCTACCGAAAATGACCGAGTTTGAGCCGCAGAACAGAAATATCAGAGATTAGAAATGTAGAAAAATAATACAAGAAATTGAAAGTTTCTAAAGGACCTGGTATGATAAGGGCCGTTTTTGGCCCCCATTCAAATTCTCTTAAAAATGCATGGTTTCTATTGCTTATTATTTGTGCGTATGGGAACAAGCAAAAATAATATGTTTCGTGTTTGTTAATTCTCAGAATAACATGATTTCTGACATGCCTACGTTGTTTCAATAAAATGAAGGAAAATTGCGAGAAAATTTGAGTTTAATACATATTCCTTTCAAGAAATAAGTCATTTACAATAACTTTTGAAAGCTCTTAACAACAGGCTTTTGATGAAGTGCTTATATGTAAGATTGCACTGCTAATTACCTGTACACTACACAAGGCCTCTCCAGGTACCCCACCCACTCAAGTTTGCAAGTCCAGAGACGCTAACCAAAAAATTCCAACAGATCAAAATGAAATGTATTCCAGATTATTCCTTGTGTTCTAACTAAGAAAATGAATACCCACAACATACGTTTATTTTGTCTATGAGCGGAGCGGAGATATGGGCGTTTTTATGTTGCGAACGCTGGGAAAATGTTCCAAACGCTGCAAGTTTGGTAACAAAAAGTTAAAAATAAACACTGAGCCCGGTCTCCAGCACATTTAATATTTTCATGGCATGTAAATATACTAAAATTTTATTTTTATACAAAATATTAAATGTGCTGGAGGCCGGGCTCATATACTTTGACAGCCACAAAGGCTAACAAATTCGTCATTTTCGTCAGAATCCGCTGGGGTATGGGTATGTTCAGTACAAATATCACCAATATTTTGTGCAAGAACTGGTTAATTTTGTGTTTGCTGTTACATTCAAGGTTTGAACTTTCATGTGAATACATTTTTATTATGGAAATAAGACTTTTGAAAAATGAGTTTTCGGGGGGGGGGGGGGCAAATATGGGCCTTATCATACCAGGTCCTTTATTAGAAATATGAATAAAAATACAAGAAATATTCAGCTGAGGTAAAAACAGAAAGAAATAATGATATAAAGTCACTTAAATTTTAATTGAACTGATGAATATCTTGCGCTGTTGGGCTTCTTCTCTTGGCCACGGCGTGTTGACTTCCTAGCACCCGGGTTCACCAATTTCCCAATGTCTAGTAACTGTTTTCCATTTCTCTCCAGGTGATTGTCACATCGCTTGCCGTATGGCCCCTATCTCATGATTTGTTTGTTTATTTCCGCCCGTCACTTTTGCATCATCACAACCCCATGCCAAAGTTGAGTTTGAAGATTAAGAATTAAGGATCAAGGGTCTGAAAATAAGTATCAGTGTCTTAGCAATAGAACACCTCACAGCTGATAACAAGAAAAAATTATCAAATCTAATCAGAGTTATCCCGTACCATAACCGCATATTAGTAATGTACAATTAACAAAACAGGCAACTGATACGTGATATACCACAAACGTATCCCATAAATTACTTCTTGTAGCTGTCCTACATGTAATTTATAATCACAAATTGCCACAGTGCCATATTGCCCACTAACGCAATTCCGTATTGCTCCCAAATGCAATACAATAAACAACAACGAACTCAACAGTACATTACCGCCACTCACGTTACTAGAATAAATCCAACTCGTAAGGCCATTACAAATGATAAGATTTGAGTTTATACAGCTTACATTCACAATAGGAACCTTTACAGAAGTTTGATATAACTAATTATAAGAAGTATACTAATGTGTTACATAACGTATCACGTGAAGTACACTAGTACAATAGTAAGCGTATATAATGCAGTGAAGTATAGATGAGTAACTTTTAACATATTCAAGCTTTGAATTAGCATTACAACTTCAGTATGCTATTAGGAAATTCATTAATGCGTGTATGACTTTGTGATACTTAACTAATGTGGAACAGCATACAGTGATGCACATTTACTTCAGTATCTCAAATAATGTACACGTAGTTATTGTATTAACCCGCTAAAGTCTCAGCTTCAATGAACAATGAATGTAGATGAAACAAATACATAAAAGCTAACAATTAACTCATAACGGTAAAACAACGGCGTTTACACGTACTGGTAAACCAATGTTCGTCAGTGCAACTCACGGCTAGCGTCACTCATAATCAAACTTGTGATGCTGAAATACCAATATTCAAACCTTACAATAAGCTTTGCAGCACAGCGCACAGTCAGATATACGACTGACAAACAGTACCTTACGACATACAAAACAAACGTTTAACTGAACGTACAAATCCACCCATTTCCAACAGAAGCATAATCTAAGTTAAAAGTGAAACAGCCTCATACCACAGTCACACAGATAAGTCTGCCCAGATTATACTGCCCATCTCGTCCTTTGGAAGAAGTTGCATTTTCTCCTAATACAAACTAAAATATTCGCTATGCTTTTATCACCGTATAAACGACACGATAAGACACATATATGCACAGATAATAATGAAATTTATCGTGACAATACCTTCCCCTTATAGAAGTTTGAAGCACTAAAGGATTAAAATGTGCGTAAAACTAGAGGAACACGATAAATTCATAAACCATTTTACAATTTTTATTATACATGTCAGTCGTCCCGCTCAATAAACAGTTCTCGAACGCAACATTCTTAATTCAACAGGAATATCAAAGTTAACTTTGATTAAAACCGTGCACAAGGCATCACGAATAATAAATGACTGACTTATATCCGTGACAAATAATCTGCACGTATGTTTTCGGTCCCTCGTATCACTGAGATTCGAAACCGGTATGGTTGTAAAATAAGCGACTATCGCTTAAGTCTAGCATTTTGGAGTTTTGATTCATACAAGTATCTTAACGGACAATGATCTGTTTCCACCATGAAGGTAGTAACATAAAGATACCTATGAAATTTAAGAATAGCCCATATTAAGGCTAGGCATTCCTTTTCCACTACGGCATACGCCAATTCACTCTGTTTTAGCTTACGGCTTGCGAATGCCAGTGGATAGTTCTTACCATTTTCTTCCTGCAGAAGAACTGCACCTAGTCCTAACTCTGATGCATCTACCTGAAGGATGAAAGGTTTTGACATATTTGGCATCTTCAAAATGGGATGACGTATAAGCGCTCTGCGCAATTTTTTAAAAGCTATTTCTTGTACTTCTCCCCGGTTCACATCATTGCTCTCATTCTTTTTTGTTAACTGCGTAAGAGGCGCTGCAACCCGCAAATTTCGGAATGAAAGATCTAGAGAACCCTATTAGACCTAGGAAAGACCGTACCTGCTTTTTTGTTCTAGGTCGTTCTGCCTTTTCAATTGCTGCTATTTTCTCCGGACATGGTTTCAGGACTCCTTCAACAACCATATGCCCCATGCATTCTAAATCTGAGTATCCAATGTAACATTTACTAGATTTGACTGTTAGATTAGCTTCTTTTAATCGAACAAGCAAACTTTGTAACACTTGTAAATGCTGCTCCCAAGTAATCGTGACTAATGTAAGAATGTACCTGACTAGCGTAGTTACTAATGTAAGAATAGTTATTAATGTAAGCATGTACCTGTTCTTGTAATGCGTACATGGTTCTCATGTTCCTACCAGATCCATCGCTACTCTTCGAAATGGTATGTCTATTCTCGGCATTTACCTAGAGGGACTTTGATTATCTTTCCCTTAGGAATAGTACGTTGGCAAATATCACAAGATTGGCAAAATCTCTTAACATCACTACATATCCCTGGCCAAAAGAATTCAGCCAATACTTTATGAATTGTTCTTCTAATTGCTAAGTGGCCAGCTAGAACGGATCCGTGCGCAAGTTTCATAACCATCTTGCAATACAGCTGCGGCACAACTCATTTGAGTGAATTATTTTCCTTTCTCCACATTTGGGGAACTAAACTGTCTATACAGCAAATCATTCTTTTTTAAAGAATGAGGCTTTACCCTTTACTTCTCCTCAGAACTACATAACAGCCTTACCCTTTTTAGAGTAGGATCGTTCTCTTGTGCATGCCTCAATTGTATTCGGGTAACATCTTGACTAATTATTTCAGGTGTTTTTAAAGTATGTTGTTGACTCACCTGTTTGGTTTGTGCTCTAGTCTGCACACCTAACACTGGTATCCATTCTCGATTAGGATTGCCTGGCTCCCTTGCTCCTTCTATGTTACCAATGATCACATCCACTAAAGGCCTATCTAAACATAAAACTAACACTTCACCCTTATAATAAGGTGAATCAATACTCACTTTTGCCTCAGGTAATGTTTGAGTAGAACTATGAACCATCACCATAGTGTGTGTCTTTCCTGTAAATGCACTTTCAGGTACCAAAGATTTTCGAACAATAACTCCGGTGCATCCCGTATCACGCAAAACATCAACAGTTCTCTCTCCCATAACACCTAGGACTGTGTTCGTTTCTGAAAGCGAAACCACAGACCTTACCTGCCTTCATTACACCTTGTCTGCTTGGACAAAAGCGCTGAATGTGAGGACCACCACAACTATAACTTTTTAACCTACTATTTATAGGCCTCCGCAGACCATCCTGCTGTACCCCTAGAGATGGTGACCTTGACCTAGATCTTGACCTAGGCCTATCTCTAGATTTAAAAGTCAAGTTAACAATGTCAATGTAACGTGCTTCCTTAAACTGATCTGCCAATCTACTCGCGCTTTCAAGGGATTTTGGTTCACGTTCACGCAAAAACAATTCTAGATCTCTATTACAAATGAACATAAACTGATCGCGATACACAACATTTTGTAGCCATTCAAAGGTCTTTTCAATGCCTGACATATCAACCCATCGCGTGAAATAACTCCTCATTTGTGTAGTGAACTGCCGGAAAGTTTCACCAACCTCTGGCCTACATTTCTTATACTTTCGTTTAAATCCTTCTTCAGTGAGCTGATACCTTTTGAGCAATGCTTTCTTGAGTTTATTATAATCTAGGGCATCTTCTTTAGGCAATAATGCGTATACATCCAATGTTTAGCCTTGTAATAAAGCACTTAAGTTAGTAGCCCAATTAGCATGATCCCAACCTTGAGCTAAAGTATATCTTTTGAATCTTTACAAGTAAGAACCCATTTCATCTTTGCTTTCAACGAACGCAGGTATCCTAGGAGTCTAAACTCTTACCTTTTCTCTTGGAGCAGGTATAGTTCTTGCTCGTTCTACTTTCGACTTCTCCATTTCCATGACATGTTTGCTTATCTGTAACTCTTGTTCATACTCACGTTTCTCTTTTTGTAATGCGATTTCACGCTCTTGCGCTTCATGCGCTGCTGCTCGTGCTTTACGCTCGGCATGTCTTATTTTTCGCGATTCCGCAGGTCTTAGGTCTTCTAACGCTTATGTATGCTCATATTCTGCATTTCGTGCTTTGCGCTCGGCTTCTATTTTCAGTTCTTTGCGCTCAGCCTCAATTCTTCGGACTTCGCGGTCTGCATCTATTTTCCGTTCTTCACGCTCGCGCTCTACCTCAATTTTTTGCTCTTCTCGCTCGGCCTCAGCTCTTTGTGCTTCGCGCTCTGCTTCAGCTATTTGTGCTTCGCGTTGAGCCTGCCGTTCATCAAGTAAAATATTTTGTTGTTCCTTAACAAAATTCTTTAGTACTTCACCTTCATAACCTAGTTCTTTCCCCTAAATTGTTAATTCCTTAAGAACGTCCATATTGCTTAGGTTATGTCACTTCGTATTACTAGAAATATTTTAACCATTTATGGAGTATATATATATATCTTAATGCAAATCAACACATACTAAAACATCTGTTTAAAAACACATTTCATAGAACCATAATTCTCATCACTGTAACTGTTCAAGACAACAACAACTGTTGGCTAGTGTCCGAGTTTCAGTAAGATACTACGTACCACCACTAATGGCACTCAAATCAAGTTCACATCAATCAGTTGCAACAACGTAAATGATTCTCTATTAACACATTAAACAATGACAACTGACAACCTGAGACCATATCGTGCAAATTCAATCATTTACAACAAATCCACAGGCAACATATTGATCACCAAGTTCAACACTTACTGAATAGACTTACCACAACAGTTAGACAATCCACTTACCAGTTATCAGCCTACCAAGAGCCAATTATGTTCATAAAATCATTCTAAGTTTCCACCTCAGTCTACCAGCATGACGGTACCGCACATACTCCGATTGCTGCGGGATCCACTTTGATTCAGTCCACTCGAAATGCTATGACCCTTAAATTTTCGCTGAAAATAAGCTCCTCCTGATCACAAGTTATTAATACTATGATAAGTAAGATCACTTAAATGAACAGGTATTAATTTTTTATTTCCTTAAACTACTAAGCCTCTAATTATCAACCAATTTCTATCTTAAATGTTGTACACATGAATTTCCACCCTAAGAATTTTTCCACATTTCTAAAAAAACATATATTGATCTGCTTATCCCACTTCTGACACCATTGTCAAGACCGTAAGTCGATAAATTACGATTTTACAAATCGGCTACCGAAAATGACCGAGTTTGAGCCGCAGAACAGAACTATCAGAGATTAGAAATGTAGAAAAATAATACAAGTAATTGAAAGTTTCTAAAGTCATCAAAAATATGAATAAAAAGATACGAGAAATATTCAGCTGAGGTAAAAAACAGAAAGAAATAATGATATAAAGTCACCTAAATTGTAATTGAACTGATGAATATCTTGGGCTGTTGGGCGTCTTCTCTTGGCCACGGCGTGTTGGCTTCCTAGCACCCGGGTTCACCAATTTCTCAATGTCTAGTAACTGTTTTCCATTTCTCTCCTGGTGATTGTCACATCGCTTGCCGTATGGCCCCTATCTCATGATTTGTTTGTTTATTTCCGCCCGTCACTTTTGCACCATCACGAGCCCATGCCAAAGTTGAGTTTGAAGATTAAGAATTAAGGATCAAGGGTCTGAAAATAAGTATCAGTGTCTTAGCAACAGAACACCTGACAGCTGATAACAATAAAAAATTATCAAATCTAATCAGAGTTATCCCGTACCATAACCGCATAATAGTAATGTACAATTAACAAAACAGGCAACTGATACGTGATATGCCACAAACGTATCCCATAAATCATTTCTAGTAGCTGTCCTACATGTAATTTATAATCACAAATTGCCACAGTGCCATATTGCCCACTAATGCAATTCCGTATTGCTCCCAAATGCAATACAATAAATAACAACGCGACCAACAGTACATTACCGCCACTCACGTTACTTGAATAAATCCAACTCGTGAGGCCATTACAAATGATAAGATTTGAGTTTATACAGCTTACATTTACAATAGGAACTTTAACAGAAGTTAGATATAACTAATTATATGAAGTATACTAATGTGTTACATAACGTATCACGTGAAGTACACTAGTACAATAGTAAGCGTATATAATGCAGTGAAGTATAGATGAGTAACGTTTAACATATTTAAGCTTTGAATTAGCATTACAACTTAGTATGCTATTAGGGAATTCATTTATGCGTGTATGGCTTTGTGATACTTAACAAATGTGGAACAGTTTACAATGATGCACATTTACTTCAGTATCTCAAATAATGTACACGTCTTTATTTTATTAACCCGCTAAAGTCTCAGCTTCAATGAACAATGAATGTAGATAAAACAAATACACGAAGGCTAACACTTAACACAAAACGGTGAAACAACGTCGTCTACACGTTATGGTAAACCAATGTACGTCAATGCAACTCACGGCTAGCGTAACTCATAACCGACTCCTGAGTAAAGCAACCGTTGAAACATGAATCATACAAGGTTGACTACCGTCAACGTCAAAACAACGAATGACGTTGTAACAAAGTAAACATTTACAAACTTGTGATGCTGAAATACCAATATTCAAACCTTACAATAAGCTTTGCAGCACAGTGCACAGTCAGATATACGACTTTACAGTATTGCGCAGACTGATCTGAACACTGACCTTTTCAATATGAAGCTAAACAAACTATTTCAAGTAATGGTAATATTTACAGCGATTTAAATAAATATAAATTAAACTTACCACAGCAATCGAATGGAACAACGTCATGCTAGTATACTGATGTTCGAATCGTTCTGTCAAAGTGGATAATTCAGTAGATTTCCCAGCTCCTTATATAAGTAAAAAGTATGCAAAGACCAGGAACTGAAACAATCAAAATCCAAATCCAGCCCTCAAACCATAGTTGGAAACAACTAAGATTACAAATAATCAAGATACAGAGAACATACGGCCAACCGAGTGAGCAGCTTGTTCCCAAAAGGTGGCCACTCAGCAACCCAAACCGAACCAAAAATAATAAGAACATACATAAGGTAAAACATCACAGAAACTCTGACACCAAAAACAGGCAACAGAGAACCACAACAGAACTACCGCCTTGGAACGGTCAGTAATGAATTACTGGGGGGGGGGGGGGCTTAAATCGATTTTACAGGCCCAACCTGACCCTCAGTTTCTGAAGTGGTACAAAACATTTAGTTGGTTGTTCGGTTCGCATGATAACCCTCTAACTCGTATAACCCTGAAGTGCTCATGAGAAACACGTGAAATTCTCGAGAATTAGAAGTAAAACGAAAAATGCAAGTCTTAAGTTTGGCACTCCAGTCATAAATGTACTTATAAATCATACTAAACTTCATTTTTGAAATAACTAAATATAATTCACCAACAAGAGACACACAGCACATTCACAAGCTACAAATCATCAATGAGTTACACATGTACCGGTAGGTTTTCCCTTAGTGCTGAACTTTCCCGCCAAATGTATAAAAACACAATAAAAGTAAGAAAGAGTACGGTGACAAACAGTACCTTACGACATACAAAACAAACGTTTAACTGAACGTACAAATCCACCCATTTCCAACAGAAACATAATCTAAGTTAAAAGTGAAACAGCCTCATACCACAGTCACACAGATAAGTCTGCACAAATTATACTGCCCATCTCGTCCCTTAGAAGAAGGTGCTTTTTCACCTAATACAAACTAAAACATTTGCCATGCGTTTAGCACCGATTATACAACACGATAAGACACATATATGCACAGATAAAATGCAATTTATCGTGACACAAGGAATATATAAACCCCAGGGTTGGGCTCCTGGATAGAGCCCGTCACCAATAATTAGGACTTAGACTTCCGTTGTAAATGTTTGCTTATAGTGCCAGTATACTAGAATGAAGCTTTTTTATATATATGTAAAGTAAAATTTACTTCCGAAAATTGTAATCAATATGCTGACATCATCGTTACTGCTACCCTAAGGTTAAGGTCACAGACATTAAATCTTATATCGGATTTGCATAAAAGTTTTGTATTACGTTTGTTATAATTAGACAGAGGAACTGGCCGGGATATACGTAATCCCCTGCTCACTTGTTTCCTGATACACCTTCAGCAATGTTTCTATTGCTCTGGAAGCATTTTTGAGCCGCGACACGAGAAAACCAACAATGTGGTTGTGCGCACAGCATCCGCCCAGTTCAACCAGACTTTGTTTAGTGCACAAAGGGTAGCTGAGAGTCTAAGCTACCTCCATGCGGACAGCAAAAACTCTGATCAGACTGGGCGGATGCCCAGGCTGATCTGAGTCTGCGCTGGACGCACGACCACATTGTTGGTTTTCTCGTGTCGCGGCTCTATTTTATTTATTTATTGTTTTTTTTGTCGGCTCCTCCTCCCCTTCCGACACCATATTTTTTCACATACCGTGTGGATTTTATTTACAAATGTACAATTTGACGATAATTTTATTTTACAATTTATACAATTGACTGCGATGCACGCATGCATGAACACACGCACGCGTGCAGGCACATAAGCGCGCACGCACGTACGTATGCACCCACGCATGCATGCATGCGTACATGTATGTATGTAAGTATGTATGTATGTTTGTATGTATGTATGTATGTATGTATGTATGCACGCGCATGCTCAGATGGAAGTATGTGTAGAGACCTACATATTAACGTGATACCGTGTATATTATTTGATATGTGTATGATTTCCATGTAAGTATAATGTATATCTGCTTGCGCGATGTATGCATGTGTGCATGTAGGTATAGGATAACCTGTAACATACACACATATATATACATATATATAAACGTATACAATATACATACATATATATATATATACATGTACCCATACATATACATATATACATATATAAAAATAAGTCTCAATGCGCGCAAATACAGTATGTATGCAAGCTATTGGTGAATACTGGATAAGAATCACAGTGATTAGGATGTTCGTAAATTCAGTGAATATGCAAGCACTTAGTGCGTACAAAGATATAAGAAAGTACAATTTAACCAATTACATTCCACCTATGTTTAAGTAAGAAGTCTACCCCAAAAGGTACAACTAACGTGCTAGTTAGGTATAACATATATGTGAAAGCCTATAGCATGTACAATATGATCGAAAGTATATAAAAAGTATGTAAAGAAACCGCTGTAACCTACGTATGCGTGTGCCTGTACATGTGTGATGTGTGAAAGTTCTACTCCAAAAAGCAGAGTATGAAAAACATACCATATAAGTATGTAAAAAAAGTGTGTGTGTGTCTGTGTGTGTGCGTGTGTGACCCATAAACAGCTGTGCTACACTGCGAATACACCAGATAAGTAACGAACGAGAGTTTATTTTCTGACACGATATGTTTGAGCCTAGGTTGTTCTGGTGATGTGGATAAGACTGTCCATTCCCCGCGGGAGACCATACTGGTGGCCCTGGAAACCAAGTAGTCTTTCCCGCAGAAAATGACGCAGACTCATCCCTCTATCACCTGTCGAACAACCTAGTCTCCCTCACCTAGCTCTATTTTTTTTTTTTGACCTTCATTAGTAGCATTTATATTAATTATCAGTATTATTGCTCATATAAATGCGGCTCTATTTTATGATATTTATTAAAGATAAGATTTGCTATCATAAAGATACTACATTGTAAACAGTGTCATAAAAACATAAATGTTTTGCTGTTCATTTGAGCCTATAGCTGTGCTGAATTTTTTTTTTTTTTTTTTTTTTTGACCTTTATTAGTAGCATTTATATTAATTATCAGTATTATTGCTCATATAAATGCAGCTCTATTTTATGATATCTATTAAAGATAAGATTTGCTATCATAAAGATACTACATTGTAAACAGTGTCATAAAAAACATAAATGTTTTGCTGTTCATTTCAGCCTATAGCTGTGCTGAAATGTGCCACTCATTTATGACAGCCTTAATAGCAACATTTCAAACTTCTCCTGGCTGACTTCAACATCAGTCAGTTTCTGTTTGACATCTGTCAGTATGCAACATAAAAATGTTATTTAATTGATTTTATATGCATAATCTGATGTTCGTATAGGTTAGGGACCGACCATTTGATATTCTGGGCGGGGGCTGGGGGATGGGGAGGGGGCTGGTATATTTATAAAAAAAAATCCCTGTCTTTGGATATGCAAGAAAAAAATAACCTGGCTCATAAGGGGGGTTAAAAAGATAATCTGGCCTCAAAAGTAAGTGAAAAAAATAACCTGGCTCCACTCAAAATTTCCAAAAAAAAAAATTGTCTGCAGATAATTCCATTTGAATTGAGTTTATATAATGTCTCTGGCTTCTGGGGGCGCAGCCTCCCAGATCCCCCATATTTATAGTCATATTTTGATATTGTCTACAATTGTTTTACACCAGGGGACCCCGAATGTGCATACATTTACAAAAAAATTCCGATACAACATTCGCATACATTTATTATTGATCTGCCACATTACTAAGTAAATGTTTCCACTAAAACTGAATTGCAAAAGAGTCACCAGCTTATGGGAGACAAAATAGACACTCTAAAAGGCAACAGTCCTAAAATAAAAATCTCTTATTTTTATCATCATCCCTAGTTTTTCTCTATTTTTTCCAGTCTTAAAAGTGTCATTAAAATTGGGAAATTGCTTTGGCGTTGCCCCCCCCCCCCCAGACCCCCATTGTTAACTTCTTAGCACAGAACTTTCAGCCATTTTATGTATAATGTGACTATATCAGTAAGTATTTATCAAACTTTCTAAAGTGCGAATAAAGCATGTTTGGGCATATGATTGGGCTAGCAAAACCCCTTAAATTCCTAATGTTAACCCTAAAACTTTGCCAAAATAGCCCTAATTTTTGGCCAAAATATCTCAAATTTAAGGCCTAATTTTTTGTCAAACTTATACAGGGATGTTTTTCTCTGTACCTTAGATGAAGAGAGTAACATGCTCCAGGCACTGGTTTGCAAAAGCAAGCTAAGCCAAGCCCTTAGCCTGGTTAAGGACAGCACCATGTTCTTTTTGTGAGAAAAAAAGGTGTAAAAATTACTGATGCGGGTAAAATAAAAGGACGTTAAGGTCAAGTAAACAAGGATCTGATAGTTCAGCCTATAAAATTAAACAAAAAAAACTGTTTTGAGTTAGTTTGTAAAATAAAAAAAATTAGCTCCCTCAAGGTGAAAAAAGAAAGAAATTGTTTCCAGAGGCTAGTGAAATAAAATGTCCTGTCTCCATCAAGAATACCAGACCCCCGCCCCCGCCCCCCCAGAATACCAAATGGTCGGTCCCTTAGAGGCTATAAAGACACATCTTCTCAATTAAGAACCTGAAGTGAGCGTAGCCTCTAACCGGCTTAGTGTTTGCCCCAGATAATAAACTGATTCTGGTCTACCCTGTTTCCCAGCACCTTTCAGAAAATCACTGTTTGAGAGAATTTTTGTGTTTAAAGAAATAAAAATAAAGAAATAATAGTGAAAAATAAAAAAAAAAGAAATCTCAAAATAACCACACTCCAATGTACCTTGATTATATTATATATATGTCTTTGTCTTAGCCAGTATATCCCTATTTTCAAATCTGATTATTGATACATTCGTAAATTTGCTGCTAAATCCATATTTTAATGAAAATACTAAAAATAATTATGAATAAACAAACAAATAATAAAACCCATATACATACACGTTTTTGTGCTTTTGATCCATATGCTACGACATACTGCTTTTTCTGCGCTATTCATGTTCTTTTTAACATAAAAACTTGTCAGTAATTCATCTTTAAAATAAGCACTATATTAGTGCATTATGAACATTATTAAAGCCCCATATTAAGGGGTATGGGTTCACGACCTTGTGCTTACCCTGTTTTTTTCAGAGGGAAACAAATTGTGAGATCCTGGGGCCGTATCCTGGGGCCGTTGCTACGCTGTTGCTAAGGCTGAAATTCTATGAAGGAGATTCCCTACAACTATAAAATTTGCTCTGGATGAACAACCTTTTACAGACTACTATTCCTCCAGAGCAAATTTCTCTTTCATAGAAATTTAGCCTTAGCAACAGCATAGCAATGACTTAAGTGGTTTTCAGACGGCCCGTTGTATCTGTTGAGTCCTCGTCTTTGCTTCTTCATGGTGTTGAAATTTGATTTATGTGTTTACCGTGATGATTCATTGACGAGTTAGAGGGTTATCATGCGAACCGAACAACCAACTAAATGTTTTGTACCACTTCAGAAACTGAGGGTGAGGTTGGGCCTGTAAAATCGATTTAAGCCCCCCAGTAATTCATTACTGACCGTTCCAAGGCGGTAGTTCTGTTGTGGTTCTCAATTGCCTGTTTTTGGTGTCAGAGTTTCTGTGATGTTTTACCTTATGTATGTTCTTATTATTTTTGGTTCGGTTTGGGTTGCTGAGTGGCCACCTTTCGGGAACAAGCTGCTCACTCGGTTGGCCATATGTTCTCTGTATCTTGATTATTTGTAATCTTAGTTGTTTCCAACTATGGTTTGAGGGCTGGATTTGGATTTTGATTGTTTCAGTTCCTGGTCTTTGCATACTTTTTACTTTTATAAATACGACCTATGAATAGCACGCCCTTCGAAGTTAATTTACTCTTAAAGGAACGAAATTATTTCATTAAGAATTGACCTCTAATGCGCACAAAGACAAAAATGAGAGTTGCAGAAGTGCTTTCCTTGAAAATGAACCTAATATTCACTTTTTCGTGATAGATTCGCGACACAACAACATCAACAAAGCGGTCATGTTCGTCCAGCGAAGACTTAGATCAGCCTGGGCATCCGCCCAGTCTAATCAGAGTCATCGCTGACAGCATGACAGTAGCTTAGGCCTATAACTGCCGTTTAGGCGCATCTCGAAAAATCTGATCAGACTTGGCGCACATCCCACTATGTTGGATTTGTCGTGCCGTGGCTCAAATGGTCTTATGTTGAACGTTTCAAAGTCTCATAGACTTTTGCAAGAACAATAAATATGTGGTAGGGTGGAACGAACGTGTCCAATAACATGTAGAAGCTGGATTTTCTACGAACGGTAGGGCAAGGGCCCATTGTGCCTAAAGCAGGTGCGGGATGAGACTTGTTTCCCATTCAGCCTTCTAGAAAGAGAGAATGGTAAGCATTTGAAGAACAAAAACGCGTTTTAGAGAGAGAGAGAGAGAGAGAGAGAGAGAGAGAGAGAGATTAAATAGAGCAAATGCTGTTTTAGAGAGAAGGAGAATGGGAAGCTTTTAGAGAATAAAACGCTTTTTAAGGAGATGGAGAATGGGGGAAGGTTTCAAAGAACACAGACGCGTTTTGTTCTCTAAAAGCTTCCTACACGTTTACAATGAGTGTATACAGGTGATGTTAAAAAAATGTGTACACACTGCGTCAATGATTTGAGCCGCGACCCGAGAAAATAAACAAAGTGGCATGTGTGCCCAGCGCAGACTCAGATCAGCCTAGGCATCCGCCCAGTCTGATCTGAGTCTTCGCAGTCTGTGTCAAGCTAGCTTAGACCCTTAGCTACCTTTTTAGCGCAAAGCAAAGACTCTGATCAGCCTGAGCAAATGCCCAGTCGGATCTGAATCTGCGCCGGGTGCACAGCCACTTTGTTTTTTTCTTGTGTCGCGACTGGGACTCTTGCAGTAGTTTCATAATTTTAGCCGGGACTTTGTATATATGCGCAGTATATAAGAGCAATCTTGCAAACACCCTGTTAGTTTGCGCACCTTGCTGCATAAATTAGAAGTTAGGACGGGGTACATACAACTCAGAATTAACACCATGGAGATGAAACTGTCGATTTCATTGATTTGTTTTACACTTGCCACTTTTCTGGTTCAAGAAAGGTAATTATATTTATTACTTAGTATTTATCCCTTACTTAAAAATTAATCTATTTATTCATTTATTTGTTTATCTATTTTGTAATTTTATTTTACCCATTTATTCACTAAGTTATAATTAATTTTGTTTGGAGTTAGAAAGCAAAACTAAAAAAAAAAAAAAAAAAAAAAAAAATAAATAAATAAATAAAACGTTGTCTTGAGACCTGAACGTCATTTTTGGATATCTTAATAAATATATATTCATTTTGTGTTTGATTCCGTGCTAGATATAGAGCTATATCTGTAAATATAGTTCGAATGATATAACAAAACGGAAGAAAAAAACTGATAAAATAGAATTTTCACTGTTTATGTTGACATACAGGGTAAATGTTAAAAACTTCTTCTGTAAGAAACTATAAGAGCCAGGGCTTTCGAATTTGGTATGTAGCTTCATCTAGTGGACGTTTACTAATATTGTTCAAAACCTTGAATGTTCTGGGCAGCATTTTCCAGTTTAGGGTAAAGAGTATGGATATTCAATATTCAAGTTCTACCGCTTTTTTCCATGTTTTTTTTTTTTTCATTTTTTTATTTATTTATCTTTTTATTATTTTGTTTTCATTTTTTTTTACAATCATTTTTTTTTCAAAAGCTGTGTTTGCAGGTGCTTGTCCTCTTACCGATTAACCATCGACACACCCAGAGCTCTAGATAAGAGGGAGTATTTGATGATAATTAAGGATAACTGTTTTTATTTCTCATCGAAACCATACGTTGTGACCCCTCATCTGAACCGTCTCGTCTCACAACGTATGTTTTTATGCAGGATTAACAAAAATTACCCTAATTATCACCAAATACTCTCTCTTATCTAAAGCTCTGTGCCAGTAAATAAGAAGTTCATAATGAACCAACTCATCGGGAGTTACACTGCTGGTCCTCTAGTCTTTGAACTCTCAGAATGAATTTTTTTCTTTTTGAAAAAGTTGTTGTTGTTGGAAATTTCGCAGACGCCTGCATTGTTGGCTCTGTAAGGGTTTAGCTATGCGCTTTCATGTCCCAGCGTCCAATGCCGTGTATCATCAGCAACTAATCAGTCAGTTGTCTCGTTTGTGGTGAGCGTGTACACATTCAGGGAAAAGCGTTTCTTTCATCTTCATTTTGACTTCCATTTTCAATTGGGTCAACAAATAAAAGCCCCGGATCCAGGGAATGGCCTTTTGGACTTAATCCCAGATAAAGTGCACCTGAGAATAATTTGAGATGATACACGTTCCATGAAGTTAGATTTAAATATATATTGTGACATCTCACTGGAATCGCCTCGCCGATTCCTATGAGATTTCATGACAAATATTCAAAAGTAAGCATGATATTATCTTGATTTTTCATCGACTACTCTATTTAATTTGGAAAACCCTGAATATTCGCTTTTCCTTTGGCCCTAAGCCCCACCAATTGTCCAGAGAGAGCCCCGCCAGCTAGTTGTGGTGTAGATCCGGGCTTGCAAATCTTAAATAAAAGCAAAATTAATGTGTTTGCTGTAAGAGTTAACTCCAATTGAAAGACAACAGGGGCAAACAAGTAGTCAGAAAGGAAAGTTGTCTCTCTGGGTAACAGTTGCGAAAGAAAATATAAAGGTCCGCCCATATAACTTGGTAGCCGGACTTTACGGTGTTCGAGCGTACAGTTGCAACTATATTCGTTTCCAGAAATGACCTAGTATGATAAGCCCCATATTTCGCACCCAAAAACTCAGTAAGCAGACACACAACGTTAAACAACATTGAATCAACGTTGATTCAACTTCCTTACGTTGAAATAAAAAGCAGGAGAGTGCTTTGTGGACGATTATGCAGAAATCGGTTGCATAACATGCATTTGCGATAATCCAAATGTTCTGTGTTGATAGATCTACCGTACACAAAATAATTTTCGCGGTGTTCCATTTTTCGCGGTATTTCGCGGTCACTTAGAAACCGCGAATATTAAAATCGCGAAATAATTTCCTGTTCTCACAAAGTATAATCTGTAGACACAGTCTTCATATATTTTGCTTCTGTTTGCTTCGGTAATTGCTGGTACTTTTCACTTGAACAAGTTCTTTCATTAACCTGCGGCAGCATAGAGCTTCAAGTCTTTTTTCTCAAAAGTGATTAGACACGAAAAAAAAGTGGCAAATATGGCAGGGCTGTCCAGCGAATACTAAGATCAGCCTGGTCAGCAGCCCAGTCTAGTCAGTCTTCGCTGTCGACATGGAGGTAGCTTAGACACTTAGCTCCCCTTAAAGCCCACAGGATGACTCTGATTAGATTGGGCGGATGCCAAGGCTGATTTGAGTCTTCTCGGGTACAAATACCACTTTGTTTGTTTCGTCGAGTCGCGTCTCAGTCATAAAATTCCCTTCTTGAAATTGAATGCAGTGCATTGTCCTATATTCATTTCAGCAATGGGTTACAGTGCTATCAGTGTGGAAGCATTTGGTCATTCGATTCTGCTTGTGAAGACCCTTTCAATGCAGGTACCGTCCAAAAAGTGGAGTGTACTGGATCGTGTACAAAGCAAAAAGTAGAAGTGAATGGCCAACAGTGTTAGAAGAACAGTATTTTTTGTTTGTTTATTTATTTATTTTTTGCACCTTGCTCCGGGTGAAGATAAACGTTTTTTGGTTGTACATGCGCTGATCGGGAAAATGGTTTGCATTTATTGGACTATGCGTCAATTTCCAGTCCACAGCTTCCAGGTTAATGAAACCGCAAAGATCTGTACTATGGTCAAAGACTTCGTAACAAAATTTGAAAAAAAAACACGCAATATCGAAGCATAATCTGCACGGACGTCATTCGAAATTTTGTGACAGAGTCATTGTCCAAAGTACGAGTCTTCGTGGTTCCATCCAGCCCAGCAAGCACATGGCGTGGAAAAATGACGTCTTTCTGACGTCCATGCGAAGTAATGACGTCGCATCGATGTCAGAACGGCGTCATCTGGACGTCATGTGCCCGATTGAAAGTGTCGTTGCGGACTAAAAAGTGGTGCATAGCTCAAAGAGTGCAAAGATACTTGAAAGAAGAGATTTGAAAGTTTTGTGACTGCTTCCTGTTTGCTTCTCAGGACAACAACTAGGTGTTCTGGTCGGGCTGTCAGTACACGTCCAACAAATTTGGATAATAGTAAGGCAAAGGTCTACTGTACTTGCAGTTAGGTTGGTCGTTTGGGAATTTTCTCTTTCCTACCATATTTTTTTTTCTCCCTCTCTCTGGGAGACGGCTCAATATAAAATGAAATACTGTCTCAAAGAGCCGTCAAACCCAAAGAAACAACCAACCAAGACAAAAACAACAAACCCTTCGAAAATGGGTTTCCCTAGGGAAGCAATTTTTTTCCACACCGGACAGAAAATGCCATTCTTTTCACCTGGGATAGAAGATCTTAATATCTTACCCATTTTATCTCACACAGGACCGAATAAAAATCATGAGCTGTCAATGCACTGGTTGTATAGCAGCTCACGTACCTGCGTCGTCATTTTAGATGATGACGTCACGAAGACGGCAAAAATGACGACAGTTTATTCACGCCAGTCGTTGACGTAGAGAGCCGAATGGCGTTCGTTGAAAGCGGCGTCTTCTTTCGAAATCAAATTGAAACCATTCAAGCACTAGAATTGCGCATTTTAACAAGTTCTGAAGTTAAAACAAAATGTGGAGTGCAAAAAGTATCTATGATGGCTGTGAAGTGTGGATAGAAAAATTCGTCACTCGGGTTGACTGTTCGGCATCACTCGGCAAACCTCGTGATGCATAACAGTTACCCACGTGACGGATATTTCTATCCAAACCTCACACCCATGACGATACTTATATTTTGCCCATGTTATCTTACCCGGGACCGGATAAAAATCATGAGCTGTCAATGCATTGGTTGTATAAAAGCTCACATACCTGCGCCGTCAAATGGGGTTGGCATTTTAGATGATGACGTCAAGAAGATGGCACGAATGCCGTCAATTTATGCATGCCACACCTCACACCCATGATATATACTTATAGTCTTTCAGTGTTGACACCCACTGAGTATAGAGGCAAAAATAATATAAAAACGAGGACGAGTTTCATCACAACGACAAATTACATATTTAACATCCACACAATGAATACCAAACATTCAAAGCTCATCTATTATTTCAAATATTAGACTGAGTGGTGGAAAAAATGGTGTACCCATACACATTGAGCCTTGGTTTGGTTTCAGAAGTGCCAATAAAGTTAACATATAACCTGTATTAATTGTACCTCACTCGGAACACCGCCCGGCCCTTTCCGTGAATCACGGAATTGGCCGAGCGGTGTTCTGGTTGTGTTTTACCTATCATAATATCTGATTCCGCACAAAATCTGGCTGATCGAGACAAGTGATCCCTCAATACAGGGCCGTTTGAAATGTATTTCGGTCCATGGGATCCCAGAAAGGTGGCTGCTACAGATATGTCACCCCTAGTTACAGTGACACATTTAGACAGGTTTGTCTGAATATGTTTATCTATTTGCAGAATTGCAAGAGGTTGTTCGACTTTAGCGTCTGATAAATGCTCACAAGAAAGCGAGGGCAGCGCTGAAGCCAACGTATGTTGTTGTACCAGCGACCTGTGTAACACAGCAACAAGCGCGACGGTTACTATGGCAACACTACTCTTCACCAGCCTTGGCACAATTTTGTACACTTTGATCTAGTAAAGGCGCGAATAGAGTTCCAGACCACCCCTGATTAATTATGTATATACAAGGGCTGTAACCAAACGAAAAAGAGCTGTAACGAAACGAAAAAGAGTCATAGTTCCCGAACGATCTAAATTTTAACAATTTTGTTTGGCCGCAATGACCGAGTAATTATGGAACTATGAGTATTTTTCGCATTGTAACAGCTCTTTTTCGTTTAATAACAACCTTAGTTAACACAAAGTTAACCAGGTGTGCAGATAAGCAGAGGTAAAAGAGAAAATGGAAAAAAAAGTTTTTTTTTTTCCGAAATTAAAGCAAATATTGTGGCCCGTCATTCGAACCGTCTCGGCTGCGGTTCTAATGCGGTTCACAAAATATGTTTTTTGTTTGGAATTATGAAACTTATATCTGAATTATATTTAAAAAATAGCATCACCTTATCTGTAGCTCTGTAAAGAAACA
This sequence comes from Ctena decussata, assembly GCA_963989385.1. Taxonomy (NCBI): domain Eukaryota; kingdom Metazoa; phylum Mollusca; class Bivalvia; order Lucinida; family Lucinidae; genus Ctena; species Ctena decussata. The sequence goes on from OZ022513.1 coordinate 68,268,089, forward strand.
GTTAATTCAAATGAAAATGCCTTAACCCATTAAGACATTTATGCCCAGTGGACTCTACTATATGTATACATTGGATGAGTCTATCTGTCATTCTAGGGGTGTGAAGTTTAGTTTATTTTTTAATTTTGTTTATTTTGAGGAGAAATCCATTTTGTTTAATGCAAAACGTGCAGATCCTGATCAGACGCCGCATATTGCGGCGTTTGATCAATGTCTGCACTGTTTGCCTTTGTCCCATTTATGGGACACTAGGCATTCATGGGTTAATGCCTAGCTTCATTGGATAGACCTATACTTTTACTTGCATAGAAACAGAAGGAGGACATATAGTTCAAATGCTGCAGAACGCGGCGACTTATCAGGCATACACCGATTTCTTTAAGGTAATATGGTTACACCGTCATAATGTCGTGCAATTGCTTATAAAGGGGAGCAAATGTTTAACTTCTTGATTTATTCGCAGATCAAAGAAAAAGGTCCAAAATGGTCTACTTTTATAGGAAAGAAATCTCTCCTACAGGAGCAAACTATCTTTCTTAAGAATAAACCCATTTTGTAAAGGGAAGGAAATAAAACAAAGTGAACAATTGCTTCCCTCAAAAGAAAACCCATTCACATTAGAAATGGAAATTCTGAATATTTAGACAACAAAGCTGTCTGGACCGTATTAAAGAGCTGTTTACTAGGCACTTATGGGTTAGCATACTTTATGAAATCATACTTTGGCTGCGTTTTTTCCAGGCGAGTAGAAACGTTCGCGCAGCCTGATGAAGTCTTGTCTACTAGTTTATAATTTTTAGACTTAGCTGTTTACATATATATGTATATCAAGTCATGTTATCACATAGTTCATAGAGTTTAATCTTCATGCAGATTAACTGCTTTACTTACAGAAAATTATACATGTTTGAATGGTAGGGTCGAGTGCTGGTGCTGGGTAAATTCCAGTATCGGGGGCGTCCTTTTTATTTGAACAAAAGAGGAATAAGGTTTAGCTGTCCGTGCAGCAGGTGGGAGATATTCTCTTCTGTTACCTGTCAAAGACTTAAATGCTGTCGCAAAGGATCGTTAGACACAGAACAACCAAACAGCCAAATAAAAGGAGGTAGGAACTTGCGTACGCCTACAGTAGTATAGGATGGCACTCTGGCCGCGTCCGGGTCTCCGACCGGAGATCGGGAGGGGGCCAGAGTGCTACCCTATACTACTGCCTACGCTTCACCAGTTAGTTCTATATTTATTCTGTTATATGATGAGAGTCAGCTCTTGAACAATTACGGTATATGTGTTATTCGACTGAAAATCAGGTTTTCCGTTTCCGAGCAAACCCCAAAGATCCAGATCTGTCTTACAAGACAGATCCTTTGTAACACAGCGCTGGATCTTTGAAATTGATTTAGAAAGGAAATCTTATAACAAAATAAATACGGCATTTTTCATATACTGTGAAAATTTTGGTACTGAAGACGTACTGACATCAAAATGTATCGACATCAGTACGACGTTGTTGTGACGTCATATTCCTGCTGGGATGCTACGTCAGAGAATATCATGATATTAATTTTCTTACATTGCATCCCAGCAGGAACATGGCGTCATAACGATGTCGTACTGACGTCGATACACATTGACGTCAGTACGACGTCATTTAGACGTAATGAACCCGCTGGAATGAGTTTGCAAACCTTACAGTGATTTATCTATAAGTGTCGATCCACCAAGTTTCAAATAGATAGACTATATCTTCCCTTAGCCTAACAAGTAGCTTTCCGTATTACATAAAACATGATTTTTCAATATGTGTGAGATAATTATATTTTACATGATACATGTATTTGCTTTTTTATGACTGCTGAATGAACATATGGCCAGATTATTACATAACAGTATGTGGTTTTGTATACACAGTCTACAGTTTTGTATTTTCTCTCGTTGAAAATTACAGAAACTGAGTCTGGTCATTTGACTGACTGAGTGACTGACGCTAACACTCAAATTGTCAGTTTGCTTGTATGCGCGAACCGCCATGTTTTCTGCCATTTTAAAAAAGGAAAGAACTTTTGTGCTTTGCCTCCATGTACGGGGGATTTTTCAAAATGGAGTCTACTCTTAAAGGGAAGATTTGCTCCGCTCGTAGTAGAGCAAATTCCTTCATTTTAGAGTTGACCCCAAATGGAAATGGGACAGAAAAGAAACTGACAGTTGGCTTCCCCGTACACCTTAAACGGCAATGTACTGAAGATAGGTATATTCAGATCTTGCAGAGGTAAGATGGCCTATGAGGCGCCGTAAAATTTAGACATCAGAAACATAGTCCAAATTATGCACTATGTTCCTGATGCCGAAGTTTCCTGGTGACTGACTGTCCTTGGACGTATCACCAGTAAATAATTCTGATTCTGAAAGTCCGGTGTTGACTTCTCACTTCCTTTATTCTACTTCTCACAGCTAAGTTTACATTTCCTAGCGAGGTTGGGCCTGTAAAATCGATTTAAGCCCCCCAGTAATTCATTACTGACCGTTCCAAGGCGGTAGTTCTGTTGTGGTTCTCTGTTGCCTGTTTTTGGTGTCAGAGTTTCTGTGATGTTTTACCTTATGTATGTTCTTATTATTTTTGGTTCGGTTTGGGTTGCTGAGTGGCCACCTTTTGGGAACAAGCTGCTCACTCGGTTGGCCATATGTTCTCTGTATCTTGATTATTTGTAATCTTAGTTGTTTCCAACTATGGTTTGAGGGCTGGATTTTGATTTTGATTGTTTCAGTTCCTGGTCTTTGCATACTTTTTACTTAGTATTAAAACAATGTATATTAAATTATATAAAGTAAGTGAGATTCAGGAATTGAAAGTGTAAAGTAGGAAGTGAGAAGTAACAAATGAAAAGCAGGAAGTGAGGAATAGAAAGTGTGAATTGTTAAGGAGAAAAGGATAATCTTGAAGTGAGAAATGGAAAGTAAAAATCACGTCTTTCTGACGTCCATGCGAAGTAATGACGTCACATCGATGTCAGAATGGCGTCATTTGGACGTCATGTGCCCGCTTGAAAGTGTCGTTGCGGACTAAAAAGTGGTGCATAGCTCAAAGAGTGCAAAGATACTTAAAAGAAGACACTTGAAAGTTTTGTGACTGCTTCCTGTTTGCTTCTCAGGACAACAACGTGGTGTTCTTTGTCGGGCTGTCAGTACACGTCCAACAAATTTGGATAATAGTAAGGCAAAGGTCTACTGTACTTGCAGTAGGTTAGGTTGGTCGTTTGGAAATTTTGTCTTTCCTACCATATCTTTTTTTTTCTCCCTCTCTCTGGGAGACGGCTCAATATAAAATGAAATACTGTCTCAAAGAGCCGTCAATCCCAAAGAAACAACCATACAAGCCAAAAACAACAAACCCTTCGAAAATGGGTTTCCCTAGAGAAGCAATTTTTTTCCACACCGAACAGAAAATGCCATTCTTTTCACCTGGGATAGAAGATCTTATCTTACCCATTTTATCTCACCCAGGACCGGATAAAAATCACGAGCTGTCAATGCATTGGTTGTATAGCAGCTCACGTACCTGCGTCGTCATTTTAGATGATGACGTCACGAAGACGGCAACAATGACGACAGTTTATGCACGCCAGTCGTTGACGTAGAGAGCCGAATGGCGGTCGTTGAGAGCGGCGTCTTCTTTCGAAATTTGAAACCATTCAAGCACTAGAATTGCGCATTTTAACAAGTTCTGAAGTTAAAACAAAATGTGGTGTGCAAGAAAAAGTATCTGTCATGGCTGTGAGGTGTGGATAGAAAAATCCGTCACTCAGGTTGACTGTTCGGCATCACTGGGCAAACCTCGTGATGCATAACAGTTACCCACGTGACGGATATTTCTATCCAAACCTCACACCCATGACGATACTTATATTTTGCCCATGCTATCTTACCCAGGACCGGATAAAAATCATGAGCTGTCGATGCATTGGTTGTATAGAAGCTCACGTACCTGTGTCGTCAAGTGGCGTTGGCATTTTAGATGATGACGTCAAGAAGATGGCACAAATGCCGTCAGTTTATGCATGCCGCACCTCACACCCATGATAGATACTTATAGTCTTTCAGTGTTAACACCCACTGAGTATACAGGCAAACATAATATAAAAACGAGGACCAGTTCCATCACAACGACAAATTACATATTTAACATCCACACAATGAATACCAAACATTCAAAGCTCATCTAGCATTTCAAATATTAGACTGAGTGGTGGAAAAAATGGTGTACCCATACACATTGAGCCTTGGTTTGGTTTCAGAAGTGCCAATAAAGTTAACATATAACCTGTATTAATTGTACCTCAATCGGAACACCGCGCGGCCCTTTCCTTGAATCACGGAATTGGCCGAGCGGTGTTCTGGTTGTGTTTTACCTATCATAATATCTGATTCCGCACAAAATCTGGCTGATCGAGACAGGTGATCCCTCAATACAGGGCCGTTTGAAATGTATTTCGGTCCATGGGATCCCAGAAAGGTGGCTGCTACAGATATGTCACCCCTAGTTACAGTGACACATTAAGACAGGTTTGTCTGAATTTGTTTATCTATTTGCAGTAATTGCAAGAGGTTGTTCGACTTTAGCGTCTGATAAATGCTCACAAGAAAGCGAGGACAGCGCTGAAGCCAACGTATGTTATTGTACCAGCGACCTGTGTAACACAGCAACAAGCGCGACGGTTACTATGGCAACACCACTCTTCACCAGCCTTGGCACAATTTTGTACACTTTGATCTAGTAAAGGCGCGAATAGTGTCCCAGACCACCCCTGATTAATTATGTATATACAAGGGCTGTTACCAAACGAAAAAGAGCTGTTACCAAACGAAAAAGAGTCATAGTTCCCGAATGATCTAAATTTTAACAATTTTGTTTAGCCGCAATGACCGATTAATTATGGAACTATGAGTATTTTTCGCATTGTAACAGCTCTTTTTCGTTTAATAACAACCTTAGTTAACACAAAGTTAACCAGGTGTGCAGATAAGCAGAGGTAAAAGAGAAAATGGAAAAAAATAAAGATTTTTTTCCCGAAATTAAAGCAAATATTATGGCCCGTCATTCGAACCGTCTCGGATGCGGTTCTAATGCGGTTCACAAAATATGTTTTTTGTTTGGAATTATGAAACTTATATCTGAATTATATTTAAAAATATAGCATCACCTTATCTGTAGCTCTGTAAAGAAACAGTTAATTCAAAATAAAATGCCTTAACCAATTAAGACATTAATGCCCACTGGACTCTACTATATGTATACATTGGATGAGTCCATCTGTCATTCTAGGGGTGTGAAGTTTAGTTTATTTTTTAATTTTGTTTATTTTGAGGAGAAAACCTTTTTTTATGCAAAACGTGCAGATCCTGATCAGACGCCACATTTTGCGGCGTCTGATCAGGGTCGGCACTGTTTGCCTTTGTCCCATTTATGGGACACTAGGCATTCATGGGTTAATGCCTAGCTTCATTAGATAGATATATACTTTTACTTGCAAAGAAACAGAAGGAGGACATATAGTTCAAATGCTGCAGAACGCGGCGACTTATCAGGCATACACCGATTTCTTTAAGGTAATATGGTTACACCGTCATAATTTCGTGCAATTGCTTATAAAGGGGAGCAACTTTTTAACTCTTGATTGCTTCTCAGATCAAAGAAGAAGGTCCAAAATGGTCTACTTTTATAGGAAAGAAATCTCTCCTACAGGAGCAAACTATCTTTCTTAAGAATAAACCCATTTTGTAAAGGGAAGGAAATAAAACAAAGTGAACAATTGCTTCCCTCAAAAGAAAGCCCATTCACATTAGAAATGGAAATTCTGAATATTTAGACAACGAAGCTGTCTGGACCGTATTAAAGAGCTGTTTACTAGGCACTGATGGGTTAGCATACTTTATGAAATCATACTTTGGCTGCGTTTTTCCAGGCGAGTAGAAACGTTCGTGCAGCCTGATGAAGTCTTGTCTACTAGTTTATAATTTTTAGACTTAGCTGTTTACATATATATTTATATCAAGTCATGTTATCAAATAATTCATAGAGTTTAATCTTCGTGCAGAGTAACTGCTTTACTAACAGAAAATTATACATGTTTGAATGGTAGGGTCGAGTGCTGGTGCTGGGTAACTTCCAGTATCGGGGGCGTCCTTTTTATTTGAACAAAAGAAGAATAAGGTTTAGCTGTCCGTGCAGCAGGTGGGAGATATTCTCTCCTGTTACCTGTTAAAGACTTAAATACTGTCGCAAAGGATCGTTAGACACAGAACAACCAAACAGCCAAACAAAAGGAGGTAGTAATTTGCGTACGCCTATAGTAGTATAGGATGGCACTCTGACAGGAGATCGGGAGGGGGCCAGAGTGCTACCCTATACTTCTGCCTACGCTTCACCAGTTAGTTTTATATTTATTCTGTTACAAGATGAGAATCAGCTCTTGAACAATTACGGTAAATGTGTTATTCGACTAAAAAATCAGGTTTTCCGTTTCCGAGCAAACCACAAAGATCCAGATCTGTCTTACAAGACAGATCTTTTGTAACACTGCGCTGGATCTTTGACACTGATTTAGAAAGGAAATCTTACAGCAAAATTAATACGTTTTCCGTTTCCGAGCAAACCACAAAGATCCAGATCTACAAGACAGATCTTTTGTAACACTGCGCTGGATCTTTGACACTGATTTAGAAAGGAAATCTTACAACAAAATTAATACGGCATTTTTCATATACTGTGAAGATTTTGGTACTGAAGACGTACTGACATCAAAATGTATCGACATCAGTACGACGTCCTTGTGACGTCATATTCCTGCTGGGATGCTTCGTCAGAAAAATATGATGATGATAATTTTCTTATATAGCATCCCAGCAGGAACATGGCGTCATAACGATGTCGTACTGACGTCGATACACTTTGACGTCAGTATGACGTAATGTATGCGTAAAGAACCCGCTGGAATTTGTTTGCAAACCTTACAGTGATTTATATATAAGTGTCGATCCACCAAGTTTCAAATAGATAGACTATATCATCCCTTAGCCTAACAAGTAGCTATCCGTATTACATAATAAATGATTTTTCAATATGTGTGATGTAATTATATTTTACATGATACATGTGTAAATTTTGCTTTTTTATGACTGCTGAATGAACATATGGCCAGATTATTACATAACAGTATATGATTTTGTATACACAGTCTACAGTTTTGTATTTTCTCTCGTTGAAAATTACAGAAACTGAGTCTGGTCATTTGACTGACTGAGTGACTGACGCTAACACTCAAATTTTCAGTTTGCTTGTATGCGCAGACAACCATGTTTTCTGCCAGTTTAAAAAGGAAAACAACTTTTGTGCTGTGCCTCCCTGTACGGGAGATATTTCAAAATGGAGTCTACTCTTAAAGGAAAGATTTGCTCCGCTCGTAGTAGAGCAAATTCCTTCGTTTTAGAGTTGACCCCAAAAGGAAATGGGGCAGAAAAGAAACTGACAGTTAGCTTCCCCGTACAGCTTAAACGGCAATGTACTGAAGATAGGTATATTCAGATCTTGCAGAGGCAAGATGGCCTATGAGGTGCCGTAAAAGTTAGACATCAGAAACATACCTGGTGACTGATTGTCCTTGGACGTATCATTAGTAAATAATTCTGATTCTGAACGTCCGGTGTTGACTTCTTACTTCCTTCATTCTACTTCTCACATCTAAAATCTAAAAAAGTTCCTTCAAGAGCAGAGAATACATACAGAAGTAGGAATATGGGCCAGACTACGTAGTTTCGGCTAATAAAGCCTCGTCAGTGACCCTGACAATATCTGGTGACGAAACCAGAAAAACACATACTGTAATTAATTCTTAAAGTTTCATTTCCCAGTTCCTAGTATTAAAACAATGTATATTAAATTATATGAAGTAAGTGAGATTCAGGAATTGAAAGTGTAAAGTAGGAAGTGAGAAGTAACAAATGGAAAACAGGAAGTGAGGAATAGAAAGTGTGAATTGTTAAGGAGAAAAGGATAATTTTGAAGTGAGAAATGGAAAGTAAAAAATCACGTCTTTCTGACGTCCATGCGAAGTAATGACGTCACATCGATGTCAGAACGGCGTCATTTGGACGTCATGTGCCCGCTGGGCTGTCAGTACACGTCCAACAAATTTGGATAATAGTAAGGCAAAGGTCTACTGTACTTGCAGTAGGTTAGGTTGGTCGTTTGGGAATTTTCTCTTTCCTACCATATCTTTTATTTTTCTCCCTCTCTCAGGGAGACGGCTCAATATAACCGGCTAATTCCATATCGAAAACCCGCCTAAGGTTAGAGTACTTAACGGAAACCCCGTCTTTATCTTATTTGGAAAATCCTACAGAAATCAAGAGAAAAGTTTTATTTTTTTTCTAAATCTAGGACTAAGGAAGTTTATACATGTAAATACATTTAATGCTATTTAATTCGCTTAAATGCCACAAAAAAGAAACATCGACTGACTTTACCTTACCTTGCAAGACGTGTTTAAGGTCGTTTTAAGAATTGGCTGGCTTTAGTCATGTAATAATAGACTGCTAATTAAATATCATTGCTGTAAACATGCTTGTTTCTAGCGCGCATGTGTTGACTTTCCGAATAAAATTTCTCTTGTTAGACGAAGTCTAATAAAATCATCGTTGCCACCAAAACTTGACTTAATCTCTGTATGGAAGAGCGCATATGTCATGGAATTGTTATTCATCTGTCAGAAGATTTAGTGACATTAAAAATGTTATTATTTGCACTTTGCATTTAGTTTTAAATATGTTTTTCACTTTAACGCTGTAATGATTGATAGAGTTAAGCAGAACGCGAGAAACGCAAATGCAGATGGCTTGAGAAAAAAAAGATTCTATGGTGCGAAAAGTCTTTCGTTGTAAAAAAGTAGTTCTTTTCCTTCCAAAGGCTGTACTCGGTGCGTAAATTTACCGGAACGGACCTAATGACCGGGTCAGACCGGAACGGACCCTTATTATTCATATTTCCAGCCGATTTTTGAGATATTTTGATACAATCTACACGCGCAGATTAATTCAAGGCCCTACCTATGACTAACATGTATTATCTTAACTTGCAACCCCTGATTTTGATTTGACAATATCTGATTAGGACTATTGGCGAAACAAATTAGTCTGGCTACAGACCCTATGTTCAATATATCTCTTGCAAAGGAACATAGGGTCTGGTCACTTACATTTGAGATTTTTCCTAAATCTTGGTTAGCAAACTTTACTGACCTTTTGTCCAGCCCTTTATGATGCTGCAGTGGCAGAACTTTACGTAAGAAGCAATTTGAAGATGTAAACACAGATGGTCAATCTGATAAAACAAATGTTCTGTGGCAATTTGTTTTTATAACTCTGTAGGTTTTGTGAACAGGAAACTAAATACAATAAACCCTGAACCTACTGATTTTCTGTAATGGATAGTTCTACCTTTTGATTTTGGACTGGTCCATTTTATAGCTGAGGGGGTATTTAATAAGTAATACAGAAAAAATAAGTAAAAGCAAAAGGGTGGTCACACTTTTCCAGAGCAGTCTGATCTGGGTCTCCACTGTTTACAGAAACAGCTTTGTCCGATTTAAGAGTGTTGTGCAATCCATTAGCATGTTAACGAAACCGCGTCCCTTAATATTCAATATATATAATTGATTTGTTCAAATTAGAATGTGTTTTGAGGAAGATTCCATTGCACTTAGATAACTGTTGGTCAAAGAATTTAAAATAATTTAAATCAGCAAAGACCTCTAGAGAATGCAAAATAAGGGCGCGTTTACACGACCAAAGTTTCTATGACAAAGTAGGTTTGTCACAGAAAAAATTGCTCGTGTATATGCCAAAATATGACAATGTTTCTTTGACAAATAAATATGTTAAAGTTACTTTGATAAACTAAATTTGTCCGCGTAAACGGAGAACTTTGCTAAAGGTTATGTAACAAAGAACATTGCTACAAGCGTGGAAAATGTGACAAAGATTTTGTTTCATCGCTGCAGGTAACTTTGACGAATAATATTTGGTCGTGTGAACACTGCAGCAAATATTTCATTGCCAAAGTTTATGTGACAAAGATTCTGTGGCACATTTTCTTTAACAAATAATTTGCTCCGTGTAAACGCAAAATGTTTGTCATACTTTCTTTGTTAAAGTTTCTGTGACATAGAAACTTTGCTCGTGTAAACGCGCCCTAAGTCTTTAAAGAATTATTAGACACACTGGCTTTTTACATGTCATACATTTACATTCAAATGTACAAAAACATATTTCATCTGATCGGCACCAGTCAAGATTCAATGCATACAAGTATGTTTAAGAAATGTCATTTATACACTTGATGCCAGTGCAATGATTGGACTGGCACTAATCAGATTTACTATGTAGCGGATTGTTCAAAAATAGTCTGCAATGAATCATATCATGACTAGTGAGGATAAAATTTGTTTAAATTGGAATGAGCAATGCAATACAGCTGATTGGCTGTTATTGGTTCAAGACAGTTTGTCCTAAAACAATATAATTTGGCATGGTTTTAATTGTGGAACGGAAAGGAGTGGAAAGGAATGGTCTTGTCTGCCTTTTTCCATTGATTTGGAATGGCACGCTTAGTCTCTTACAGGAAAGAATTTGCTCCCTCTGAGGGAGCAATTTCTTCCTGTAAGAAAACCACTGTCCCACGCTCTTGGAGCAACTTGTAACAAATTCACCGTAGATTATGACATCCGTTCCTTTCCAGGTTTTAAACTATGCTCTAAAATTCATATACAGGTTGAGAGGTTATACTAATTGATTTCTTAGAGTGATGGAGATTGAGACCTTTGTTAGTCTAATGGGCACTTTATGGTACTTGTAATGGTGCTATTATTAACTCAAGAATTTGTGAGAAGAGTATCAAATTGCAGAGCCTCTTCTGAAAGTTACCAGGCGAATCTGACAACCAGAATAATATACAGATTCGACTGGGGCCAGGCTAGAAACAAATTTCTGTCCGTCAGATAAATTGACGACTTTTTGAAACATGATAATGGTGCTAACTGTACAGTCGATATACAAAGTTTCCCTTTATACATTTAGACCACTGTAATGTTTCAATTTAAAGCTGAAACACAATAGCTCTACATATTTTCTATGGCTGAAATGTTGGTCATGATACTATGGAACAAAAATTCGGGAATTTGTGTGTTTTTTTCATTCGCTCCAAGTCTTGGAAGAAAGATAACCAGATTTTTGTATAAGATTATATGATTTTAAGATGAAACGCATATGCGTGGGGTATTAGGAGGCCTACCCATGGCGCAAAATACTCAAAGAGTATTTTGACTAATATCTCTAATTGATTTGCGCTAGATGGCATACAGAATATGTATTAATATTAAATAAGAGTAATTTAATGAAAATATTACAAATATCTACAGAAGATAGGGGAAAACGGGTCCGTTCCGGTGTCCGTTCCGGTAATTCAGTCCATTCCGGTCCGTTCCGGTAAATTTACGCACCCTGCTGTACTGAACCGGGTAAAATACAGTACCGTATCATCGGAAGCATATCGGAATGTACCGAAGAATGTCAATAATTTACGGACCAGTCTGGTTTCTCGCCATAGTGGATAACCCCAACATAAGGATACTGCTATTCAATAATAATATCAGACATATTTACAGCATTTTGAACTTAGCCAATTTTTATTTTGTTATTATGACATAGCGACAGGGTTTTGAACTTGGAATTTTTTCAATCACAGTAAAAATTTCTCATAGATGCGGAACGTATTCTGAAACCTTGCTTGCAGCCAATTTCTTATCTCAACAGAAATAAAAAAAAATATTATTTGTTTCAAATATGTCTTCTTTCACTTCGTCTTATATCTTTTTTTAAAGATATTTCTTGTTAAGGTTGAATTTGTTATTGTTTGCACAAGGGGTATTCTACGACAGCCTAATTGGATCAAATGGAAAAAGAAAAGAATAAAATTTTCTCGTACTGTGAAACGTAAAAATATTTTCGCACCGGGTAGGCGGCAATCGGAAACGCTCGTGCAGTCGACGAACGCGGATCAAAAGCAATTAGAAACAGCGTTTTCGATTGCAAATTGGCGACACCTTGCAATCGAAAACGCTGTTTTTGACCGGCGTTAATCGATTGTTACGAGCGTTTTCGATTGCCGCCTACCCGATGTGGAGAGAGTTTCTCGTTTCAAAGAGAAATAGTCTCTTTCCGTCGAGACAGCGCCCCGTTTGCTCGATTTTTAGCTCACCTGAGCCGAAGGCTCACATGTGAGCTTATAGTATAGGCAGGCATCCGTCGTCCGTCCGTCCGTCAACATTTTCAAAAGACATCTCCTCTAAAACTACAAAGCCCATTGTAACCAAATTTCATATATAGCATCTATAGGCAGGAAGGGGAACCAATAATACTGTTTTTTTTATCCAAATCGCTTCATAACTTTGGTTGCTACGGCAACTTAAAGTTTCCATTGACTTATATGGGAAAATTGAAAATTTGCATTTAACTCTTTCGGCGCCAAATTTTTCAGACGACAAATTTTCGTCTGCTCAAATCATCAGACGACAGATTTGTAATTAGAAATTTTAACAATCTAAAGACATTTTTCATAAAATCAGGCTTTTTAAGTTCATATTTGAATGGCAAACAGTGTAGATCCTGATCAGACGGCTCTTTTAAGAGCCGGCTGATCTGGATATACGCTGTTTGCAAAGTCGCATTATTGCGACTTTGGCGCCGAAAGAGTTAATGCTTTGTCACTACAGATATTTTGGCAAAACTTTTACCTTGAGTATTCCTTTATCACAACAAGAAATTTATGTAAATTGCACAATTTGGCTGATTGCCATGGCAACCGAATGATTAAAAATAGAAAAACTATTAAAAAATCATCTCCTCAGAAACTATGCAACCAATAAAGCCCAAACTTCACAGAAAGGATCTTAGTACCAGCTCCTATAAAAGAACTTCTTTCTTGGCAATTGCTCTAGCAGTTTGGTTGGTATGGGAACTGAAAGTTGCCATTGACTTATAATGGAAAAATGGAAAATTTGCATTTGTTGCTATGTCGGTGCAGATATTTTGACAAAACTTCCATAGAAATAATCCATGAGAAGTCCTCAACAAGCCTTATTAAATTTATGCAAATTGCAAAATTTGGCTGGTTGCCATGGCAACTGAAAAAATGACAAAATATTAAAAAATCATCTCCTCAAAAACTATGCGACCGGAAATCCTCAAACTTTACAGAAGGGATCTTAGTACTAGCCTCTATAAAAGTACTGTGTCTCATGGCAGTTTTATTTCTGTGGGAACTTTAAGTTGCCATTGACTTATAATAGGAAAGTTGAAAATATTCATTTATAGCTACATGTATATCGCTGCAAATATTTGAACAAAACTTTTAGTAGTCCTGAAATTTATGCATATGGCACAATTTAGCTGGTTGTCATGGTAACCAAATGGTTAAAAACAGAAAAACATACTCAAAAATCATCTTCTCAGAAACTAATTGGCCGTTAAAGCTCAAACTTTACTGAAAGGATCTTAGTAATAGCCTCTATTAAATTACTATTTATGCCCCCAACTTCGGAGAAGTTGTGGGGGCATATTGGTTTGGGCATGTCCGTCTGTCTATCTGTCCGTCCGTCTGTCCGGTATCTATAAGTTAAGAACCGTTAGAACTTGGAACTTGAAACTTTATACACATAATCAGCATGAAAAATAAGCGAACACGTTTTTTTCTTTTTTCCGCAGGTCACATATTTCTAGAGTTTTGCCTTTTTTTCGACTTAGCCTGTGGAACCTCGTGAACAAAATATCTCAAGAATTCCTAATGCTAGGATCATGCGGTTTTGCAGGGTAACACTGCCCAAGGTGTAGCGATGACCTGATTAACTTTTGAAAAAAAAAAAACAATGTGAATTTTTGACCGAGTTATTCCCCTGTTCTACTTAGTGCAATGTAAGCTATGGAACCTTGTGAACAAAATATCTCAAGAACCTCTACTGCTAGGATCACCATGAGGTTTTGCAGAAAAATACTGCCTAAAGTGTAGATGACCTGATTAACGTTTGAAAAACAAATATATACTTTTGACCGAGTTATGCCCTTCTTTTGACTTAGTGCATTGAAGCCTATGGTACAAAGGTAGTCTAACATACAGTGAAGAACAGTAAGAGCTAGGAACTTGGAACTTTACACACATGATCAGTATGGAAAATAAGCAGACCCGTATTTTTTTTTAATTTTTCCGCCGGTCATGTATTTCCAGCGTTATGTCCCTTTTTCGACTTAGGTTGTGGAAGCTTGTGAACAAAACACTTAAAGAACCCCTGATGCTAGGATCATCAGGTTTTGCAGGATGAAAATGAACTTTGCAATTAGTGCTTTTAGGGAAAGCAGGATGGGTAAGGGGAGCGGGGCGCAGACTCTTCAGGAACAGTCGCATTCAGCTACAGGCAGTCGTAACTGACAGTATAAACCGCTTACTTTTTGCACAAAATGACATGCTTAGAAACGTTTAAAATCCATTATAAATTTGTGCACCTTAGCAAAATTGACTGTATTAGTTTCAAATGGAAGAGAACTATCACCGTACAGAAGGAGAGGGAGTGAAGGAGTTTGATACTGCGACACCGAATTTAAGAGCTCAGTTCTTTGCGCTTGGTAGAATCTACAATGAAAGAAAACGTGTTGAGCGTTCTCTACACTGCCACATTGGCACATTGGGGAATCGGAAATATTCATAAGGAAGAGGTCTAAATAAAGTTAACTGCAGTTTGTCCGTAACATAGTATGAAAGATCTGAGATTTCCTGTTTCCTATTGTTTAGAAGTGTTTGGCGACGGGTATTTTGTCTTTGTTAAGATAGCCTTTGAAAGTATTCACAGATTCGGACTGTTTTGCTTCGTCAGGAACTTCATTCCAAGCCCTGATAGTTGAAGGCAAAAAAGAATTAAAGTATAGGGTAGTTCTTGCATCTATAGTTTGGAGATCATTGGAATTTCTGAGATTGTAGCTACAAATATTACTCACAGACTGAGGTACAAGGGAAGACAGACACAGAGGTGTTAAATTATGCGTCATTTTATAAAATAGTGATAACTTGTGACTTTTCCGTCTTAGTTCAAGAGACTCCCATTGTATTTCTTTATAGAGGGCACTAGTGGCCCCCGTGGCTATTCTGGCCGCCTCATTTTGTATTTTGTCGAGTTCCAGCTTTTCGTATTGTGAACAATTGTCCCATATGACGTCCCAATATTCAAGTAAGGGTCTGATGAACGTTGTGTAAATTGTTTCTAGGGATTTTCTATCTAATGTAAATTTTAACTTCCTCATTATGTTTATTCTAGTCCATGCTTTTTCTGTAATATATTTTATGTGTTGGTGCCAAGTGCAGTCATTTGATAAGTAAAGGCCAAGATGTTTATGGGAATCAACTTAGGATATTTGATGATTTTGCATAAAGATGGGTGTTTGAAAAGGCTTATTTAATTTACGAGAGAAAAGTAGAGATTCAGTTTTAGAAGGGTTAAAAGACACAAGCCACGTTGACGCCCATGTTGATATTTTACCGAGATCTGTATTAATACAACCCGCTGCTGTCACAGGATCATCTACAATAATAAAGAGATTAGTATCATCTGCGAACAATCGAATATTTGAGCCGATGTCATCGACAATATCGTTGATAAACAACAGAAAGTGAAGTGGGCCTAATATTGAACCCTGGGGAACCCTTACACGAAGATAGGTCCGGTCAGAAACAACACTAGAATAACAACTCGTTGTTTTCTGTCGGAGAGATTATCTGCAAACCAAGCATGGATGTTTCCTGAGACACCAGCTGCTTGAAGTTTAGCAGGGAGACCAGCATGCCACACGCGGTCGAATGCTTTACTGGTGTCACAGAAAACAGACAGCCCGTACTTCTTTGCCTGAATCGAGTGCTTGACAGAAAGTATTGTAAATATATGTCAACTGATTGACTGTTGAGTCTCCAGGAAGAAAGCCAGATTGTAGTGAAGAGACAAGTTATTGTCTCGTAGGTGGTTAAATAAGCATTTAAATACAAGTCTTTCGAAAGCTTTATCTTCCGAGTTGAGCAAGAAAATAGGTCAATTACTGGAAACATCAGAAGGGTCGCCTTTTTACGGAACTGGGCAAACGTTAGCTTCTTTATAGAAAGAGGGAACAATACCCATTCTAAGAGACTGATTGAAAAGTGAACAAAACGGTAGTGAGAGCTCCTTTCATAGTCCACGAAGGACACGATTTCTCAGGCCATCGGGGCCGGAGGCTATGGCAGCTGGGAGGCATTTAAGGACTGATTCTACTTCTAATGGAGATAGTACAATGTTGCTGAGGGGTGCATTGACAGTAGCTGCAGGAAGGTCATTTAAATGTGTATGACTTTGGAAGAAACTATTTAAAATGTTAGCCTTGTCATTTTCATCCATGTAGATATTATCATTAAATTCGACGGGTGGAATTGATGTTTTGTAATTAGGAACAATGAAAGTTTTAAGTGTTGTCCACCAGTCTTTTAATCATAGTGTTTTAGAGGTAAGTTTAGCTGTTATTTTATCATAAAATGTTTTTGAAAATCACGAATATTTTGGACTACTTTATTGCGTATCTTTTTAATTTTTTTCCAATCTGGTTCCAAGTTGGTTCTTTTGGCTTTCCTGTAGGCTCTTTTACGTTTTCTGATATGGCGTTTAATACTCGAATTTATCCAAGGAGGTTCAGTAGGCTTTACTTTAATTTTTCGATTAGGTATACACTCGTTAGCTAGAGAAGTGACAGCTGTAGTTATATTATTTGCATAAGTGTTAATATCATTATCTATGGTAGTATCCCAATCAAAAGAGGCTGCCTTGTTAGGTAGCAAATCATAATTGCCTTGGTTGTAATTCCAGATGTGTCGCGTGATTGAAATAAGTTTAGGCTTAGAAAATTTAAATATACCAAAAAATAGGACAGAGATACCTTATTCCTTGATTGAGACTCTTTTATCCCCGACTCCACTGAGTATCAGGTATGCTTTGTTACTAACTAGAAGAATATCTATTAGAGATGATGAGTTTTTAGTAAAGTGGTTGGGTTGACTGATGGACTGGTAGAAAGAAAATTGAGAACATATCAAATTAATTTTTCTCGCTGTTTAAATTAAAGTCTCCGGTAATTATTATTTCTGAAATTCCCGGTGAATCTACGGCTGAAGCAATAGAATCTTCGATAGCCGAAAAATAGCTAGAATCAGAGTTTGGAGGACGGTAGAATAATCCGAATAAGATGCGTTTATGGCTGTTAGTAAGTTCGACCCATATGCTCTCAAAATTACGCGGTTCGAAATCTGCTCGGCGCTTATAATGAAGGAAGTCCTTAACATATATCATGGCACCTCCGTGATTGTTTCCCGCTCGGTCATTCCTTTCAGGATTGCTGTATGAATCCAACAACAGGTCATTTGTGTCAACAGAGGTTCGAAGCCAGGTTTCTGTAAAGGCTAATATGTCAAACTCAAACAGTTCGGCCTGTAAAATCTCTAGTTTAGAAAGAATGCTTTGCACCTTGTAGTGCACAAAGGATACATTATGTGAAAGATCTAGGGAGCTAAGTAAAGTGTTGGACATACTGGAAGTTGAACTATTGTTACTGCTAGATGAGCTCGAGGATGTTAAAAGAGGGCCTGGGTTAGGATGAACATCATCACAGTTAGATAAGAGTAGTCCAAGCCATGTCGCCAGCACAACAAATGAAAAACAGAGTGTTATATTGAAAATAAAGTCCGCTCGGCATTTGCTTGTGACGATTTTCTGGTGTTAGTGTTTTACGATTGCTCTGCATACACACTTTCATGCAATAGCATCAATACTGAAAACGTAAATGTGTAGTTCTTACATAAGACTGCCAATGCAATTGATTAACTTTTGAAAAAATCATGATTTTTTTCTTGAGTTATGCCCCTTTTTTCAACTTAGTGCATTATTAGCCTACTGAACCTTGTGGACAAAATATCTGGAGAACCCTGACGCTTGGATCAGAATTTTTTTTGCAGGAAGATATTGCACAAGGTGTAGATGACCTGATCAACTTTCGAAAAAAATTGTAAATTTTACACTGAGTTAAGCCCCTTTTTCGACTTAGAGCATGGAAGCCTATGGTACAAAGGTACAAGCATTATTGGATGAACCTTCTTTAGAGACAAGCATATGGTTGGGGGCATAGTGTTTCATAAACACATTTTCTAGTTTTTATTATTGTTGCTCATGTGGTTTGTTGCGATGACAACATATATTTAAAGACTAAATACACTTCAGGAACAGACTGAATCAGATCCCAAACCCTATCGCCAACATCAAAGGGAACGACTGACAAAGCCGTCCCAACAAACAATAAATTACAAGTAATAAGCCGAGTAAGCAGCTCTTTCCCAAATAGGTAGCAA
Organism: Ctena decussata; assembly: GCA_963989385.1. NCBI lineage: Eukaryota > Metazoa > Mollusca > Bivalvia > Lucinida > Lucinidae > Ctena > Ctena decussata. The sequence goes on from OZ022513.1 coordinate 68,286,597, forward strand.
CTCAGCTATCTTTATTGAACTAAATAATTTAGACCAACAGCAGGGTTACAACAGACTAAGCAAAGTTTCCATAGACTAACATTGGGGAAAATGTAAATTAGCATTTATTTCTGTGTTTCAGTAGACCCGTATTTTTTTTTATTTCTCCAAAAGTTGTGCAGAAATGTTCTCAAGAAGCAGACTTCAAACTTCTGTCATATTGTACAATTTGCTTTAGAGTTACTAACTCCTGGGTGCTGAGGATGAATGGACTCAGGTGAGCTACAGGACCAATGGTCCTCTGTTTTTTTCTCGTTACATGATTTTTTTCTCGTTTGTACGAGAAGTATTCTCATTCATACGAGGAAAATTCCAGTTTGTATGGCATTTTTCTCATTCTTTCGAGATAATAATCTCGTCTGTACGAGGTTTTTTGTCATTTTGAATTAAGTCTTAATAAGCTTTCATAGTAAATGTCCAAACTCACAAACTTATGGACAAATGGATCAGCGGGTTGCTTCCAAATAACACGTCCATTCTGAAATGGAGACAACGTTAGAAGTTTAATTCTTCCCCGTGGAAAGAGCCCCTTTTCAAAAGTTGTCGATTCTCAATTGCAAGAATTTAAAGTGTTAGTACCCCACCCAAAATTGCGGGTGTACATGTAAAAATGGCACAGTTGTTTACCTTGATTGTATCATTTGCACAGCTTTAAGCCTAGGTCACTCATACATGAAATAACAAGCTTAACGTACTCAGAAATACCCTGCTTGAACATACTTTTATGTGCCTTAAAGTACTCTTACGTACTTACTGCTATAGCTTGCCCTACTTTAACTTCGGAATAAGTTGTAAAACCTTTCGGAGAGCCGTGAGGTCCGATTTAAATCGTATGTTTTAAATAACGATGCTTAACTTGCTAGCTTAATGTACCTAGAAATAACCAAGTTGAACGTAATTTAATGTACCTTAATGTAGTTTAACGTACTTTCCTCTGTAGCTTGCCCTACATTTTGTTAACTGTGACTATGTACTATTACTTTTTAGTACGTTTAGGTATGCTACTCACTACGCCAAACAACGTTATAGAACGGCCAAATTAACTAAAACGGGGTAAAGAACGTTAAGGTACGCTGAAGAACGTCACAGTACGTGACTGAAGTACATTAAAGGTCGTTAAAGTACGTTAGAGTAGGTTCAAAGTTTTGATGCCTGTCGTAGTTTATTTCGAACATATTCAAAAGACCAGAGGACCAATGGTCCTGTAGCTCCCCTGACGCCTTCTGTCAACAGACACAATTTGTCATTTCGCTCATTTGTTACAAATTTGAAACCAGTAACTTAAAAGATGTGCATATTTTAGTTTTAAAATCTCAGTGACCTTGAGCAAAGTTAAAAAAATGACCTTGACCTTTGATGGCCTTATGTCTTCATGTATTCATTTAGCTAACCATATTTTCCAATTATTATATCTAGGCTTAAAAAAAATCCATGAAATCAACTGTTTAAGCATTTTCCCATATAAAAGCATAATATACCAAAGTTGACCTTGCCATATATTAGGTCAAGGCCAATGCACCATCATGATTGTACAAACTATGATGGGCCCAAGTTCTCAATGCTACATAACATGCCACGAGGTCATGTGCCTTTGATTCAGGATAAGAAGATTTTTGAAGGAGTTTTACCATATATGAGCATGGTGTCCATCTTGGTCATGTGACCATAACCAGCTCAGCAAACTTTGGTTCTTTTAACCCAGTAAAACCTTGTATGAAATATAGCTTCAAACAGCCCAGTGGCTTCAGAGAAGATGTTTAAAACTGTTGACAGGCAACAGAATCACAGTGACCTTGAACTAAGGCCAAAGAATGACCTTGACCTTTAACAACATAATATCTTCATAGGCTCACTTAGTTAACCATAAATACAAATATCATATCTTAGACTTGAATGGTTTCTGAGAAATCCACTGTTTAAGCATTTTCTAATGCATCAAAAATGACCTTGCCATAAATTAGGTCACACTCAATGCACAGCCCTGATTTGTATAAATTATGATGGGCCCAACTTCCAAATGCTACATACCAAGTTTACATGTCATAGGCCTTTTAGTTCTGGAGAAAATGATTTTTGAATGGGTTTTACCATATATGGACATGGCGGCCATCTTGGTTATGTGACCAAGATCCCGGGAACCGACATTCGTTCCCCCATCCCACTAAGACTCCATATGAAATTTGGCTTCAATCGGCGAAGTGGTTTCGGAGGAGAAGATGTTTGAAAATCTTGACGACGGATGGACGGACCGAATGACCTTGACCTTTAGTTACATAATATCTTCATTTGTTCATTTATTTGACCATGTATACCAAGTATTGTACCTTAGACTTAAATAGTTTCTGAGAAATCCACTGTTTAAGCTTTTTTCTATATAAAAGGCTAACGTAATAAAGCTGTCAATGTCATATATTAGGTCAAGGTCATCGCTAGGTCATCATTTATACAAACTATGATGAGCTCGCATGCCCTATGCTACATACCACGTTTCAAGGTCATAGGCCTTTTGGTTCTGGAGAAGAAGATTTTTGAAGGGTTTTCATCATATATGGGCATGGCGGTCATCTTGGTCATGTGACCCAGATACACCGAACAAACTTTCATTTCCCCATCCCACTGATACTCCATATGAAATTTGGCTTCAATCGGCCAAGTGGTTTCTGAGGAGAAGATGTTTGAAAATCTTGACGACAGACAGGCTGACAGGATGGCCTTGACCTTTAGTGACACAATATCTTCAGCTGTTCATTTAGTTGACCATGAATACCAAATATTGTACCTTAGACTTAAATAGTTTCTCAGAAATCCACTGTTTAAGCGTTTTCCCATATAAAAGCCTAAGGTACCGAAGTTGACCGCGTCATAAATTAGGTCAAGGTCATCGCGGTTAACTGCCCTATTTGTGATGGAAGAGTCCAGCCCTGTCCACTCCTTGATATTGTCTTCTTACCACTCATTTTGTTTCTATCTTTTCATTTATAACCCTTCAGTGTACCCTGAAAAATTGTCTTTGCTGAGCTAGAAGACCTCGAGATGTGGGTTAACCACCTCAATTTTCAACTCTGGACCAATGTCACGAATTCGCCATATTCTCCAAGGGCTCCTTGGATCTTTCTGCGAACATACTCATTAGTGACATGGTTCTTGTACAAGATGTTAGGTCGCCTTCGTTAGCTTCTCATCTCATTGGCGTGCGTTCGTTTTCTTTAATTCTTCTGTTATGGTTCATGACTCATTCGATATTACAAGGGAGCGCATCAATTTCACATTTGGTCTAAGAGATGTGTAGTTATCTCACCATGTTGGTTTCATCTCTGTCGGAGATGCAGTAGCTTATGCAATCCAATGTATTTAAAGCTTATAACAATGCAGTGAGGAGATTCGTAGAAAGATCCAAGGAGGCATTGGAGAATATGATGAACTCCTGGCCCTGGTCAAGAAAAGAAACTAAGGGTGTTTTGGCCACGTCTCAAGGTCTTCTGCTTTAGCAAACACCAGTCTACAGGGCACAGTGAAAGGAAAAAGAAGAAGAGGTAGACAGGAGAAGAAGTGGGAAGACAATATTAAAAAGTGGACATGAATAAACTTTGCCAGGTCAACTAGGGCAGCTGAAGACAGGACAAGGTGGAAAGGGATCGTTTCGAAGCCATCTGTGGTGCCCCAAGGACCTTGTGAGGTAATGGGATAAATTAAAATAGAAATAGAATCGCTCCTTACTACTGGCTTTTACCTTATTCTACATCTGGATGTCATTGGCGCTGTTGGGTATCAGTGTGGTCTTCTCAGCACAAAACTCCGTTTTATACCGTGTGCAGAATTTGTTACTACTTAAATAGGGCTTCTAGCCTCTGATCTCTCCCAGCAAGAAGTCAATGTAGGGCAAACTGCAGATTAGTAATAGGTCTGTCGCATAAGCTAACATTTTCATAATGTTTCTTTCCAGAACATCAGACATAATCCTTCAGAAAAAGAAAATGTATGAGAGGGTTGGTGAGATAAGGCATCTTTGCTTAACTTCAATGGCTGTTTTGAACCATTCCCCAGTGCTGCCCTTCATCTGACCTGTATATAGCCTAATCATAGCAATGCTCAATGGTGCAAACTAGATGTACAGTGATATCTCAGATGCTGCCCTTACTATGTCAAGTACATTTTTTTTAAATCTATAAAGACATGGTACAGATCATGCTAATGTGGAGAGTGCTTTCACACAGGCTTCTGTTCTGTGGTGCTCCTTCAGGCTCTGAACCAAGCCTGTTCTTCAGCCTGGGGTTTGACCTTGTTCCATAAGATTTTCAACATTTTGGATGACCGTTCTTCTGTTTCAGTTCTCGTACCGATGTTCCCCAGATGGCTCAGCGGAACGTATCCCTAGTTGCACACACCTGATTCGCGATTTTATCCTGATTTTTAAATAAATGATCTCGTGTGCTTTTCACGTAACATGAAATGCCAGTATTTAACTTGCTTCGTTTCATATTTACATTATTTAAGACAACTACTTTGATTCGGAATGCTGTCTCGTAGAATATGACGCAGAAAATGCCTTCTTTTTATAAGTATGTTCTTGTGTTCTTGTTTTACTGGGAGTTTATAAAGTTTCACGTATAAACCTCCCCTAGAATCGGAGTATCAACAACAGTCACAGTATTCACGGACTGAAGCCTACTTCCGGGTATTGAGGGATCAATGTCATTTCTTAATGTATGTATGGTTTATCATACCCTTAAGTGCAAAACAACTTTTCTGTGAATTTGAACTTTCAGTCTTAAATTCTACTTTTGTGCCATTCCTAGAAATGCAAATTCATTTTACAGTCAAATTTTGCCCTTAAAACGGTTCAAATTTAAAGAGAAACTACACTTCAGGATCTGACTGAATCAGATCCCAAACCCTATCCCCAACATCAAAGGGAAAGATTGACAAAGACATCCCAACAAACAATACATTACAAGTGATAAGCCGAGTCAGCAGCTCTTTCCCAAATAGATGGCAACTCAGCTATCTTTATTGAACTAAATAATTTAGACCAACAGACGTGTTACAACAGACTAAGCAAATTATATGAAAAACATTTAACAATTATTTTTACCTATTTTCTATTTTTATGATAGAAGGGTAAAGCTGCGAACACAAAAAATTAAACAGCACCGAACATAAAACAAATGCAACCGCAACAAACGTACCGCCTTGGGACGATCAGTAATAACTACTGGGGGGTTTAAACCGGTTTTACTGGGCCATGTAACAGCAGGACAATACTTGAAATATTTTCAATAGTGTTATGACTTAGAAGATTAGTATCAATTGGCTAATTGTTTTTTTAACTAAACCAATTAATACCTATCGTCCCAAAAATGGGACATAGGCAAACAATGCAGACCCAGATCAGGTATCAAGTATTGGTTTAGCACGGCGGCAGAAGTAAACTTTACATGAGCCGCGACACGACAAAACCAACAATGTGGGTGTGAGCCCGATGCAGACTCAGATCAGCCTGGGCATCCGCTTAGTTTGACTAGACTCTTCATTTAGTGCTCAAAGGGTAGCTAAGGCTACCTCCATGCGGACAGCAAAGACTCTGATCAGACGCCCAGGCTGATCTGAGTCTGCACTGGCCGCATAGCCACATTGTTGGTTTTCTCGTGCCGCGGCTCAGTCATGTACAAAGATCAAACAGACAGATATCCACTAAATGATCGCATTTAAGGTAGTGATACACCATAGGTACATAAGTAGGCCCCTAGTCTGTTCACCGTAACAAATTAATGCGTGTAACTCATTACATAAGAACATTCTTACGAGCTGTCTCGTTAAGTGGCCCAGACCTAAGAAAGTACAATATCATGCATTCGTTCAGCAATCATGCGTGCTTGCAAATGTCTATACTTATAGTTTGTCCTGGAATCAAAAATGTTAAAATACGCAAAAAAGAGATATGCAATTATCTGTAAAACATCTCATTTTAAAATGACTTAAAGGCATGCAAGGCAATATAACAATTGCCAAATTGCCATTTCAGTCAATCAAATAAGAACTTCGAAATATTTCTTCAGAAATACAGTGTCTGCGTAAAACTGAAGATACCACACTCTCTTAAATAAAAACAAACAATAAATAATAAAAATGATAATAATAATAATGATAAAAAATCTTACATACATGTAAAATGCGTGGTTTATGCTCAAATATATAGACGCTCTAGCTGAAGCAGAGCAGGAACTAGAAGCTCTAGTTGAAAGTCTCGACCAAACCTACACAAGGTATAAGATGAAGATCAGTGCTGAGAAGACCAAACTGATGACAAACAGCGCAGATGGCATCCAGAGGGAGATCAAGGTAGGACAGAAGCTGGGTACATAAACAAGCTTCAAATACCTTGGAGCAGTTGTCTCAGATGATGGTTCAAAACAGGCGATTCTCTCAAGGATTGCACAAGCCACTTCAGCTCTTACCAAGCTGAAACCAATTTGGAGAGATAAAAACATATCTCTTGGATCGAAGATGAAACTTATGCGCTCCCTTGTCATTTCCATATTTCTGTATGCCTGTTAATCGTGGACCTTGACAGCAGAGTTAGAGAAAAGAACACAGGCCTTTGAGATAAGATGCTACCGAAGGTTACTGAACATTTCGTGCAAGGACCATATAACCAATGCGGAGGTTCGCAGGAAGATCCAAGCAGCCATTGGAAAATATGATGTACTCCTGACGCTGGTCAAGAAACAGAAACTAAGGTGGTTTGGCCACGTCTCAAGGTCTTCTGGTTTAACAAAGATGATTCTACAGGGCACAGTGAAAGGAAAAAGAAGAAGAGGTTGACAGAATAAGACGTGGGAAGACAATATTAAGGAGTGGACAGGGATAGATTTTGCCAGCTCAACTAGGGCAGCTGAAGACAGGACAAGGTGGAAAGGGATTGTTTCGAAGTCATCTGTGGTGCCCCCAACGACCTAGTAAGGTTATGGGACAGAATAGAATAGTATAGTTATACCACATTAATGAGCTGCGACACGAGAAAACCAACAAAGTGGTTGTGCTACCTGCGCAGACTCAGCCTGGGCATCCGCGCAGTCTGATCAGAGTCTTCGCTGTCCGCATGAATCCAGCTTAGACCATTAGCTACCCTTGAGGCGCTTAGCGAAGACTCTTTTCAGACTGGGTAGATGCCCAGGCTGATCAAGGTCTGCGCTGGGCACACAACCACTTTGTTGGTTTTCTCGCGTTGCGGCTCAATTTTGTTTCCGTAAGAACGCTCGAAAATTTACTGTCATTCAGTAAAGCTCTATGATTATCATGCCGTTGAGGCGCATAAACCGTGGTATAAATATTTCTTGTATTTGAACAGAGGCTAGCGGGTATCAAACCTGGGACTACTATATCAGCATCTCCTATCCGGTAGAGTTCAGAGCATATTGTGCGAGGGTTGATCCAGAAGTAATGTCACTGCAGCTATAAAATCGTGTTTTCGGACTATCCTTGGGCGACTCATCTGCACGCGTATCACGCAGATTGCACCTTTACACAAGCCTCGTAATCACTGTTATATCACCACATGTCTAGCTAAACAGCTCTTGAGTCTCTAATGGTGATATTCCAAATTTGAGCAAAACCGCATATATCGGCTGACGCGTTTGTCAGAAATCAACATTTTTACTCTCGGCAGTAACAAGCATTAGCACAAAGCCAGCGTACTTAAAACTGCAGTGACGATATTAAAATTTCAATAGTGGGCGTCAGAAATATATTTCGTGATCGTATCAAATTTTCATCTGATTTGGCGCTTTAGTTTGATTTAGAGTTGTGATTGCCTTTAAAACTTATGTTAATGTAATTAACGTTATTCTAATGTGCGGCACGATGGCGTCGGTAGCGTACTTTGAACGTCTGTATATTTGGAACGGAAAAAGATTCCAATTTTATATTCATTCTGTAAATCAGAACTAAAGTATAGTGTAGCTTGATATAATTTTGATGATAATGCTACGACGAATAAGCGCACAATGGACACAGTGACATTATTTCTGGATCAACCCTTGTACATTACTCGATTTGGAAACTACCTTTTGTAGAAGTCAATACATGAAATTATTTGTGGAAAATGTAAGAGGAAGTGTTATTCCCACCATTTACTTAGTGTTTGAAATGCTATTTGTACAAAAGAAGAGGTCAGCCTAATCGCTTACTGGGTGTTATTTTAGTGGGTCCTTTAGATTCGACAACTGATATCCTTCATTCAACGCCATTGATCGACTGCATAATATGTGAAACATCGCATATTATTTAACTACTTTATACAATTCATACATAGTTGTTTACGTTGAGTTTTAGTATTACTTAAAAGTTTTTAAGGACGAAAAGAACGAGCTGTAATACATATGTAGCTAGGTCATACGCAGACGGGACCTTGGTTTGAAGTCTCATCCGAAAGAACGGAGAAGCGGGGGTCGTTCTTGCGACCCCTGGATTGGTAGTCTAGTGTGTTATTCAAAGCTCTACCGCAGCTCCTAGAACGAACTGTATTATATGAAGTGGCCCACGTATTGTCAGAGACGAAAATACATTATTGCGTATCTTTCGTATGACAGGCCTGCTATAACATGTAGGGGCCGGGCCGCGAAGCGCAATCGGTAGGGCACCTGACTAAATAAACAAAATTGCATGGACCTCTTTGCCTTCGTCAAGGGCCTGACCTAGCTGATTTACGGTAGAATCGCCTGGAACAAAACCCGACTGTGAAGTATTAATTGCATGCATTGTTTAAGACAATGAATACATATTTGTGCACAATCATTTCAAGAACTTAAGCTATAGTATTTTAAAGAAGGGATATGGGGCCGTACTCATAAAGCCACTTAAGTGGTTGCTATGCGGTTGCTAAGGCTAAATATCTATAAAGGAGATTCCCTACAACTATGAAATTTGGTCTGGAGGAACAGTCTTTGTAAGACTATTCCTTCAGAGCAAATTTCATAGTTGTAGGGAATCTCCTTCAAAGAAATTTAGCCTTAGCAACAGCATAGCAACCACTTAAGTCGTTTTATGAATACGGCCCCTGGGCCGTTAGTTTGCTACGTCTGAAGAGTCATTCTTCTTAAAGATAGGGAGGAGTAACATATGCTTGTATCCCGAGACTTCGAACTTTACATTTAGCAAGAGAAATGTTGAAGAGATCAGCAAGAGGAGTTGATAAAGGTCAAAAAAGCTCTTGCAATAATCTGTTGTCAGTAGAATCTGGGCATGCAGCTTTACCTGTCTTCAGAGTTTTCAAAATATCGGCCACTTCGTGGAGAGAGATAGAGATAGATTCAAGTTTATGTGGAGGTATATGATTTATTGTTGGTAGTGAGGCATTACTGTCGTCTAAGGCCGATTGATCAGTAAAAAACTGGTTTTTCCTTATAATCGGTATGAATTATTCTATCTTTACACAGCGGTTAAATTGTTGCCGGTTGTTCAGGGGTAATGAAAGATTTTAGAGTTCTCCACCAATTATTTTGACTAAGATCGTTAGACTTGAATTCTCTGTAAGTTTCTAAAGTTGGTGTTTTTTAGCTTTTCGTCTTTCATACGTTATTTTATTTCGAATGTTTTTGTAATTTTTAAAATTGGCAGTATTTTTGTCCTTTTGCATATGTCATATATTCACTTAGGTTTACGCATTTATCGTTTAATACAATTTGTTAGCCAAGCAGGATCTGATATTTGTACTTTAATGTCTTTGTTAGGTATATATTTCGTTGCAAGTTTTGTAATACAGCCAGTGATATTATTGGCGTATTCGTCAATATCATCGGTCTTCAAAGAATTCGAATCCATATTAGTTGAGTCGCGTGAGAAAGTCCGATAGTCTCCCTTGTCTACAACCAAATATGCTTTGTGTAAATCGGTGTAGTAAATTTATCAAATTAATAAACAGAAGTAAGGACAATGGTACCTTATGTTCTGATCAAAAATGGGCTCTCCAACACCACTTAGAAGAAAGTTATTTTATTAGACGTAAGAAACATGTCAATATTAGAAGACGTCATTTCCGTGTAACATGTTGGCTCCGTAATAATTTGATCTAAGCTGAATTCTTGAAATAAATCAGAAACTTTTTTTACTAGCAGACTGCGTTGACACATCCAAATTAAATTCGCCTGTGATTAGTATATTTTGTATATTAGTGTCAAAGGAAAGGGCTATCGAATCCTCAATGGACAGTAAGACATCATTGGTAGAGTTGGGAGGTCTATAAAAGTATCTATAAGATTTATTTTGTTATAAACAGAAATTTCTATCCAGACACATCCCTTCCGTCAAGCCACGTTTCAGTTAAACATACATGTATAATGTCGAAATTGCAAAGTTCTGGTTCAATAATATCTAATTTATTTGTAACACTCTGTACATTGTAATTGACGACTGAAAACTACATTTTTCATCTTTTAAGTTATCAAAGGTTGACGATCTAGATTAGAAGAGTTTGTTGAAGCCTCAGAAATCGGACCAGGATCCGATCCGGTTGAACACCAGCAAGAAGCAATAATAAAACAATTATAAAAAAAATCAGTAAAATGTAAATATTTGAGATACTTAACTTTGGCAGTATCAGAATAATCAGCAACATCTGGTTGGCAATTAATGGCCTCATCAAAAATATTGAAAACATCAACATTTCTTTTTGGCTGTAGCAAGAACCAATTGCAATGCTTGAAGGTTTTTGTATGTATTTTATACCAATTTTCAAAAGGGAACAATTATCGTGACTTCCTCTTTGCTACCCTGGTTGAAAAAACACTTGCAAACAGGAACCCACTTTTAATGCAAAAACTTGCTTGTATAAGAGCAAATTTTTCCTTTTAGAATCAACCCAGAATGAGAAGAGATGCAAAACAGGAAACAGAAGAATTGCTTGCCCTGAAAGTATACCAATTAACCTTTAAAATTTTAACTTTCACGCAACTGTTCGACTAATACAGAAGATCGACTTGCACAAAAATGTAGAATAAATGTTTCTTTTTCAGTCTTAACAAATGAAATTAAAAAGTGCCTTCCGCTGCCTTTTCGTAAGCTTCCTGGAATCATCTAGCCAAAAGTTGAAAGCAAAATGTGTAACGACACGACAAAACTAACAAAGTGGTATTTACGCCCACCGAAGGCTCGAATCAGTCGTGGCATTCATCCAGTCCGATAAGAGTCTTCGCTGGGCGTGTTAAGGGTAGCTTAGTCCTAAGGCTGCTTCTATACGGACATCAAAAACTGATCAGACCGGGCGGACGCCAAGGCTGATCTGAGTCTTCGCTGGGCGCACATGCCACTTTGCTGGTTTTGTCGTGTCGCGGCTCATTAAAGTGTAACGCTGTCAGACAAGCATATACAGCACTCAAGAATGTCTTTCTTATTATAATTTAAAGAGTAACTACACTTCAGGAACTGCCTGAATCAGATCCCAAACCCTATCACCAACATCAAAGGGAAAGATTGACAAAGACATCCCAACAAACAATAAATTACAAGTGATAAGCCGAGTCAGCAGCAAGTAAGTCTATGTAAGTCTAAGTCTATGACTAGAAATTGTGTCTCTAAGTACTTACAAGACATACGAAGAACACAGTCTCTTAATATAAGTAGGGCACATAAACCTTGAACTTCCATTAAACTCTTGTTACATGTAATGAGCAAAGCATCTCATTGCTTTTATTCACGGGAGTTCGAAATCACTTTATATCAGCCATTTAGTGTTCCATGCTAAGAATTCATTAGCGCGATCTTAAGAACATACTGGGCTGCTGTGATTTGGATTATCGGATGAGGCCTAACCTTGAGGGCTCAAGCACAGTGAGACTGTACATTCGTGGATGATTTGAATGATGTGGACTATAAATCACAGACCAATGATGCAAAATACATATTTCAGTTTTTCATAAGTATCCATTGAAAACCTTGGCAATTAAACTGTTCCTTTGTTGTTGTTGTGTTATTGCTTAACGTCCACGGTTAACAGCTATGGTCATGTCTGGACGGTCATTTAACCTAGCCACGCTATTCCTGGGCAGGCTTAGACCTCCTAAGCTGTTAACCAGTACTAAGTGCACTTACTTTCACCAGTACTGACAACCGCCCTTCTTGAATCAGTGGAAGGGGACATTAAAGTTGCCGGACCGGGTATCGAACCCAGGATCTCTGGCTTACAAGTTAGGCGCCCTGCCGACTGCGCTACGCGGCCCGGGAAACCGTTCTGTTTATTGCATATTTTGTTATTTGATAAAAAAATAGATATTTCATAATAGATCAAAACTTATGTCACTGTTACACACATAAGAAATTTAAATTAATGTGTATCGTTTTTTTTTTTATATTTTTGTTGGTTTGTTCCTCATTTTCTTCGACAAAGGAGAATTTTAAGTGCATTGAAATCAAGAATATTTCGTCCTAGACTAATTGGGCTTGCAAACTATACTTATCCACTATCTACATAATAATGATAATTTCAAGCTCTTTCAGTGATCCAATTTATACATTCTAATTAAAAGCACTTATGTCATAAAGATGCTAAATCAGCCTGACCTTACGGTGTATGGGTACACGTCCTTCTTTTTCTGCCATGTTTACCATTTAGAAGGCCTTGTGCGGCTTCCTTTGCGCTCCCCTTGATCATGATCCTCGACCAAAAGGAAATCAACTCTTAAAGGGAAGACATTCCCAGCAGGCACACAAGGTTAAATCAACATTGAATCAACCTAGATTCAACGTTGTGACGTTGAATCAAGATTAAGTTAAGGTTGAATCCAGATTGAGTCAACCTTGTGTGCCCAGTGGGTTGCTCCTAGGTCTTGATCTCCATTTAGAAGATCTAACCACAATCCCTCTGACGTGAAAGATTTGGACAGGAAAAATGATCAGTAAGTATTCTGTTTCCGCGGCCGATGGTTTATGAGTTCGGACACATGATTTGGTACTTTTGGTCCTATTTTATGCGTTTTCATTTAATAGATAGATCCGCTCAAGCAGTGAATTTTTGTGTAATAATACATTGTTTGGAGGTCAGTAAATGTTGCAACGTAGATTATATGAAAGCGCGTGCCCGAGTGATACATGTATACTGAACGCCAAAAGAAACGCAGTTTAGGTTCAGTTTTCTTCTGTCAACTGATTTATGGTTTTAAATCATACATAGCAGAAAACACTACTGACGTCTGCCAACAATATAAACTTATCTTCTTGCAAAATTAAACTTGGATTAAAGAGTTATCTCAATTTATCATGAAACATTCAAAGTTGTTATAAGAGTTGTCTTTCCTTTGGCGGTATAACAAATTGGTTCCAAAACACGACTCTTATGTGTGGTTATGAATAAAACGTCGGTTTCATTACCATGGTGTTCTTCTTAGGGACATGACAGTAGTTTGTAGTTGAACACTTGTCAAATTATCTCCCTTGCAATTAAACAAATAGCAAAATGGGAAGTCCAATAACACCAAAAGTTCTGCAGTGCTGCGAAAAATTTCATTGCAAACCTTGTTATTTTACTCTTGTTAATTCATTTAACCTCTTCGTATGAATGGGTTCTGTTCTTTTCAAGAAATACAGGGTGTTAAAAATTCTATGGAAATCCAATGGTAAGCCAGTGTTACTGTTTCTACTGCCAACTTTCACCTGATTGATTCTCTAAAACGCAAGGCTCGGCTGCTTTGATTTTTTCGCTGTTTCTCACCCTTGCCGCGGACATTATGTCTGGAGAAAATAATCAGCTGTGCATTATAAGGAAATTAAAATTCAGCCTCTGAAAGTATGGTGACTTTAAGTTTAACCCCATCACAAAAGCAAGCGTTCTGGTCTATAAAGTTTATGGAATATCGATGTTGTAAGGTGCTCATTCTGTCGGAATATCATAAACAAAGAAACTCAAAATGTCTAAATAAGAGTATATACCTATACCGTCAAATAAATCGTGCGTTTACATTGTATGCGTTTCTTCTGACGTTCAGTATATATTTACTTACTACTGGCCGACAAACAGTGAATTATAACTAAAACATTCAATGCTAGAGCTGAGCTATATTTCGATTCTAACGCTCAGAAACGCTGAAAAAGTATTCTTTTCATTCGAACTTTTCCAACCTTTCTGCCTTATCTAATATAAATATATGTTTTATGGCGATTTTCGATTAAAAAAAAAGGAAAAAGTTTCACCGTCTTATCTCTAAAATTATCACATAATACGTCAGCAAGGACCAGTGTAGTCAGCAATTAGACTCACACGCTCCGAGACAGGAGACAGTGAATTTTTGCAGAATAAAACACGAAAACGTTCCATTGCTTCTATTAGCGCACTGTATTAGAATGAATGTTTAAGTGATTTATAGACGCTCAACCCTAATAAGGGCATACAGCGTCTAAACGTCAAGAATTAAAAATATTTCTATTTACAAAACAGGTTCAAATACGTCTAAATGTTAAAAATACGTCCAGATATTAAAAATATTAGGTATAATAAACGACTCTATCTTATTAAAAAGTGCAGCTATTTTTAAGAAGATAATAATATGACAGGATGATACTTTTTTAAAAAGGTCATTCATCGTTTTAATACTGTAATGTTTGAACGGATATAATTAAAATCAATGCAAGACACAAGAAGATGTTAAATGGTAATCGTTTCATTGCATGGTATACAGAAAGATGGTACATGTACTTCATTATTTAGTAAAAACGAATGAATGAATGACTGATAAGTTATTTATAGACGCTCAACCCTGGAAAGGGCATACAACGTCTAAACGTCAACAATTTAAAACGTTTCTATATATAAGACAGATTCAAAAACGATCAAATGTTTAAAGTATAAAGTTACGTCCAAATGATAAAAATGTTATGTGCAATAAAAGAACTATATCTTGTTAAAAAGTCCAGCTTCCTTTAAAAAATAAATAATTTGGATAGAAGAAACTTTGCGAAAAAGCTCAGTTATTGGTTTTAATGCTGTAATGTTTTGAAAGAATATGGTTAAAGTCAATGCATGACACAAGAAGATGTTTGATAGTGATGACTTCGTTGCATGGTATGCAAAATGGTGCAACCTCATTATTTAATAAAAACGAATGAATGAATGATTGAATGAATGTTACATTATTTATAGACGCTCAACTCTGGTAAGGGCATACAGCGTCTAAACGTCAACAATATAAAACGTTTCTATATATAAGACAAGTTCAAAAGCGACCAAATGTTAAAAGTATTGTGTATACGTCCAAATGATAATACGTTATGTACAATAAAAGACAATATCTTGTTAAAAACTCCAGCTTCCTTTAGAAAAGTAATAATATGGACAGAAGAATCTTTGCTAAAAAGCTCGGTTATGGTTTTAATTGTATAATGTTTTAAACGGATATGGTTAAAGTCAATGCATGATACAATAAGGTGTTTAATAGTTATCACTTCGTTGCATGGTATGCAAAATGGTACAACCTCATTATTTAATAAAAACGAATGTGTAATTCTGGTATGCCTTATTCGGCATCTGGTAATAACGGTCTGTTCTTTTCTATTTGAATATATATTGTCTTTCCTGTGAAAATCTGGTTTAATTTGTCGAAGTTTGTTATGAATTTGATTATCCCAATTAGTTTGACATTTTGATTTGATATATTTATTAATTTGAGATTTAAAATCTGAATACGGAATTCGGAAGGTACTTTCTGGTAAATGTAAAGCCGTTTTGGCCTTTTTATCGGCCAGGTCATTTCCACGAATATTGACGTGACTGGGGATCAAACGAAATACTATTTCCTTTGATGGTAGTAGAAAAATTTTACGAAATATTTGTTGTATTAAAGGGTTAGGTTGATTAACATTTTTAGTGATGATAAAACAGAGAGAATCTGAGAATATTATAAACTGATTGTTTTCTTGAACTGAGATTTGATAGACAGAAAGATCTATGTCTTTAGCTTCTGCTGTAAAAATTGAGCTGCCATTTAGTAATTGTATGGTTTCTGTGAATAGGGAACTTACTACCGAACATGCAACTATCTTCTTGTTTTGAACCATCCGTATGGATTATGGTATGGTTCGGAAAGTTAGATTTTTTTGTAAGAATTCCGATTGAATAAGACCAGGGTTTGTCTGATTTTTTTATAGTGATGTAATGACAGAATGCCGTTCGGAGGTTTTAAGGTCCATGGCTCATAAACAGGTAAAGAAAACTTCTGATTGTTTTTAATGTCAATATGTGAGTCGACAGGCAAAGGTTTAATTCGCAACCTCAAAGTTTTAATAGATCTCGGTTTGTTGTTATAAAATATTTTTCAACGAGGATTAAAAACGCTATCGTAAGCAGGATTCTGTGTGTTCGCAGCTTACTTTGTAACATACTGCAGAGACAATTTCTCTCTTCTGATATATAAAGACGGTTCATTTGACTCAGCATAAAGACTTTCTACAAATGATGTTCTAAATGTTCCAAGAGCAAGGCGTAAACCCTAAAGATGAATGGTGTCGGGACATTTAAGGTATGATTTCCGTGCCGAACTAAAACATCAGAACCATAATCGAGTTTAGATCTTACTAGAGATCTATACTGATTAAGAAGAACTGTACGATCTCCTCCGCAATTTGTATTGGAGAGCAATTGTATTGTAAAACATCTAAAGCTTTTAAACATTTAGCTTTACAGCTTTTATATGAGGAATAAAAGTGAATTTTTTATCGAACAGAAGGCCTAAAAATTTGGCCTCATTTACAACTGGAATTGGCGATCCATAAATATAAAGAACTGGGTCAGGGTGTTAACACCTCAACTGACTAAAATGCACACACTGGGTTTTAGTTTTAGAGAAATTAAAACCGTTTTCTGTGGCCCAGGTTTGAATAAGATCAGGGTTTGTCTGATTTTTTTATAGTGTTGTAATGACAGAATGACGTTCGGAGGTTTTAAGGTACATGGCTCATGAACAGGTAAAGAAAACTTCTGAAAGATTTTAGTGTCAATATGTGAGTCGATAGGCAAAGGTTTAATTCGCAATCTTTAAGGTTTAATAGATCTCGGTTTGTTGTTATAAAGTATTTCACAACGGGGATTAAAGACGCAATCGTAAGCAGGATTCTGTGTGTTCGCAGCTAACTTTGTAACATACTGCAGAGACAATTTCTCTCTTCTGATATATAAAGACGGTTCATTTGACTCAGCATAAAGACTTTCTACAAATGATGTTCTAAATGTTACAAGAGCAAGGCGTAAATCCTAAAGATGAATGGTGTCGAGACATTTAAGGTATGATTTTCGTGCCGACCTAAAACGACAGAACCATAATCGAGTTTAGATGTTACTAGAGATCTATACTGATTAAGAAGAACAGTACGATCTCCTCCGCAATTTGTATTGGAGAGCAATTGTATTGTAAAACATCTAAAGCTTTTAAGGTGGTGATAATCACTGATTTGGGACAAAGACAAAAATCTGCATAAAATACTCAAAATAACACTGATCTTTCCAAAACTTAGCAGATGCCTTCTTTATGTTGTTTCTCATAATTTAGAATCCCAAAATGCAGCATTTGTTAATGTTAAAAAGTGTTTTTATAAAAGAAGATCAAAGGGTAATTTTCTGCGAATAAATCTGAAAAAATAATATCAATATAGAAATATACTTAGTGCTTAGAGAACCTTGTTGCATAATGGAGAGCGTCCTAGCAATTATTTTTTCAAGCTCTTTCACACATTATCAGGCTGAGCAGATGAAAAAAGATGCAGTCTTTTTCCAAATTTTTTTGTCAAAACACACAGGTGAGACAGGTGATACTATTTTAACAAGGTTGAACAATTTCATCTACACACCACTGATCATGTCAGTAATGTATTGTTTATATTGTAGGTGTTAACATAGGTATGCTTGCCTACCCTATATTTAATAAATGCGTCCAGTGTACATTTACTTTGTACATGGTTGAACATTGAGAAAAAGCTACCGTTTTCATCTGGTCTACATTACAATTTGAGAAAGAGTTGGAATAAACAATTGCTAGGACGCTCTTCATTATGCAATAATGCACCTTCAGCACTACGTAAATTTTCAGTAACGATATTATTTTTTCCGATTTATTCGCAGAAAATTACCCTTTGATCTTTCCTTATAAAAACACTTTTTTAAGCAGCATGTACGTCTATTTTGTATTCTAAACTATAAAGAACAACGAAAATAAGAAGTCTGCTTACTTTCAGGGAGATACGTTACTTTTTTATGGTTTTATGCAGATATTTACATTTACCATAAATCACCACCATAAACATTTAGCTTTCAAAGCTTTTATATGAGGAATAAAAGTGAATTTTTTATCGAACAGAAGGCCTAAAAATTTGGCCTCATTTACAACTGGAATGGGCGATCCATAAATATAAAGAACTGGGTCAGGGTGTAAACACCTCAACTGACTAAAATGCACACACTGGGTTTTAGTTTTAGAGAAATTAAAACCGTTTTCTGTGGCCCAGGTTTCTACTTTATTCAGGCATCTTAGAAGTCTAAATTCTAAGTTTTCCATATTTTTCGATTTGTAAAAGATGCTAAAGTCAGCAACATATAAAGAAGAACGAATGAATGAACGAATGTTTAAGTTATTTATAGACGCTCAACCATGGAAAGGGCATATAGCATCTAAACGTCAATAACTAAAAATATTTCTATTTACAAAACAGGTTCAAATACGTCTAAATGTTTAAAACACGTCCATATGTTGAAATGTTATGTATAATAATAAACGACTATATCTTATTAAAAAGTCCAGCTTCCTTTAAGAAGTCAATAATATGATAGGATGATATTTTATTAAAAAGATCGTTCATGGTATTAATACTGTAATGTTTTGAGCGGATGTAGTTAAATTCAATGCAAGAAACAAGACGATGTTTAATGGTAATCGTTTAATTGCATGGTATGCACAAAGGTAGTATTTCATTATTTAGTAAAAATGAATGAGAAATTCTTGTATGCCCTATTCTACATCTCGTAATTATTGTCTGTTCTTTTCTATTCGATAAAACATTGTATTTACTATAAAAATCTGGTTTAATTTGGTAATGTTTATTATTAATTTGAGAATCCCAATTTGTCTGATATTTGGTTTTCACGTATTGATTAATTTGGTATTTAAAATCTGAATGTGGTATTCTACAAATACTCGCTTGTAAATTTAATGCCGTTTTCGCCTCTCTATTGGCTAGATCATAGCCACGAATATTGACATGACTAGAACACAACAAAAGATTATTTCTTTTGATGGTAACCGAAAATATTTACGAAATATTTGTTTTATTAAAGGATTGGTGTGATTGACGTAAAATAAGGTTAGGCAGTTTTAATGTCCATGGCTCTTGGACAGCTAAAGAAAATTTCTGGATGTTTTTAATGTCAATATGAGAGTCAACTAGCAAAGGCATAATACGTAAACCCATGGGTTTAATAGGTATCGGTTTGTTGTTATAAAATATTTCATACCGAGGATTAGAAACACAATCGTAAGCAGAATTCTTTGGGTTTGCAGCTAGTTTTGATACATATTGTAGTGATAATTTCTCTCTCCTAACATATAAAGACGGTTTATTCGACCCTCCATAAAGACTTTCTACAGGAGACGTTCGAAATGCTCCAAGAGCAAGACGTAAACCCTGATGATGAATGCTGTCAAGACATTTGAGGTTTTATTTTCGTGCCGTACCATATACTGAACCATAATCCAGTTAAGATCTCAAAAGAGATCTATACAGGTTAAGAAGTACAGTACGATCTCCTCCCCAATTTGTATTGGCGTGCACTTTTAAAACATTTAAAGCTTTACACATTTAGCTTTCAAAGCTTTTATGTGAGGAATAAATGTGAGTTTCTTATCGAACAGAAGGCCTAAGAATTTGGCCTCATTTACAACTGTAATTGGAGATCAATAAATCTTAAGAACTGGGTCGGGGTGCAAACCCCTCAACTGACAGAAATGAACAAATTGGGTTTTAGTTTTAGAAGATTTAAAACCGTTTTCTGTGGCCCAGGTTTCTACTCTATTCAGGCATCATTGAAGTCTGAATTCTATGTTTTCCATATGTTTCGATTTGTAAAATTAAAATCTTAAAAAGTTCCTTCAAGAGCAGAGAATACATACAGAAGTAGGAACATGGGCCAGACTACGTAGTTTCGGATAATTAAGCCTCGTCAGTGACCCTGACAATATCTGGTGACGAAACCAGAAAAAAGCATACTGTAATTTCTTAATTTTAATTGGGCAGTCGATTCATAGACTGATTAATTTCAAAAGGATCCAAATAATATAAAAGACGATGATCTAGGATACTAGTCTAAATCGATCTCAAATTTTAGATTTCTCAGAATCTATCCTCTGATCTCAAAGGATGTAAATAAATATAATCTGCACTAGGGATGATGTACGGGGAGACGTTTTAAGATGCCAAAGTCGTCAACATATAATGAAGAATCGGTATCATTAACACATTTGAAAATGTTATTCATTTTTATATTCAATAAAGTAGGTGATAAAATACTTCCCTGAGGAACACCCTGTTATTGATTAAAAGTGCCAGATAACGTAGACCCTATTCTAACATTAAAGTATCTGTCTGATAAGAAAGTCGAAATAAAGTTTGGTGGTTGGCCTCGAAGGCCAATATTATGTAAATCTTTCTTGACGCATATTTCCATGTTGTGTAGTAGGCTTTCTCCAGATCAAAAAATATTGCGACGACATGTTCTTTTTTCACAAATGCATCACGAATAAAAGTTTCTAATCGAACTAAATGATCTATAGTACTGTGATTCTTACGAAAGCCCACTTGATTTCTGGAAATCAAATTATTTGACTCCAGGAACCAAACGAGTCTATCGTTAATCATTCTCTCCATTGTTTTACATTGCAACTTGTTGTAATTTGTTGCTTCCGTCTTATCCTTTCCCGGTTTGGGATTAGGAATAATGACTGCTTTATGCCAGTCTTCTGGAAAATTTCCAGTATGCCAAATATCATTTATCATACAAAGTAAGGTCTCCAATGCATCAGGTGGTAAATGTTAAAGGATTTGATAATGAATATCGTCCGGCCCTGTGGCCGTATCTTTACATATATCAAGTGACTCCTTTAATTCTGATATTATGAAGGGAAGATTATATTTTTCGTTATTTAATGACTGAAAATTTAAATTCTCTGATTCTTTTTCAGTGTGCAGTTCCTGAAATCGTTGACTGTAATTTGAACTTGAAGAAAATTTTCTGAAAGTTTTCACCTAATGCAATGGAAATCTCTGCAGTGATAAAAAACATTTGTTACTGTTGGAAGTCTTAACATGAACACATTCAGATTTCTTGTTTTTTTCCGCAGATTTTTCGTATCATTTCCCATATCTTTTTATATGCGTTTAAGGATTTAATTTGTTGACATATTGTTGCCATGATGAATGTTTGGCTTCTTTAATAGTTCTTCGTGCTTTAGCACGAGTTACTTTTGAATGTACATGATTTTCACGAAACGGATTTTTATATAGTTTTCGTATGGCCGATTTGCGTTTGTTTATTGCAGTTTTACATTCATTGGTAAACCATGGATTACGCCTTGAGGATTTCGGAATATTTTCTTCCGAAATTTCATGTAATGCTGATTTAATAGCAGACATATCTTCTGCAGTTTTGTATTTTTCAGAACTGAGCCGTTCTTGACATGATGTAACGAAGATTTCCCGATTTGCCTTTTTTCAAATTCCATCGAGAAGGCTGTTCTCCATCAGACGATTCAATTTTTTTAGTTATAATTGGGAAGCGATTGCTTCCATGAAGGTCATCACACACTGACCAGTTAAAATCTAGATATATATGAGGATCACAAATAGATAAATCTATGGCAAAATAATTTCCCGTGGGAGGGTGAAGATATGTAGGTTGTTTTTCATTAAGTATAAAAAAATCATTTTCAGCAATTACATCTTCAATAATTTCTCCTCTGTCATTTGTATTCAAACGACTCAGGTTTTACTGTGACCATTGAAGTCACCAACAAACATAAATGGCTGCAGTAATTGGTCTAATAGATTGACCAAAGAATTTTTAGAAAGTACATCATTTGGTGGAATATAAATAGAGCATATCGTTACTTTTTTGGATAAAGTAGCATTGACGGCAACTGCTTGTAAGTCTGTATTTAAATTAAACTAACTATGTGGAATGTTAGATTTTACTAGAATCGAAGTTCCTCCTGATGTTCTTTCACCATCAGAACAAATATAGTTAAACATACTAAAATCTCTAAAACTAACATTATCTGACTGCTTTAAAAAGGTTTCCTGAAGACCAATGACACTTGGAGATAAAATAGACATTAAAATTAATAATTCATTATAATTTGCTTTAAGACCACGACAGTTCCACTGTATTATTGACTTTTTATCCATGTTCAAAGGAATGGGAGAGAAAAAAAAACGTGTCAAGAGACAAATCAGGAGAAGAATATACTTCTCCTAACCAGTGTCCATGTCATCCTCCAAAACGCCATATTTATTGACCGTTTTAACCGGATCTTGATTCCTTTGCCGGGTTTATTGGAGGACGAGCCTCCGATGACAGGTTTATTAGTTTAAACAGTATTTTATTCAACATATAAACAGACACAATCAATTCATACATAGATAATATAAAGGGTTCGATAACAAGCTAACTAGCTTATAGACATCGTCTCCTATAATGACAGGTTTATAGGAGGACGAGCCTCCTCCAGAATGTGATCGACGGTCAGAGCCGTGACCAGAAGGAGAACGATGTTTATCCTTCTCCTTCTGCGCTTTAGCCGCCACTTTAAGCTGCTCCTTAGTCTGTTTAACATACTGCGAACCAGACGAACTAGACTGTGAACTAGACTGAGAATTAGAATGAGAACTAGATGGACGAGCCGCCGAAGCGGCCCGAGGCTGTGAACCTGAGCCAGAGCGAGCTGTAGTTGCTCTCGGCTGAGATGTTGGTTTTACAGATGATGTAATAACTTTAGAAGACAGTAGAATGTCAAATTTTTTATCGAAAAATTGGGTACCAATAGTTTTTGTTTCCGGTCTTGCAAGTGAGTGTACAATTTATGTAAAGTCCAATTCCGATGTTTGGGTTTGGCTTTGATACAATTTCCTAGCTTCCAAATATGTAACATTTTTGTTGACCTTGATTTTTAAAAATTCTTTATGTTTTTTTTCTTCAAATTTCACATATGCTGGATCGAAAGACGCGATCTTTTCCGCAGTCTACATATTTGGCTAGATTTTTGCACGCGGAGGTATGGTGGTCATGACCTCCCGCGCCACAAGTCGCACAAATAGATCCGGGATCAACGGGGCAATTGTTTTCGTGATGGCCCATCCTCTGAAAGTTGAAACACCGCAGAGGGTTTGGCACACACTGGTTAACCGGAACAATGCGATAAAAGATTTCTAAAGATTTCGGTACCGTGACGGAATTGAACGTGAGAAGTAATGTGTTCGTCTCAACAGTTTCGTGATAGACAGGTGGCTCCTGTTTTGACAGGGACTTTCACCCCATCCACTACAGAAGTAAAGTGGTCTGTAAATTTTATTCCCCACAGACAAAGGGAAAAAGTGAATCGTTCGTTGAAAAGACGTCTTTGGCGTTGTCGGAATAGAAGATCCATATCCGGAGTATATGTAAACATACTAAGCAGTTGTCAAAGTTACTATATAGGTTAGAAGAGGTAGAAACAAATGATTTGAAACTTTAAGGCATATGCAAACAAAACGTAGCGGACAATTGCTACAGAAGAAAAATTGTTTAAATTTTTTTCTGTTGCGACAAATTTCTTTCTAATTTTAAAGTGCAACGTGCTAGAGTTTGGAAAAGTGACACATATACAAGACAATTGTTATACACAGATGAGGTAATAATCTTCGTCCCATGTGCGACCCACGGGCACAGAAGGATACACAAACAAATGAAGCATGTTAGTATCATGAAACAATAAAGATCGAAAGGATAGAATTCGAGTTTGATGTCTACTTAAATATTTAATAAAGTTCTAAATGGGGTTCATTTAAATTAACAAGTTGGATCTGTTTGTACGGAAGATTTGATCATTTAAATTTGATCAGTTAAACTGTATGAACTATATAACGGACGGTTGCTTGTATGGTCGGGTTTCAGCACCTGCTACAAGCGAAAGCATCCAACTATTTATACCCCCGGTTTACACGGGGCATTTTTTATTATGATGTAATGATAGACGTTTGGAGGTTTTAAGGTCCATGGCTCATGAACAGGTAAAAAAAAATTCTGAATGTTTTCAATGTCAATACGTGAGTCAACTAGCAAAGGTTTCATACGCAACCCCAAGGGTTTGATAGATCTCGGTCTGTTGTTATATTTCATAACGAGGATTAAACGCACAATCGTATGCAGGATTCTGTGGGTTCGCAGCTAACTTCGTTACATACTGTAGCGACGATTTCTCTCTTCTGATATTTAAAGACGGTTCATTTGATTCAGCGTATAGACCTTCTACAGGAGATGTTCTAAATGCTCCAAGAGCAAGACGTAAACCCTGATGATGAATGGTGTCTAGACATTTAAGGAATGATTTTCATGCCGAATCATATACAACTGAACCATAATCGAGTTTAGATCTTACTAAAGATCTATACAAATTAAGAAGAACAGTACGACCACCTCCCCAATTTGTATTGGAGAGAACTTTTAAAACATCTAAAGCTTTTAAACATTTAGCTTTCAAAGCTTTTATGTGAGAAATAAAAGCGAGTTTCTTATCAAACAGAAGGCCTAAAAATTTGGCCTCATTTACAACTGGAATTGGCGATTAATAAATGTTAAGAACTATGTCAGGGTGTTAAACCCTTAACTGACAACAATGCACACACTGGGTTTTAGTTTTAGAGAATATAAAACCGTTTTATGAGGATCAGGTTTCTATTTTATTCAGGCATCTTTGAAGTCTAAATTCTATGTTTTCCATATTTTTCGGTATCGTTAACACAATGTTGTTGATTTTTATATTTAATAAAGTGGGGGATAAAATACTTCCTTGCGGAACGCCCTGTTCTTGTTTAAAAGTGTCAGATAACGTAGACCCTATTCAAACATTAAAGGATCTGTCTGATAACTCGATATAAAATTCGGAAGACGGCCTCTAAGGCCAATATCATGTAAATATTTCATGATGCCATATTTCCACGTCGTGTCGTACGCTTTTTCAAGATCGAAAAATATTGCAACGACATGTTCTTTTTTAGCAAATGCATCACGAATGAAAGTATGAAAATGTCTAATCGTACTGAATGATCGTTAGTACGTTGATTTTTACAAAAGCCCGCTTGATTTCTGGAAATCAAATTATTTGACTCCAGGAACTAAACGAGCCTGTCGTTAATCATTCTGTCCATTGTTTTACATATGCACTTTGTTAACGCTATCGGTCTATAGTTTGTTGCTTCCGTTTTATCCTTTCCCGGTTTGGGATTAGGAATAATGACTGTTTTATGCCAGTCTTCTGGAAATGCTCCAGTATGCCAAATATCATTTAAAATATTTAATAAGGTTTCCAATGCGTCAGGTGGTAAATGTTACAGTATTTGATAATGGATACGGTCCGGTCCTGCAGCTGTGTCGTTACTTTTATGAAGTAACTCCTTTAATTCTGTTATGCTGAAGGAAAGATTGTATTTTTCGTTATTCAGTGACTGAAAGTTTAAATTTTCTGATTCTATTTCAATTTTTAGTTTTTGAAATCGTGGGCTGTAATTTGAACTTGAAGAATTTTCTAAAAGTTTTCACCTAACGCATTGGAAATCTCTTTAGTGGAAAAAACATTTGTTATCGTTGGAAGATTTTATATGGACACATTCAGATTTCTTATTTTTTCCACTTGTCTTTCGTATCATATCGCATATCTTTTTAACTGGTGTTTTAGGATTTAATTTGTTGACATATTGTTGCCACGATGTGCATTTGGCTTCTTCAATAGTTCTTCGTGCTTTAGCACATGGTAATTTTGTATGAATATGATTTTCACGAGACGGATTTTTATTAAATTTTCGTAACGCCGATTTGCGTTTGTTTAGACAGTTTTACATTCATTGGTAAACCATGGATTAAGTCTTTTTGTACTTGTCGAGGACTTCCGAATACATTCTTCCGAAATAGGATGTAATGCTGAAGTAAAAGCAGACATATCTTCTGCAGTTTTGAATTTTTCAGAACTGAGCCGTTCTTGATATGATGTAACGAACATCTCTCAATTTTTTTTTTTCAAATCCCATCGTGCTTGTTGTTGATCATCAGATGATTCGATTTCTTTTATTATAATTGGGAAGAGATCGCTTCCATGCAGGTCATCATCATAAACTGACCACTCAAAATCTAACTATATATTAGGATGCAAATAGATAAATCTCTGGCAAAATAAATTCCCGCAGGAGGGTGAAGATATGTGGGCTGTTTTTCATTTAGTATGCACAAATCATTTTCAGCAATTACATCCTCAATAATTTCTCCTCTGTCATTTGTATTCAAACAACCCCAGGTTTCACTGTTACATTGAAGTCACCAACAAGCATAAATGGCTGCGGCAATTGGTCTATTAGATTGACCATGGAATTTTTGGAATTAGGCGGAATATAAATACAACAAATTGTTACTGTTTTTTTGATAGAGTAACATTGACAGCATCTGCTTCTAAGTTTGTATCTAAATTATAGGGACTATGTTTAATGTTAGATTTTACCAGAATCGAAGATCTTCCTGATGCTCTTTGACCATCAGGATAAATATAGTCAAACATACTAAAATCTCTAAAACTAACATTATCCGACTGTTGTAAAAAGGTTTCCTGAAGACAAATGACACTCGGAGAAAGAATAGACATTAAAATCAATATTTCGTTATAATTTGCTTTAAGACCACGACAGATCCACTGTATAATTGACTTTTTATCCATGATTACATGAGTGAGAGAGATAAAAAAACACACGTGTCTTGGGACTAATCAGGAGAAGTATAAACTTCACCTAGGCAGTCTCCATATCAGCATCCAGGACGCCGTATTTATCAGCCATTTTTACAGGATCTGGTGATCCATTGCCATGTTTATTGGAGGTCGACCCTCCGCCAGAATGATGTTAATCCTTCTCCCTCGGCGGTTTGGCCTGTGTCTTAGACTGCGTTTTAGGCTGTGACCCAGACGAGCTAGATTGTGTACTAGTTGTGAATCAGACGAACGAACACTTGGTTTTTAGTTAGATGAACGAGCTACTGAGTTTGATCGAGGCGGTTTTGTACCCGTGTTAGACTGTGAGTTTGACTGCATCGAAGAACTTGGTGTTGAAATTTTAGTAGACGGAGATATGACTTTTGATGAAGGTAGGACGTTGAAATCTTTTCGAAAAATTGGGTTCCGGTGTTTTTTTAGTTCCGGCTTGATTTAAGTGATTGGACAACTATTGAAAAGTCTAGATTAGCTGACTGGGAGTCGTATACTTTTTTGGCCTCTAAATAGGTTATGTTTTTGGTAACTTTGATTTTCATGATTTCCTTTTCTTTCTTCCAGATTTCGCATTGATTAGATCTGGAGACATGGTCTTTTCCATAATTTACACAATTTACACATTCTGGCTGATTTTTGCAGTTGGAGATATGGTGGTCATGACCCCAGTGCCGCACTTTTCACAAACAGATTCAGGATCCACCAGGCAGTTATTTTCATGATGTCCAAACCTCTGGCAGTTAAAACATCTCAGAGGGTTTGGCACATATATGTCCAAAGGTACAATTCTATAAAAGATTTTTAACGATTTTGGTACATTTACGGTGTAAAATGTCAGGAAAGGGTATTTGTCTCGATCGTATCGCAATCTTTTTTTATTTTGAACCGCTTACATGCGGACACGCCCTGTTCCTTTAAATATTCAACACTGTCTTCTTCTTTTTCTCCCTTCAGCATTCTGTCTCTGATTATTCCTTTTGACATATTCAAACTGGAATGCTCAGAGACAGGAACTCTTAGGCCAAAGAACGTTGTAACTTTAAAAAATTTCCGTTTGTGACTTTGTACATGTTTCGACTAGAAGTGTTTTGTTTTTCTATTTTTTAACCGATTTTGCTGTTCCTATAATACTTTCAATCTGTTTTTCTATGATGAAAGGAGAGAGGGACGTGACCGTTTTCTCCTCCATTGATTTTATGACAAAAAATCGAGCAAATCCTTCGTTTCCTTTAAATACAAAGTGAGGAGTCTGTTTCAAGTCGTCTTCCGATTCAGGTTGAAGCGCTCTTTTCTTGACTTATTGGATTCCATGATTTATATATTTTGATTTCAATAGCTATGCGCTTCACCCTCCACGGAGCCCTACGAGGGGACGTTTTTATGGAAATGGATCTCCTATCTCCAACGCCAAAGCTACATAGTCATTATACTCAACGTTCAAATCCCTCGGTTTAAACCTCCCCTCATTTTGGATTTACAGTTACGATCCATCAGCAAAGGGATCAATTAGAACCCAGTGGAGATGGATCTAAACTGTCCCCACTAAACACCATCCAATCCTCTCCGAAATAATGAAGGCCGAACAATATGCCCGTCGATTAACCCATCAGCCGCTGCCCCTTAAAATATCCATAAAGAGAGAAATGAAGAGAATTTCAAACCCAGTATGTACCATTAAAGATACGTATAATGAAAGAAGGAAGAGAAGTACCATGTAGCGTATTTCTAGAGATCAACACGGCCGAGCCGATTGAATCGGGTCGGGCCTAACCCGAAACGCTCGTCTATCTGAAGCCAGGGCCAAAGTAGCATGTTGATAAGCTGGAGATCCCTGGGCCTCTCTCAACTACCAGGATCCCTTTTTTCAGCATACGAGACGCCACCCACGGCAAACAGGTGGCTTCTGTTTAACAGCGAATTTCACCCCATCCACTACAGAAATAAAGTGGTCTGTAAATTTTATTCTCCACAGACAAAGGGAAAAAGACACCGTTTGTTGAAAAGACTGCTTTGACGTTGAAATAAGAGAACCTTATTCGTATGCGATAAGAATTTACGGGTTGTCAAAAAGTAAATACGTAAGGATAGACAGAAACATACTAGATTGTTAGATGATCAGAACCTTTAAGACATTCAGACAAAATGTAGCAAACAATTGCTACAGAAGATAAGTTGTATTTTAACCTGTTAACAAATTTCTTTAGCATTTTGAAAATCTAAGTGCAACGTGCTAGAGCTTGGAAATGTTACAAACACAAAACAATTGTTACACACAGATGTGGTAATAATCTTCGTCCCGTGTGCGACCCACGGGCATAGAATGATACACAAACAAATGAAGCATGTTAGTATCATGAAAATAGGAAAGATCGAAAGGATAGAATTCGCCATTAGGTTTTTATCTACATGTTTAAATACCATCTAAATATGCATGTTAGATCTGTTTGTATAAAGGTTTTGATCATTTAGATTTGATCAGTTAAACTGTAAGGACAATATAACGGACGGTTGCTTGTATAGTGGGGTTTCACCACCTGCTACAAGCGAAAGCATCCAACTATTTATACCCTCCCGGTTGGCACGGGGCAAATTTCTTTTGAATTTTGAAAATTTAAGTGCAACGTGCTAGAGCTTGGAAATGTAACACAAACACAAGACAATTGTTAAACACAGATGAGGTAATAATCTTCGTCCCGTGTGCGCCCCACGGGCACAGAATGATACACAAACAAATGAAGCATGTTAGTATCATGAAAATAGGAAAGATCGAAAGGATAGAATACGTGATTTGGTTTTTATCTAAATGTTTAAATACGATTTAAATATGCACGTTGGATCTGTTTGTACGAAGAATTTGATCATTTAAATTTGGTCAGTTAAGCTGTATGGACTATATAAGGGACGGTTGCTTGTATAGTGGGGTTTCACCACCGGCTACAAGCGAAAGCATCCAACTATTTATACCCCCCGGTTGGCACGGGGCGCTGCATTTTTCGAATTTTTCAGAATGGAGCCGTTCTTGACATGATGTAACGAACATCTCCCAATTTGCTTTTTTCAAATTCCATTGTGCTTGATGTTGCTCATCAGATGATTCTATTTCGTTAATTATAATTGGGAAGTGGTCGCTTCTGAGCAGGTCATCACAAACTGACCACTCAAAACCTAAATATATATTAGGAGGATAAATGGATAAATCTATAGCAAAATAATATCCCGTAGGAGAGTGAAGATATGTGGGCTGTTTTTCATTAAGTATGTACAAATCGTTTTCAGCAATTACATCCTCAATAATTTCTCCTCTGTCATTTGTATTCAAACAACCCCAGGTTTTACTGAGACCATTGAAGTCAACAACAAGCATGAATAGCTGCGGCAATTGGTCTTTCAGATTGACCAAGGAATTTTTGGAAAGTGTATCATTAGGCGGAATATAAATAGAACATATTGTTACTGTTTTGGATAAAGTAACATTGACAGCAACTGCTTGTAAGTTTGTATTTAAATTAAACGGACTATGTAGAATGTTAGATTTTACCAGAATCGAAGTTCCTCCTGATGCTCTTTGACCATCAGGACAGTTATAGTTAAACATATTATAATTATAAAACTTACATTATCTGACTGTTGTAAATAGGCTTCCTGAAGAAAAATGCCACTCGGACAAAGGATAGACATTAAAATCAATATTTCGTTATAATTGGCTTTAAGACCACGACAGTTCCACTGTATAATAGACTTTTTATCCATGATTATATGAATGGGAGAGAAAGAAAAAACGTGTCATGAGACTTATTAGAGTAAGTATAAACGTCACCTAAGCAGTCTCCATGTCCACATCTAGGACGCCGTACTTGTTTACCATTTTAACAGGATCTGGCGATCCTTTGCCTTGCTTATTGGAGGACGAGCCTCCGCAAGAATGAGATCGTCGCCCAGAGCCGTGTCCAGAAGGAGAACGATGTTTATCCTTCTCCCTCTGTGGTTTAGCCTGCGTCTTAGGCTGCGAATCGGATGAACGATCAGTGGGTTTAGAATTAGGACCTGTTGAGTTTGACCGGGACGGTTTTGCGTTTGTATTGGACTGTGACTTTGACTGTGATTGAGAATTTGTTTTCGAAATTTTGGTTGACGGAGTAATGACTTTTGATGACGGATGAATTGTGAATTTGTTTCAGAAAATTGGGTTCCAGTGGATTTTGTTTCCGGCTTGGACGAAAGAGATTGTACAACTTTTGAAAAATCCAAATTTGTTGCCTGAGAGTCATAAACCTTTTTTGCTTCTAGATAAGTCATGTTTTTGCTGGCTTTAATTTTCATAATTTCTTTTTCTTTTTTCCAGATTTTACAATGGTGGGTATCGAAATATGATCCTTTCCGCAATGTACACATTTCGGTGGGTTTTTGCAGTTGGAGGTATGGTGGTCATGACCTCCAGTACCGCATGTTTCACAAACAGATCCAATGTCGGCCGGACAATTATTTTCATGATGGCCAAACCTCTGGCAGTTGAAACATCTCAGTGGATTTGGCACATATATGTCAACAGCCACGATATTGTAGAAAACTTTAAAGGATTTTGGGACAGTAACAGTATTGAAAGTCAGGAGGAGCGTATTGGTCTCTACCGTTTCGTGATCTTTTTTATTTTGAATCTCTTACAATCGGTCACGTCCTGTCTTTTTAAGTAGTCGACAATGT
This sequence comes from Ctena decussata, assembly GCA_963989385.1. Lineage (NCBI taxonomy): Eukaryota > Metazoa > Mollusca > Bivalvia > Lucinida > Lucinidae > Ctena > Ctena decussata. The sequence goes on from OZ022513.1 coordinate 68,318,357, forward strand.
CTTCCTCCTGTTCGCCCTTGAGCATTCTGTCCCTGATAATTCCCTTTGAAGAGTTCAAAGCAGAATGCTCAGAGAGAGAAGCTCTGAGGCCGAAGACCGTAATTAATTTCAACAAATTTTCGGTCTGTGTCTTCCTATTTGTTTCCACCAAAAGCGTTTTATTTTTCAGTTTTTTTGACAGATTTCGGGGATCCAATGATGCTTTCAATTTGTTTCTCTATGATAAAAGGAGAAAGGGGCGTGACCGCCTTCTCCTCCATTTTCTTGATAACGAGAAATCTAGCAAAGCCTTCATTGCCTTTGAAAACAAAATGAGGTGTCTGTTCCGCGTCGTCATCGGATTCAATGTGAAGCGCACTTTTTTTGACTTATTGGCTTCCATGATTTATGGATTTCCTATCTATAAGACAAATTCAAAAGCGACCAAATGTTAAAATAGTGGAGCAAATATCATTGCGTTAGTGGCCTAGAAAAGGGAGTTAGGGGTCTACGGAGTGTAACATTTGTTTTTATATATCAAAATGATGGCCTTGGTCTGTAGTTATGAAATTCAGTGCTTGCCACCTTGGCAAACCTTGCATAGCTCTGTAGTGGCCAGTTATTTACGTTACCCCATTAAATTTTGAATATCAAAAATATTCATTGAAGTCAGTAGGAAGTATGCTTAAACATTATAAATGTATCAAATGTCAATATTTTTGTAGGAATGATTAATTAACTATAAGTTAAGCTACTTCGGAAACAATTTAGAACCTTTGTGTTGTTATTTTCGTTACAAAATATAATGTACCCCTTGAAAATTTAAAATACTATATTAAATCGTTGCATTTTACGAAAACTCGGTGACAAAATAGCCTAAACTGTTATTTTTTTCTGTTGTGTAACAAGCAGCTTTCAATAGGTTTCTAGCAAAAAAATTGAGACCTCTAGCTTTTATACTTTGTTAACCGTGTACTGTTGAACTTGGTTACACCTTTTCTCTGTTGGAAGCTGAAAAGTCATTTTTACACAAATATTCGTACAAAAGATGTCTAATAAGCTATTCAAAACTGACAAATTGGGTCTGTTGCGACAAGGTTATGTTAAACATGATATAAAACAAATGTTAGAAAATTATGTTTGACCTTTCAACACATATTTAAGCTAATGTTACGTATTCAACAGATTGTTAATGTTTGCATAAAGCGTCTATCATTCCGGCCAGGAAAACACTCTTTTGAAATTCTGACTTTTTAACAACGCATTTGTGATAACTATGTGTTTTATTTATCGTTAAATGAAATTTTTGCGTGGTAAAGTTGGCTACTCGGGCAGCAAACAGTGTTATCTACATGACATGCAAAGGTGAGATTGTCCAAAAATTAGAAATAAACCTTCGTGAATTAGCCTATACATGGAACACTATTATGTATTCAATAAATATCAGAATCTCATATAAAACATCCACTATAACAAAATAACTAATCATAAAATACAGTTTTCTACTCAGAAAGGTAACGTTTGTAACCATTATTTGAAAACAATCCCTGAGATTAGCTGGTGCTGCAGCCAAATGTGCCTTAGCCTTATTAGCTTGAGTTAAAGATATTTTCAAAACGGCATGTTCGACTGGTTTAAACCCAGCCTGTGTGATTTATCTGTGACATTTACATGGCGGTACATCTGTTTTGGTGTATTTATGTTATAGTTTGTGTTGTCCACTTACCTGTAGTCTTCAAAAAATGTTTTGTTTTGTCTGTTTATTGGCCGTCATTCTGATCTATATAGAACAAGAAGAAAATTGATGAAAAACAGACAATTTGTGTTCCTGGGTACGTTCGATTTAAGATAGCTTTGTGGTCATCTGCATGGAATGGGCTGGATGTTTATTTGGCCACCCGTTAGTATCGGTTGAGTACATGTCTTGTTACTTTATAGTACTATTTTTCATTTTGGTGTTGAGGGAGAATTGTGGCACTATCTATTTAAAACAATTCCTGATCGGTGTCCTTTTACACTGTTTATCTGTTTTGACCGTTTCTATAAAAGCAATATATAAAACCGTAGTAAAATATTGTGGCCCTACACCATATATTTTAACCAAAAAAATGTATATAACAGATAAAAAAGTAAGTGTTGTTATACTCCACTGCACCTTGTGTAAATTATCATGTGGCTACCGTCAAACGCTTCCTTATACTTCATTTAAATGAAAATTGTGTACTCTCTGGTCATTTGGAATCGTCAGGACTCAGTCCGAGTGAGTTCGAAAAAGGAATTTAACTGCAGCTGGTGCTAGGCGGTACTGGCAGTGCTGCAACATTACATTCCTGGACATAAACTTAGTTAAACCGAGAATGTTGTTGGTTTTTACTTATCTGTTTTTATTTATTTATTTATTATGATCCATTTCTTGTTTCCAGGAAATCTACCTTCAGAATTTAAATAATCAGTCCAAGATTTTAACGTGACTGGATACATTTTTACGTGAAATATTTTTGCAAATTTTACTTTGGCCTTTCTTCTTCATGGGAGTAAACTCTAAAAGGAAAAAATAGCTACTATAGGAGAAAAAGTGTTTTCTTTTAGAGTTGCTAATTTCTGGAATGGTTATAGCATCCTCAAAAGTAAATAGGAAGCATCTACGGAAGCATAACAAATCGTAGTAAAACATTGAGGTGTGTCAATTCACAGTGATACAGTATTATTTCCAAAATATACTAGATGATCATGTGAATCCAAGGAAAACACACGAGAAATAACATAGGAGACTCGGCTTAATTGATTCATTTCAAGATAAGACACGGATAATATGATTATGACATACCGTTATTAATTTAAAATCATTATCAAAATAACCTTTTGAGTCAATTATAATTCACTTACTTTGACTCCTTGGTTTTGTATTTAAAAAGGTTACGCAAACAACATTGAAATGCAAACGATTTGTCCGATTAGAATTATGATTCTTTATGATATCATCTGTTTGGTATGCAGCAAGATGAAGCATTAAAAGTTCCTCAGTTCTTGGGACTGACTCTTTTACTGAGAACAAGTTTCATATTAATGCTAGGGTTACCGGGTGCAGAAAATAACCACCTTTAAGTATAATACTAATACAAACTATGCATTATATAAAAACAAATGTGGGTAATTGTGTTACTGTCTTAGCCCTTTCTTAGGGACTATAATTATTTTAAACAATTAGCTGTATCAAATATTTAAATCCCTTCAGAGATGTATGGCGATACCGCTGTTAAGTTAACCTTCGGCACCTGAAGGTTTGCTTTAAACATTTGCGTTATACCTGAGAGTGGTTACTTTCTGCACCTTGTTGCTCTAGCATTAATATGAAAACTTCTAAACAGTAAAAAGGGTAATCTGACAACTTGTTTACCGTTAAATGCCGTATACGTTACCTTCTTGACTACCAAACCCGGATTGATTGATTGTTTGGGGTTAAACGGCCCTTTGAGACAGTATTTCAGTCTATATCGGGCCGTTTCCCAGAGACAGGGAGAAAAAATAGAAATGATAGACGAGAGAAACAATGTCCAAACAACCCCCAGCCACACCTACTGCAAGCAGAGGAGGCACTTGTCCTTCAGTGTTCTAAATCAGTAGGACGCCCCCACACTGGAAGTTATACACAGCACCATCGCCTCATTCTTTAAAAAGAATGATTTGCTGTATAGAAATTTCAGTTCCCCAAATGTGGAGAAAGGAAAAGAATTCAGATAGTTGTGTCGCAGCAGTATCGCAAGATGGTTATGAAACTTGCGCATGAATCAGTTCTAGCCGGCCACTTAGCAATTAGAAGAACAATTCATAAAGTATTGGCTGAATTCTTTTGGCCAGGTATATGTAGTGATGTTAAGAGATTTTGTCATCTTGTGATATTTGCCAACGTACTATTCCTAAGGGAAAGATAATCAAAGCCCCTCTAGGTAAAATGCCGAGAATAGACATACCATTTCGAAGAGTAGCGATGGATCTGGTAGGACCGTTAGAACCATGTACGCATTACAAGAACAGGTACATTCTTACATTAATAACTTTTCTTACATTAGTAACTACGCTAGTCAGGTACATTTTTACATTAGTCACGATTACTTGGGAGCAGCATTTACAAGTGTTACAAAGTTTGCTTGTTCGATTAAAAGGAGCTAATCTAACAGTCAAAGCTAGTAAATGTTACATTCGATACTCAGATTTAGAATGTCTGGGGCAAATGGTTTGTGAAAGAGTCCTGAAACCATGTCCGGAGAAAATAGCAGCAATTGAAAAAGCAGAACGACCTAGAACAAAAAAGCAGGTACGTTCTTTCCTAGGTCTAATAGGGTTCTATAGATCTTTCATTCCGAAATTTGCGGGTTGCAGCGCCTCTTACGCAGTTAACAAAAAAAGAATGAGAGAAATGAGGTGAACTGGGGATAAGTACAAGAAATAGCTTTTGAAAAGTTGCGCAGAGCACTTATAAGTCATCCCATTTTGAAAATGCCAAATATGTCAAAACCTTTCATCCTTCAGGTAGATGCATCAGAGTTAGGATTAGGTGCAGTTCTTCTGCTGGAAGAAAATGGTAAGAACTATCCAGTGGCATTCGCAAGTCGTAAGCTAAAACAGAGTGAATTGGCGTTTGCCGTAGTGGAAAAGGAATGCCTAGCCTTAATATTGGGCTATCCATAAATTTCATACGTATCTTTATGGTACTACCTTCGTGGAGGAAACAGACCATTGTCCGTTAAGGTACTGGAATGAACCAAAACTCAAAAATGCTAGACTTATGCGATGGTCGCTTATGTTGCAACCATATCGGTTTCGAATCTCAGCGATACGCGGGACCGAAAACATAGGTGCAGATTATTTGTCACGGATATGTCAGTCATGTATCATTCGTGATGCCTTGTGCACGTTTTTAATCAAAGTTAAATTTGATATTCCTGTTGAATTAAGAATGTTGCGTTCAAGAACGGTTTATTGAGCGGGAAGACTGACATTTATAATAAATATTGTGAAATGGTTTATAAATTTATCGAGTTCCTCTAGTTTTACGCACATTTTAATTCTATAGTGCGTCAAACTTCTATAAGGGGGAAGGTATTGTCACGATAAATTGCATTATTATCTGTGTATATATGTGTCTTATCGTGTTGTATATACGGTGATAAAAGCATGGCGAATGTTTTAGTTTGTATTAGGTGAAAATGCACCTTCTTCCAAGGGACGAGATGGGCAGTATAATCTGGGTTTGTGCAGACTTATCTGTGTGACTGTGGTATGAGGCTGTTTCACTTTTAACTTAGATTATGCTTCTGTTGGAAATGGGTGGATTTGTACGTTCTGTTAAACGTTTGTTTTGTATGTCGTAAGGCACTGTTCGTCACCGTACTCTTTCTTGCTTTTATTGTGTTTTTTATACATTTGGCGGGAAAGGTCAGCACTAAGGGAAAATTTACCGGTACATGTGTAACTCATTGATGATTTGTAGCTTGTGAATGTGCTGTATGTCTGTTGTTGATGCATTATATTTAGTTATTTCAAAAATGAAGTTTAGTATGATTTATAAGTACATTTTCGACTGGCGGGCCAAACTTAAGACTTGAAATTTTCGTTTTACTTCTAATTCTCGAGAATTTCACCTGTTTCTCATGAGCACTTCAGGGTTATATAAGGAGCTGGAAAATCTATTGAATTATCCACTTTGACAGAACGATTCGAACATCAGTTTACTAGCATGACGTTATTCCATTCGATTGCTGTGGTAAGTTTTATTTATATTTATATTCCTATTATTTGAAATAGTTTGTTAAGCTTCATATTGTAAAAGTTAATGTTCAGATCAGTCTGCGCAATACTGTAAAGTCGTATATCTGACTGTGCGCTGTGCTGCAAAGCGTATTGTCAGGTTTGAATATTGGTATTTCAGCATCACAAGTTGGTAAATGTTTACTTTGTTACAACGTCATTTTTTGTTTTGACATTGACGGTAGTCAGCTTTATATGATTTATGTTTCAACGGTTGCTTTACTCAGGCGTCGGTTGATTATGAGTGACGCTAGCCGTGAGTTGCACTGACGTACATTGGTTACATTGTACCATTACGTGTAAACGACTTTGTTTCACCGTTATGTGTTAAGTTTTAGCTTTTATGTATTTGTTTCATCTAAATTCATTGTTCATTGAAGCTGAGACTTTAGCGGGTTAATAAAATAACTACGTGTACATTATTTGAGATACTGAAGTAAATGTGCATCAATGTATACTGTTCCACATTAGTTAAGTATCACAAAGTCATTCACGCATTGATGAATTTCCTAAAAGCATACTGAAGTTGTAATGCTAATTCAAAGCTTGAATATGTTAAACGTTACTTATCTATACTTCACTGCATTAAATACGCTTACTATTGTACTAGTATACTTCACGTGATATGTTATGTAACACTTTAGTATACTTCATATAATTAGTTATATCTAACTTCTGTAAAAGTTCCTATTGTGAATGTAAGCTGTATAAACTCAAATCTTATCATTTATAATGGTCTCACGAGTTGGATTTATTCAAGTAACGTGAGTGGCGGTAATGTACTGTTGAATGCGTTGTTGTTTATTGCATTGCATTTGGGAGCAATACGGTATTGCATTAGTGGGCAATATGGCACTGTGACAATTGGTGATTATAAATTACATGTAGGACAGCTACAAGAAGTAATTTATGGGATACGTTTGTGGTATATCACGTATCAGTTGCCTGTTTTGTTAATTGTACATTACTAATATGCGGTTATGGTATGGGATAACTCTGATTAGATTTGATAATTTTTTATTGTTATCAGCTGTCAGGTGTTCTGTTGCTAAGACACTGATACTTATTTTCAGACCCTTGATCCTTAATTCTTAATCTTCAAACTCAACTTTGGCATGGGGTCGTGATGATGCAAAAGTGACGGGCGGAAATAAACAGTGGGGCAAATCATGGCAGGGGCCATACGGCAAGCGATGTGACAATCACCGGGAGAGAAATGGAAAACAGTTACTAGACATTGAGAAATCGGTAAACCCGGGTGCTAGGAAGTCAACACGCCGAGGCCAAGAGAAGAAGCCCAACAGCCCAAGATATTCATCAGTTCAATTAAAATTTAAGTGAGTTTATATCATTACTTCTTTCTTTTTTTACTCAGCTGAATATTTCTTGTATTTTTTTATTCATATTTTTAATAAATTTAGAAACTTTCAAATACTTGTATTATTTTTCTACATTTCTAATCTCTGATATTTCTGTTCTGAGGCTCAAACTCGGTCATTTTCGGTAGCCGATTTGTTACATCGTAATTCATCGACTTCCGGTCTTGACACCTTGTCAAAGCAAATCCTACAGATATATCATAAACCAAATATGAAAAGAAGCTGACATGCAATTAAAGAGATATGAGCAACCAAAATAGTTTGACGCAAAACTTTCACATAATGAAAATGTCCAAGTCCTAATTATTGACCCGGACTCCACCTCAGGGGCCTTACTGTGAATCTTAGATATTTCGTATCAAAGGTAACGCTATAGAGATATCATGATGCATATATGAAAAAAAAGATCTAATAATATATGGTGACAGAGCTATAAACAATAAAAGAATTGACGCAAAACGTTTACAAACGGACAAACAGATGGACGAACCAATAGACTTTCAAAATGACCGAGCGGACGAAAAGACAAAACTTCATGGAATACTTCTTATACCGAGTGTATTGCATGATTCAAAGATATACACAGCAATGCCATTTTTCTGGTAAAGAATATGGCTTACGGATCATAACCTTTGACCCCATTTTGTTGCCAAATATAATGTCTGTAACGACATTCCATATCAGTTTCATTTACGGGAATAACACAGCTATTATTCCTACCAATATGAGTCACTTCGGTTGGGGGCCATTTTTGGCCTTAATGCACGTGGTCCTTTATGACTGAGCCGCGACACGATGAAACAAACAAATGGGTATGTGCACCCCGAGAAGACTCAGATCAACCTTGGCATCCAATCTGACAGACTCGTCCTGTGCGCTATAAGGGGAGCTAAGGGTATAAGCTACCACCATGTCGACAGCGAAGACTGACTAGACTGGTCTGATGTCCAGGCTAATCTCAGTATTCGCTTGGTGCTCATGCCAATTTGTTTTTTTGTTTTTTTCGTGTCTAAATATTTTTTTATTTGATTGTCATTGCGTGAAAAAGGACTTGAAGCTCTATGTATACACCAGATCACCCTGTGCAGCTAGATGCGCTCTTCAGAGTCTTCATTTGGCCGTTTGTACATTCCTTGATATATTCACTGTATTTGAGCCCCGATACGAGCAAACGAACGAAGTAGGGGCGCGCCTAGCGCAGACTCAGATCAGCCAGGACATCCGCCCAGTCTGAACAGAGTCTTCGCTGTGCGTATAAAGGTAGCTTAGACTATTAGCTACCCTTAAGCGCTTAGAGCAGTTGATCTTTATGTAAATAACTTAAACCTCAAATTTGGTTACCTTGACAACCAGATGATCAAATTTCAATACGAATAAGAAAAATAATCTGAAATCCTTAGGGTGTCCAAATTTAGACTAACATAAATCCAAGATAGATCTATCAACCCAGAATATTTGGAATTACAACAAATTTATGTTATGCAAACGATTTCTACATAATCGTCCACAAAGCACTAACGTGCTTTTTATTTCAACTTAATGAAGTTGAATCAACGTTGTTTCAATGTTGTTTCAACGTTGAGTGTCTGCTTACTGAGTTTTGGGGTGCAAAGTATAGGGCTTATCATACTAGGTCATTTTCTGGAAACGAAAATAGTTGCAAATGTACGCTCGAACACCGTAAAGTCCGGCTACTAAAGTTATATGGGCGGACCTTTATAATTTCTTTCGCAACTGTTACCCAGAGAGACAACCGCTTGACTTCTTGTTTGATTCTGCATGATGTCTTGCAATTGGAGTTAACTCTTGCAGCAAAAGCATTTGCTTTCCTTTAAGAGTAGCAAGCCAGGATCTACACCAAAACCAACGGGCGGGGCTCTCTCTGGACAACTGGAGGGGTTTAGGGCAAGCAAAAGACCATAATCAGGGTTCTAGCTTAAACAGAATATTCTATGAAACATCAAGACAATATCATGTCTTCTTTTAAGTATTTTTTTCAAGGCGCAGCCTCGTATAATTTCGATATTGTTCCACATTTTACAAGATTCCATTGGTTTAATAACGCGTATGTCAAAATTTATCCAATAATATCAAAGGTCAATGAATATTTAATCTTCGTTTTTTCCCGTCATACAGCACTGTTAATACTAGCACTCTGTCTTATATTAATTAAAAATGTTTCTCTTATTTTTACAATAAAAATATTACCGAAAACAGGCGCAGATATTCAAAACTTTCTGTTTTTCGTCATAGATCTACTTTCGATTTGTACTTTCAGTTTGATACACACAAACAAACAAACAAAGCAATATGTTGATAACTATTTTGATATCAGATCCATTTCAAGATTAACTGCGGTCCAGTTCGGAATTGCAGATTAGACAGGCCAATTTTGAGATAGGTCATTGTCGCTAACCAGTGTCAAAATTACGGTTGCGGTTGCCTACCGACATAGCTTACCTATTCATGAAAGTTATTGTCAAATCTCCAACTAGAGACATATAATAAAACAAACTTCCATTTAATCTGCGTCGATTTTCTTTTTTAAAGATTTTTCTTGTTATGGCATGTCATAGGGATCGCCTCGGCGAGGCGATTCCAATGGGATGTCACAACATACACGTATATTTGAATCTAACCTTATGGACAATCATCTCAAATTATCATCATCTGTTCCTTATTACGTTTATTCCTGCATTATATTGGACACAGTGACCAAGGTGGCGGGGCTTAAGCCCAAAAGTCCGACCTCCTGTATCCGGGGCTGATACTGTTGACCCAATTAAAAATGGTAGCAAACTAAAAATGAAAAAAATACTTTTCCCTGAATGTGTACACATCGACCTTCAACGAGACAATTGATTGCTTAGCTGATGATACACGACATTGGAGGCTGGGATGTGAAAGCGCATAGCTAAATCCGTAAACAGTCAAAAACGCATGCGTCTGCAAAAATTCCGACAACAACTTTTTATAAAAGAAAAATTCATACTGAGCATTCAAAAAATAGAGGACCAGAGGTGGTTCATTATGAACTATTTACTGGCGTTTCGGTGGTTAAACAGTAAGAGGACACCTGCCTGCTGCAAAAACAGCTAAATTTGAAAACTGAAGAACTAGAAAGATAATAAAAATAAAAAATGAATAAATAGATGAAAAAGAAATGGGGGAAAACACGGAATTAAGCGGTAGAATTTGAATATTGGATACACATACTCTTTACACTAAACTGGAAAATACTGCCCAGATTATTCAAGGTTTTGAACAATATTGGTAAAGGTCCACTTAATGAAGCTACATACCAAATTCCAAAGACCTGGCTCTTGTAGTTTCTGACTAGAAGATTTTCTAAGTTTTACCCTATATGTCATCATAAAAAGTGTAAATTATCATTTTTTTCTTTCTTCATTCGAACCTTACTTACAGACAAAGCTCTATATCTAGCATGGACTTAAACAAATACTAAACAAATATTTTAAAGATTTCCAAAATATAATGTACAATGTTCGGGTCTTTATACTTGTCACAAAACCAACAAAATAAGGTAAGTTTTTTTTTCTTGTTTTTTTTCTTCTTCTAAGCCAAGCAAAATTAAATAAGACTTAGTAAATAAATGGATAAAATAAAACAAAAAAAGGGAAACGACGATGAGAATATAAAAGAAAAGAAAAATATAATTAATAGATATAATTACCTATCATGAAGTAGAAAAGTGGAAAGTGTAGAAATATCAATGAAATCGACAGTTTCATCTCCATTGTGTTTATTTTGCCCTAACTTCTAATTTATGCAGCAAGGTGCGCACAACTAAGAATGTGTCTGCAGCAATTGTCGTTATATATTGTTTGACTGCGCAACTGCAAAGTCCCGGCTAGAGTAATGAAACTACTTTCCCATTTTTACAAAAATCACCCACACGGCGGGTAAACAATTTTCTGCATAATAATCATTATTGACCTGACATGGGTACCTGTTAAAAACTTGTAACTAAGAGCTTAAGGTGTATAATACACCTCGATCTAAGAGAAAAAAGTTTTGGGCCGCAGAAGAATCCAAAACTGGAGAAGAATTCCCTGCTCGAGGGGCAGGGGATAATTATTCCTTTAAAACAAACCCACAATGAAGTTTGAAACTTATACTGTACAAAATGGTAAAAACTACCTTTCCTAGTGGAATAACTGGGTGATTCGCTACAAAATGAACCTTAAAACAAAACATACTTAATCCATTCTTTTATTTGATTGTATTGTTGTGTATTCTTCATTATTTTATTTTATTTTTTATCTATTTTTGGTGTTCAGTTTGATCAGCAGTTATGTAATTCATTCGCTGTCACAGGTTTTGGATATAAAGATGTATTATATACTTTCGTTTCCCCTTTCTCTGATTCAAAAGGGCAATTGTCTGTTGTACTGGCAAACCTATGCGCATTTAGTACTGGTTAACCGCTTAGGAGGTCTAAGCCTGCCCATGAATAGTGTGGCTTTGGTAACTGACCGTCCTGACATGACCCTAGCTGTTTACTGTAGACGTAAAGCAACAAAACAACAGCAAAAACGATAATAATCTGTTATATTTTCAGTCTTCCAGAGAGAAGGAAGAAGGAATGTGGAAAGCAATGCCCTATACCGCACCTTCAGTAAGCATGGTAGACCTTTGCCCTTCCTTTGTTGCCCTATACCGTACCTTCAGTAAGCACGGTAGACCTTGGCCCTTTCTTAGTAGCCCTATACCGCACCTTCAGTAAGCACGGTAGACCTTTGGTCTTCCTTAGTTGCCCTATACCGCACCTTCAGTAAGCACGGTAGACCCTTGCCCTTCCTTAATTGCCTAAGCTTTGCTTCACGTTTGATGGCACTTTCCTAGCGGGCACATAAAGTCGAAATGACGTCGTACTGACGTCGCAGTCAGTACGACGTCTTGTGCCCGCTGGGTTCGTTCCACCCTGCCACGTCTCTGTGTTCTAGCACATAGTCTATGGATCTTTGAAACTTTCACGGCAATACTTTTTGATTCACTTGCTTGAACGTGCATGAGAAGATAAATGAATAGCTTTTCAAGATAAGCAACTTTGAAACTTTTTACGTTTCCTTATTATAGACCAGCTCTTTATGAAAAAAAAATATTTGATTCATTGGAGACTTGACCAAACTTTCGAAGGGCGGGCTGTCCAGTGCCACTAAAATTGTTTCCCTTTAAAATGCAGGCGGGACACATGATTCACCTTAATATGGAATTTTTTCAGCTATTGCGCTCAGTTTGGCGATCAGATATTGACATGTTTGCAAGTTTTAAAATAATGTGTAGAAATAGTATGGTGTCTCTAAAGGATCAACACCACCAATACATGTATCAACCACAGTGTATAAACCAGTCCGCCAATTTTCTCTTCCTTCAGAGACTGTCCGTCATATTTGGCTTCCGCCGTAACTGTCTGCGATCTCTTGCTTCCTGCAGGAACTACCGTCCTCGAAAAATGGCTTCCTGCCGAGACCGTCCGCGTGACTCTGCTTCCTGTCGAGAGCCTCGGCAGGAAGCAAAATCACGCGGACTCTCTGCTGGAAGCCATTTATCATGTACAGTAGTCTCAGCAGGAAGCAAACGATAGCGGACAGTCTCGGCGGAAGCCAAATATGATGGGCATTTTCTGCAGGAAGCGAAATTTGGCGGACTGGTTTATACCCTTTATCCATTGGCGTTTTCAAGCACATTAAGGGGTGTAGCCTACCTTTTATCATATTAAAGATACGGATACAAAACATACAAAATAAAAACAATAAACTAAGGAAGTAATGATAATAAGAGAGGGTTAGATTTTTTTTCAATTATGATATCAAACGGGAAGACTACGAAAGAATATGTCACCATTCTTTTTTATGAATAGTTTATGTCCTGAAATGTATTTGTATGTATGTGAGTAATTTGTATAAATAAATAAAATTGAAGCTATCAAAGTCAAGTTGTATCCTTTGCGCACCGGTAACGATTAATAAAGGAAAATGTCTAGTGACAGTCGTCTGGTAATAGCCATTTTACATTAAAATCGCTATTGCTTATTCGTTGGTGTTTTTAGTATTTTTCCCGATTTTTTATTATAAATTTAAAGATTAAGAAGTTGCATCCATCTTACAATTTATAGTCGCGTAGTAAGGAACTGTGGCGTTGTGTTACAGAGGAGCCTCGGAAGGTAGCGGTTTGGGTTGAATCTCGATGAAAGTGGATTTCTTTTCAATCGTTAACGGGGTGCCATTGCATATAATTTTTATTATCACCCTTCCAACTGCTCGACTGAAATACTTTTGAAAAGACCCCCGCCTCCATGGCAAGTGGTTAAACAGGCTGCTGATCATTATTAATGCTTTGGGTTCGAGCGTTGTTCGGAGAACAGATCTGCCTGCGGGAATGCGGGAACTCATGATTTCCCCTAACTTTGCATACCAAAGGTTCCGCTGAGTGGGGCAATGTACTCCCGTTTGGGGTTACAGAAGGAAAGGAAACAGCAGATGAAAGAACGGTTATTTGTAACTGACATCTTTAGTTCAAGGGAAACCATCGGCTAATCATGACACAAAAAGGGGTCATTATAAGCATATCAGCCTATGCAAGACAGATGTGAGATGCTTATAATGACCGTTTCTTAGTATCCTGACCAGGTGGCTCGCTTTTACCCTGTATAGTCTATGAAATTAGAATTAAAATCTAAAAAAGTTCCTTCAAGAGCAGAGAATACATACATAAGTAGGAACATGGGTCAGACTACAAGCAGAAGACTGCTGATAATAACAGGGAAGACTCCAAGAAGAGCACGTGATGTACGGCTTATCCAACAGAAGCAGTAAGACCACTTCTTAGTGCCCTGCTATCTGTTGATGGAATAAAAGTAACTGAAATCTTGGCCACTCAATAACTTTGAAGCTCGAAGGATTGTAAAAAATATTGCTAATATAAAGCAATCAGTAATTCATATATGCATAAATGAGAGTGCAACAATAAATATAAAAAGGAAGCTTGGTCATAAATAGAATATGCCCGTCTTGAAACCATAACTTGAAGAAACTTGCATTAGCGTTTCTAAATTATTTGCGCTTCGACAAGTCAAATGGAAATAGCACCCTTTACGTGGAAACCAGTCAACTGGCAATAGCTATATTTTACGTTAACATCGTCATTACCAGTCGACTGGCAATAGCGATTTCAACGTAAAATGGCTATTACCACTCTACTGCCAAAAGCAATTTTATTGTAATATCGCTGTTGACAGTCGACTGGCAATAGCCACTCCGTTAATAAAGTTTACAATAAAGTGAGGACCAGTCGTGAAATTCAGCAAATATCACCGAAAAAAGGCCCTAAAAGTTTTACAGTACATAACCAGTGACGTGTCAGTTAAGACACAACAACAACAAAAACAAATACAAAAAAAAATCGCCGAACGGGCCATAATCCTCACCTGAGTTAGTTCCAACATACATTAGACCCGAGAAAAGGTCAAATATGGGTTAGTTCAGAGCTCAAGGGCAAGTAACTCTAAGACATATTTTACAATATGTCCACATATTTTACAATATGTCCAGATTTCAAACTGGTCTGAGGTTTTATTTCTGTCCTGGTAACTGACAAATCAGATGAATTTTCGATACAAAAGTAAAGTCCCCAAACAAATGCTTGCCATTAAAGGTGACAAACTTTAGATGTCAAAGCTTGGAAAGGGGCATAGTTCTGTTACTTTTTATAGAATTTTCGCAGAAATTTTCCAAGCTTTATGCCTGCCTGACAGTCTGAAAATGTTTAACTCCAGAAAAGGGCATAACGTAGTCAATTTAAAATGGACTTTCCCAACAGTTTTTACATATCTTACCATTCTGTACATGGAATATCATCGTCCTAGCTCAAATACATATAGATATCGTGGTAATATTATTTGAAAAAGGGAGGTAACTCTAGAACTACAAGTTTTATGATGCAAAAAAAGAAAAGAAAAATAAATAAATAAATAAATGGGTTGGCTCCTGTTTCATGGCCTACATATAAATGAATTTAAAAAACTCTATACCCAGTTATTCCTGAGCCCAGTAGCTGCTAAGTATTGACTTACAGGGGAAGTAATTACCACCTTATTGAAATCAGCCTCCTAGGTCAAACGATGCAAAGTTGAGAAAAAGCCAAACATAGGGCAACGCTCAGTTATTTTTGACGGACTTTGCCCAAAAGATAAGCAGTTATTGCATATGCACCACCAACCTGTTGCCCAAAAGTTTAGCAGTTATAGCATATCCCACCAACAGTCTGTACATGAAGTATCATTATTCTAGCTTCAAATCTTTTTCAGATATTGTGTTAACAAGACTTCCACTTTTTTCGACAAAGGGGAGGTAACTCTGAAATTAAACGTTTGACGGAGCCAAGAAAAAAGTCCCCTAATTTGCAATTATCTATTCAGATATTTAAAGCCCTATGTCGTGTGGATCTTGAGCTCAGTAGCTGCAAAAGTACTGACTATCGGGGGAAAACTCCGTAATTTCTGAATGCAGAGTTATCCTACTTTTAACAAAAAGGCTGGCACAATGTTTTGTAACATTTATGCGTTTAATCACATTTCAAAACGTTAAGACTGCTTCTGACGCTTTTGGTGCACCATACGTTTATCTTTTGTTGTAATGTTTTGAAATACGACAGCTAATTATGCTATTATCTCTGTTCATTTAGAAAAGAAATCCCCGACAGTTTAAAATTCAGTTCAAAATCAAGGTTTAAGATGTTTCCAACTGAGTTACATGGTTGGATTTTTATTGAATAAAAATGTATACACACTGTAATGTGTGACCCGGCGCAACTTTCAGTAGCATGTCAACATTTGCATTGCGTGTGTTTTATCAGGGGTTTTACATTTTTCCTCATAAACAAATAATATATTTAGTGCTGGTGTACGAGGGTCATCCAATAAGTCTTGCAAACGCCGTCATTACTGCTTTATTAATTGAGGTAGGATTATCAAATTATACCATTAAGAGCTTACGTATATAATACACATATGTGCTAAAAATCATACATGTGCTATTCCTTTCTCAGATATGGTAGGGTTTTGAATGCAAACGTGTAAGTGATACCGGCGGTGAAATTGCACAAACATGACGTATTTTACAAGAGGTTAGGGGAAGAAAATTCCTGCATACATGTTTATTATTCTTTCAAATTACAAGAATTCATGTTCTAAAGTAATCGCCTTATATTTAAGAATTCAAATAAGAGACAATTGTCACTTCACATTACCAGACAAATGTGGTTGCTAGGCAACAAGAGAATATTACACAATTTTAGCAAAATTTTAGTTTTTGACGTTTACCTCTGGTTTCTTTAGGCTGCAAACGATATTAAACAAGGCTCGAAGCTTATATTTTCTCTTATATCTACATTTCAGCATCTCGGGACTATTCTTTGATAACAAATTAATGGCAGTTTAGGAAACATTTCATCTGCTGTGAAAGCCTCTTCTTCATATACTCATTTTTTATGATATTCTAGCTGCCCGAAAAAGATGGTGATCTTCCTTTGAACAATAATTATATCTTGACTGATGGCAATATCTTAACCTTGGTACCGTGTACATACTTCAGTATTATTTTCCGTATCTCCCAGCAATTTTCAGATATTTACAAGGATTCTGAACTAAGCTAGGGGATCTTAAATAGACAGCTAGAAGCCACCGCCGCACCCATAATGGTAGTATTCTTCAGTTGCCTAGCAACGCCATTTGCAAGATCATGACGTTTCTGGAAATTGTTGACTGGAAAGAAGGAAAGATGCAATGTAGGAATGTGGATTGCTTGATTCGTTTTTAATTATCATTTGCCTGAAACTCGGCCGTTTGCAGGACTTATTGGATGACCCTCGTATCTCAAAAAGAGATTATTCAACAGAGAGAGAGAGAGAGAGAGAGAGAGAGAGACAGAGAGAGAGGTCTAAAAAGAAGTTCAAGTGGGCCTATTTCCCTTAGAGATCCTAAGGATATGAAAATTGAGATATTCATATTTGACATGGTGTCGAGTTAAACCCATTCATGCCTAGCGTCCCATAAATGAGACACAGGCAAACAATGCAGACCCAGATCAGACGCCGCAAAACGCGGCGTCTGATCAGGTTTTCCACTGTTTGCCTAAAGTATCCATAGTCCTATAAGTGGTAAAAATGTCTAAACGCAAATCATCATGAAAAGCACTTCAACCTTCACGTTTGGTGATAAAATATGGGTTGATGTGTAAATATTATTCATTCACCTGGCAAAAAGCATAGAAAACGTTTGTTTAGAAGAAGACAAATCGATCTTCTTTTTCTGGCTCCCCGTTGAGCGACACAATATAAACGAAAGCGGTATATTGCATGGGACTCTACGGTTGTACATTGTATATTTACCCTTTTTTAATTGTTTTTGAAATCGAAAGTAGGTCATTTTGGTTGGCAACTTAAATGACCCAAATCAATTTTCAAACCTTTATTATGTGAAACCCAATGCTATTTAAGTACTTTTAAGTTGCTCATCGCGGTCATTTAAAATGACGATACTGTGGTGAGAAGCTTGCAGCGATACCTCATGATAAAATTTTTCGTGCTGATAGAGCAATAGGGCCTTTAAAATTCAAGCATTTCTGTAAAGATTCAAAGTAAAACTTTACCAGACACCCCTACAATGATGAATGGACTCATCCATATCATAAGGGTAGAAAAATCCATTTGTCATTAATGGGTTAAAGTATGTTGGAGTAGCTGTAATTTAGTTTTAGTTTTTTTTTTTTTAGATTTTGTACATGCCCTGATGAAATTTGAAAGGCCCAAGGCATATTCTACTTTTTTCCCGTGACCGGAACCGATGTTGTGCACGCACTCAGTCTGATGAAGTTTGAAAGACCTCAGTCTTATGGAAGCTGAAATTCATGTATATGAATGATATGTACAAAAAATCGATTTGTTTCTAAAGCAGGTCAATGTAACCTCGTTTAAGGAAGGTGATCTGGAGTTGCCTAACGCACTGCCAATGATGTCGGAAAATTACCAGGCTTATGGAAGCTGCGCCTGAAAATTAAAAATAATGTCAATTTTCCGCAAAGTAGGTCATTGCACCCTTATTTGTAGAATGCGACCTGAAACTGATTGATTAATGTGTATATGGAGTGCGAAAGGCCTAAGTCTTATGGGTTCTCAGATACAGGGCTGAAAACATCACATTAGCTTTTTTCCCTATAAGGGAGCATACGTCTATAGTCAATTGTATGATTTTGCTCTAATAAGTATTTTATCAACGCTTTGCGTGTTTCAATCTCAGGAGAAAATGTTGATGAATAAAGATTCTGTCGTGCTCACCCGCGCCTTGCGTTATGGACAAAGGGTCATACACCTTTGGTAAACAGTTTTTTGGTTCTAAAATTTGTACTTGCACATAAACTGATTCATGTTAATAATAAAGTCTTTAGAAATATGTACCTTCTATGCAGATTAGAAGACAGTGATCAGGAACAATCGGAACACCGCTTGGCTAATTCTGTGTCTGATTCACGGAATTGGCCGAGCGGTGTGTTCCGATTGCGATCAGGAACGGACACAATCGATCTCTGCAGTCTGCCTTGAAACACCACTTAGGGCAGAAAAGATAAAAAGACGGCTTACAAAGCAAACATTCCATCGGCCAAAAATAAAACAAAAAAGGGAGCAGTTTCCATTTGACTATGTCTAAATGTGAATGTGAAAAAAAAAATTAAAAAAAATAATTAAACGCCATACAGATGTGTTATGCCAATACAAGTCTTGTTCGTGCCAATGAACACCTCTAAGACAAGGTCACAAGTTCAGATGTATGGCGGCACAACAGAATGGTTCAAAACAACATCTGCAGTTAGACGAGGACGGTTTCCATCGTCTATCCCTTTTTATACGCCCGTTTTGGGGAAGAAAAAGAAAACGGACGTATTATGCTGTGGCGCTCCCCGACCGTCCGTCCGCCCGTCCGTAAACATTCTTGTCCGCGCAATAACTGAGTTATTGAAATGTCATTCTTCTTGACGCACGGAAGTATCTTTAGACCTGAATACAGTTTCAATGTTGAAGTTTATTCTAAACATTTTGTGTCTCAAAATACCCTTTGATCTGTTCTTCTATAAACCTTTTATTTCATCAAAATGTTGCGCCGCTCTGTGTTCTTAAACGCAGAGAAGAATAAGTCAACTTAGATTCGATATGTGGCGTTTTCATGGTTATATTTGTTTTTCTCTATTAACCACAACTCACCACCTCAAAGCGGTTCCTGTTGAGTTTTTCCCTACTGTAATTAAGTGAGTGAATGAATGGAAAAGGGGTTAACGTCCAACCCAAACAAAAGTCATACGGAGACTGGACCTCGGTTTAAAGTCTCATCCAAAACACCAGAGAAGCAAAAATCGAATCCTCAGTCCCTTGATTGGTAGTCCTGCGCAATATCCACTACACAACAGTCGCTCCTTTAACCCTACTGTTATTGCCGATTGCAATACATTGACTGGGACATTAGAGAGCAGTCGATGTCTTTGAGCTGGATTGAATTAGTGAGCTGCTTTGGTGCTATTTAACTTTGCCTTGTTTTCCATTTGGGAAAGGTACAGCGGTATATGCATGATATAGATTCAAGGCCCTTGCCTAATTCACGTCAGCTGGCCTGGTTTTAGATATAAACTGAAATAATTGGAACGCCATGTCGTTTTAAGTTACACATAAACATTGTAATTAGTTCTAGTAACAGTTTGCTTGGAAGTAAGTCTTAAAAGCCTTTTATCATATGAGCCGCGACACGACAAAACCAACAATGCAGTTGTGCGCCCAGCGCAGACTCAGGTCAACCTGGGCATCCACCCGGGCTGATCTGACTCTTTGCTAAGCGCTTAATGGGTAGCTAAGGGTCCAAGCTACCTTCATGCGGATAGCGATGACTCTGATCAGACTGGGCGGATGCCCGGGCTGATCTGAGCCTGCGCCGGGCGCACATCACATTGCTGTTTTCTCGTGTCGCGGCACATATGGCGTCGCTGTTATTCAATGGATAACGTCGTACCATAAAAAATCGTATAACCACACGTGTAACAGCACTTTGGCTCGTCCATGTCATCATTGCGTTTTCTTATTTAAAAAATCTTCAGTTTGAAGGCACTGAAATCCCATTTAAAAGGGACAGATGATAAAAAGAATCATTTCATATAAAATTTATGAAACTCGCCGAAGGGTCGTTTCTTAAATTTCATATGAAATGACTACGATTGGAAGACCTTCTATTTATGAGAGCTTTGCATATAGTATGTGGCTTAACCATGACAATGCCTGTATGAATTGGGCTACCGTAACTTTCTGCAATAAGCTTTTCAATATTTGAATTCGAACAAATTTTTGGCCCTATAAAGCAAGAAATGATATGTGATTGTCGGCTACTTTACAAGCGTTGTCTGATGTATATTATCACTGATTTTGCTGGCATGTCTGTCCTGCTTTATGGAAAAATATTACCCTTTAAGTTATATGTCCGAATTCAAAACAGGTAAATGGCACAGTCTTTTTTTTTACGAAGTCAATCATTTGAATTTTGAGCCACGTCGTGTGACCACCAACAATACAGCATTGGTGACAAGCAATGCCTTTGATCACACTGCACTTATAGCCTTCACTTGTCACATTTGCCATCTATGTAAGTGACCCAAGCTATACAGCCAACAGCGCGTTTTCTGGTTACTTTTGTGACTGAAACGAGTGATCTGAGTATCATATGACAAAATGGCCACATTGTTGGAAATCACATGGTGTGGGTCAAAGTTTTAAAGTTTGTTCCTTACAATAGGTAAAGTAGATAAAGAGACAGTGATCAGAAACTGGCACAATCGCATCCTGCTCTAGACACCAGATTGGAAAGAAAAACAAAATAAATAAAGACAACTCGCATAAAAAATGAACAGGCGAAAGTCTAAAAGGTCAGCTTTATCCCAGCAGATCCTATACAATGCCAGTAACGTTAAACCATAACAGAAGCAATGCCTTGGAACTGTCAGTAATAGCAACCAAGCAACAAGTTGTTTTCCGCCGAAGACTGCAAACAACGAGTGTTGGTTGCTTTTACGATATATCGCGTGTTTATGTTCTATTCTATCATGTCCCATACCGATACCACTAAGTCTTCGACTTTTTCTGTCACTAAATTTCCGTTCGGAGTTTTATTTCTTTGGAGAAAATGAGACGCTGAAATTTATTTGACAGATAAAAGAATATCAACCTATTTTCATTATTGAAATTGACCTTTTGCCACGAAAATTATTTCAACCAATCCATAATGCTGCTAGAGTAAAATGTTCGGGGAATAAAACGGAAAATAATTCCCTGTATACTTCCCCAGGGCAACACGTGTGCTAGTTCACATTTGATATCTACGGAACCCAGGAAGGGACATTTCCTTTCCGATATTTATCAGAAAAGAAATCGAAACAAGAATAATAGAAGGGACATCAAAACAACAAATATTTCTTTTAGCCGACTTATTATATCGTTTAAACGACATATGTCGTCTAAACGATATTAAATGGAACGGAAATTAAAACAAGAAAACCAGAAATGAAATTAACTCAAGAGAAACAGAAAAGGAATCGAAACAAAAATATGTCGTTTCATCGACTTATTATCTACTTTCCATTCCGATAGATATGAGAAAAGAAATCGGAACAAGACTATTATAACGGAAATCAAGACAACAAGTATCTCGTCTAAACGACTTTATATATCGCTTAAACGACTTAAGGTGTCGTTCAAACGATGTAATAAGTCGTTCAAACGAAATATTTGTTGTTTTTATTTCCGTTCTAATTTCATATGTCGTTTAAACGAGATATCTGTTGTACTATTTCTGTTTTAATTTTCTTGTTTCAATTTAGATTCTTATAAATATCGGAAAGAAAAGAAGATAATAAGTCGTTTAAACGTTTCTTTTCTGTTTTCCTCTGGTGGTCTAGTTTCAATTCTATTCTATTTTATATCGTTCAAACGACATAATATGTCGTTTGAACGATATAATAATTCGTTTAAACGACATATTGTTGTTTTGATTTCCGTTCTAATTTTCTGGTTTCAATTTCTATTCTGACAAATATCGGAAAGGAAATGTCCTTGATGGGTTCCGTAAATATTGCCTGATATTACCTTTGGCTGGCGTGTTACTCCACTCGTAAACAAAAATATTGATATCAATTTGGAATAACAAAATAAACACGGGTTTATTGAACTTCCAAGGTTACTAGCCGTATTGACAGTCAGCAATTTAGCATTGCAATATTTCTTCCGAAATAAGACGCGAACTTAGCCCTTTCAAAACGATCCCAAATATCTAGATCCGTCTTATAAGACGGATCTTGATTTTCGGGATTGTTTTGGAAGGGAAAATCCCGTCTTATAGCAAAATTCAATTAGACTGATGTGAATATTTGGGTTCATTCTAGGGAGGCATAATCATATTTTAGCCGAATACATAATGTACAGGAACATTTCTCTGCATGCTGTTTAAACTCGTACCCAATGACACACCAAGTAATTCCAACGACCTTAGAAACAATCATCTTAAAGTTGTAAGTGCTTCCTTGAGCGTTTTCACTACTGGATATTTGTGGAAATTATAAAACGTTCAGAAATTATTCTGAGCTGAGACCGAAAGCATCAGCAGTATCTAACAAATACGTATGAATGAAACTATCGCGTACATGCACAAATCCGTTTCTACTCGGAAATTAATATTCAGTGCAAATAAAGTTCCTAATTATAACGATCGTAATTCGAATAATATGTATATAAAGCCTTTAGTACAAAAATCACTTCTGAAGAAGCTGTGCTTGTTGAATTCTAAAAAAACTTCAGAAAGTAGCAAAACCGAAATTTCAGTTTAACCTCTCTCTGAAGTTTTATAATAATTCTACCACTCCCATTACTATAAAGTAAATATGTTGCACAAATATCTTTTTTACATACAAGTAAGTCGAATAATATTGTTACATTTAGGGTAACATTTGCCGAAACCTACAATTCATTTCTAGTTGGATATGGCATTGTGCGTTTACTAGGCAAGTTGAAATAGAGATAGCGGGCCGAATTCTTGTGTTCTATACACAAATAAGGCATTGCATCTAATGAATGTACTTGTATGCTGTTGGCCATGAGTTAAATTCTCGACGGACTCCAACGTGAGTCTAGTTGTTCGTTTGCTTGGGAAATGGACCGAAATGTAAATCAGAATGTTTGGCCCCGGTACCAGTAAAATATGAGATAGCAAGTTTTAATGGGCTGAGTCAAGATGTGCTACTTTGCTGAGTCAATGTAATGCGGTTCTTTCAAACAAAACTAAATAAAAAAATGGCCCATTGAAGCATCGAGACACCGTACCGACAATGCTGAAAAAAATGTTATATGGATGGACCTAAACACTAACTGCCTTAAGTTGATCATTTTAAGAGTCTGTATTATTTATACAATACTTTGAGGAAAAACTATTTATCGTCCATTACCTAGACAGTGGTAGATGTCTATGACGCCCAAAATCTACATCGCCAGTCTTTTATATCTTTTCTCTGTAGTATGGCATTATTGTTCGTTGCAAACAGGGAGGCGCAAAAGTGATCCGCTTTGTAAAAAAAAGAGGGAATACATCGAGGCATGCCCATACATACGCCTTCAGAGTACGTACTAGGAAAGCTACAAACTATCATTGGAGAGAAGCTTTACTCATGATTTGCTTTGTCTCTAAATATTTACGTATATGTATAGATTAATGCTATTTAAGATAATATGTTTTACGCCATGCTGTCATGCTTCGTATTTTATGAGCGCCCCGATACCCCATTTAAAGGTAGCCTTTTGCTCATGGCATGCAAAGTGTTTGTAGGCCTTATTTGGCAGCACTGGGTTCCAGCTATGTTTGGTTTAGTTTATTGGTGGTTCGTGCCTTTAGTATGGCCATGGTTTCCGCCTATTATTTACCTTTATTTCTCTCAATTCATACAAAGTTTGACATATACAAACACATATCGATTGCATGCATGGTCAGTTATATATGAATATGGAATGTAGCCATTTTGATAGCTGGTACTATGTTTTTTTTTCAAGTTCAAAGTTTATTGAGCATACAGACACAATGTGCCCCTCGCCCTAACAGAATACATATGAGAAAGCAAATATATGATCAAAATACATATACAACATCAAAACATACAAATTATACGCCGTTGCTTGCTTGTGATGCCCATTCAATTCTAATCATTTGTCCTTAAATGTTATATACTTTCTATTTTTCGTGAATTAATTTCTTATTTTTACTCATGGCTATTTCACTGTGCACTACATTATTAATGAAAATGATGTTCGTTTTAGGCAGGGAAGATATGCATACATGAATAAATAAACAGCAATGAAATAAAACTGAAGTGCAAAATGTGACAAAAAGGGTTCCAAGGCATTGCTGCTTTTGTGGTTGTTATTGCCATTGTTTTTTTTATGTTGTTGTTGTTTTTTCTACTCGTCTTTGACTTTTGGGGCATTATCAAGGATAGCCTCGCTGCCATCTGCTGTAGAGAGCTGGCCCTTTGTCGTTTTGCTTAAAATGTATTGTTTTTCTGTTTGTTCCGTTTGTTATTGTTTGGCATTTCTATTTGGTATTTAGGATAGGTTGTGGAAATCAGTTGTTTCTTTTCTTGATCATTGTCGTCTCCCTTACTTTCGAAAACATGTTCGATGTAACTGTAGCTGTTTATGAAATCATTTAATTAAAAATGTCATACCAGACGACCCTCTACACATATAGGCTAACTTAACAAACAAGTAAGACAGAACTGTAAGTATTTATTGAAGCATGAAGTGATGCACAATGTAATTAGCTTGGGGTTAAATTAGAATTAAAACCTGAAAGAGCTCCTTCAAGAGCAGAGACCTTATTCGAAAGAAGGTACATGGGCCATACGTCGAAATTCCGGCTACTAAAGCCTCAGCAAAAGCCAGAGAAAAGCTTACTCTTATTTCTTAATTGTTAATAAGGCAGTCCATTCAAAGTCTGATCAGTTAAAAAAGGGTTCGAAAGATAATAATACAAGAATCGTCAGAATGCTCAGCTTATGGAAGCACGAAATTAACTAGGGCAAGTTAGATATAAACAAACTGGCCAAGTGAAATGAGATCAACTGCAGTTTCAGAATAAACAGTCATTTTAAAAAATCAAAACCTCTAAAATATTGCCTGAGATATGACAATATAACTGAACTGTAAAATACAGGTCACAGTATTCTAGAAGTGATACATGGTATATCACTGTATCCAAATGTACCATAACACCAAGTATAATACAAGCCAATGATATTGGTCACAGTGACCAACAATTCGCAACTGAACCATTCTGGTGTAGAAAATGACACTAACAGGGGAATGCTAGTATATACAAGATCTTGTGGGGGTGGGGTGGGGGTGGGGGGGGGCTGGTATCGATACATTCTGCGATATTTTCGTTTGCCTGGTTTTACAGAGTAATATGTGTTGTGTCCCTTACTGAAACTACCTTCGCAAGGACTCTCGTTAAGACCTATCCCTGTGTCATATTAAGTTAAGTGATCATAGGGATTTGGGTTTGACGCCGGTACATTGTTTTTTTTTACCATTTAATGCAACTTTATTAAATCGAAAGTATGTCATTTTATTTGCCAACTAAAATGACCCAAATAAGTTTTCAAGCCCTTTTTATATGAAACTCTAGGATGTTTTGCTTGTTTAGTTTAGACAAATACGATGTATTACAATTATAGCGAGAAGCAGCTACAAGTTTTCATGCTGATAGAGTAATGGGGCATTTAAAGTCAATAAGCTTGATTTTCCCAATTGATCTGAGCCACGACACGAGAAAACTCACAAAGTGGCATGTGCACCCAGCGAACACTTAGATCAGCCAGGGCAGCCGCCCAGTCTAATCACGGTCTTCGCTGTTGGCATGAAGGTAGCTTAGACCTTAGTTACCCTTTAGGCGCTTAGCAAAAAGTCTGATCGAGCTGGGCGGATGCCAAGGCTGATCTGAGTCTACGCTGAGCATACATGTCACTTTGTTGGTTTTGTCGTGTCGCGGCTCATTTGCTGTTCCATAATCGAACTGTTTGTCAACGTGTTCAGACAAATATTGTCTGGAAGAATCTGGACCGAACAACGTCTTAGCCTTGTTCGCTGCAGATGAGTATCCTATTTGCTGATGTCATTCAACTGACTGATGAGAGTAAATTGCATAATCGTAAAAATTGATACTATTCGAGTGTTTTATCATAAAATGTTATTCACTATCAGGACTGAAAAGGTCATCCGCTAGCCAGCGGAAGTTTTAAAATCCTTTCAGTAAATATACACAACCCAATATGCACACATGAGATGTAGAACCCATATACTTTGTACGAAAAATAACGTCCCTATAAATCTAATAAAACTGTAAGACGTGTCTGCGGTTTTAAGACTATCGTATGGTGACAAGGTTTGCTACAAATGTATTATACTTCAAATTTCATAGATCGTATATATCATACACAAAGTACATACGAACTATAGTATTGGAAACCAACTTATTATACTTTGCTTTAACAATGCACCATGCGGTTCATTTTCAGCCTCTGTCATCAGAGTGATGGCCAGCAAATCAAACATGTCACGCAGAGGAAATTACACCGAAGCTTCCTATAATACAAGAGTGACAAGATGTCAATCAATTTTGCTGAGTTTGTCAATAATATTTACTCTAGGAGACCCAGTAAATTACCCTTGTTAATCAGTTATGTCTTGTCGCCAAATTTCTCTGTGAAGGCTGAGCTTTCAAGTAACTTAAAAGTTTCCTTGTGGTTTTGACATTAAGTCGCCGTCTGTCAAGTGAACCTCAAATCCGATTTCAAGCTTTCAAAAGTCAATATGACAGTAGCGTTTCCTCAGAAAGAAGTATATATATATATATATATAGAGGATCTTTCACGAGTGGTCATTTCATATGAAATTTATGAAACGAGCCCATGGCGAACTTCATCAATGTTATATGAAATGACCACGAGTTTGACATTCTGTTTATCATATGACCTTTAAGATGGGACTTCAGTGCCTTTAAACTGAACCTTATTTCAGTAAGAAAACGTATTGTTGATATAGACGTTGTCAATGGCGTTACGTGTAAGCGCATAAGTTTTATTACACGTTTGGTCATGCGATTTTTATGACACGACGTTATTCACTGAATAACAGCGACGTCAATGATAAAAAGTGTTTTGCCTCTATGGAAACTGAACTTAAAATACAAAGCATACAAGCAAAATCATGACATATTCATCAGGCCTTTATATTCGTGAAATGGACATAGCCATAAAATATATCTGAGGTATCAACATTTCGCGGTTTAAAGAAAATGATATATTGGCGCATGTTAATTTTGGGGTTATGGTATACCATGGCTACAGATAATAATGAAAATTTGATGTGTAGATTTCTGAAACATTTTCTTACTTTTCTATTTAACTATACATCGTGGCATCTATTTGAATCGCCTGCTCGAGGCGATTCCAATAAGATGCCACAATGTATAGTTAAATGGAAAGGCATTAAAAGTCCAAAATACTAATTATATACTCTTTTATCTGAACCCCGGTTATCATGTGTTGTGCGTATGTATATGTATTTGATGTATGATATATTGGCGGACTTATATTTTAGCGGCATTTGCCTTAACAGCCCTCTAATACATGTATCGCCAAAATTTAGTAACCGCCACAAATATGTGGTTAACAGTACTTTATCCCATTTATGCCCAGCGGACTCATATGTCCTTATAGATTAGATAAATCCAATCATGGCTGGCGGTTTTTTGTTTTCGTTTTTTGTTGTTGTTGTTTAAATTTCTGTAATTTCATGCAAATAAGGTTTTGTACTCTGTAAATGAGCGTATGTGAACTTGGGTTTAAAAACCTGCCTGCACCGAGGTACAGAGGTCAGCACCTCGGGTCAAAGTCCTATTCAAAGCACTGGGAAAGCGAAGAATTAAATGTTAGCCATCTGGATTGGTGGTCTAATTCGTTGTTCGCTATACTTCCGCCGCTCCTTTGTGATTGTGTTATCACTCTTGTTAGTCGTTCTTGCATTTTTAGACCAGTCTACCGTTAACAATTCGATTTTCGCATGTTCAAGCCTTTTTGGTTTCGTCGGCTGATTTGCATAGTTTAAGTCCCTATATAGCATAGCATTTTCATTTTTACACTTTTTAGTTGGAAGTGAACAATTTGGACAGTGTAAGAACCTGTGCTTGAGGAGAGTTAAACTGTACTAGAGTCTGAGACTGAAAGAAAACAATGAAACCAGTGAATTTTACAAGCAAAGATGGCAGTTCTCCTATGGCAACAAGGACAAAATTATTGAAACATATAACTACAAAAACCTGGCTCACAAAGTCCTGATGCCTTTTATTCTTAAAGTCACTTGTTATCCCCCTTATCAGCAAACGATAAAAGACAGATGTTCAATTAGACTTTCATGACTTCCGCTTCGAAATCGAAGTAACTGTTAATATATATTCCTTTGTGCGTGTATTATTTATATTTTGCTGATAAAGCGCAAAAAAAAAACAGGTCAAAACTGACTATGAGTGAGTTGTGCTTTTAGACCGTGGCCTTTCCCCAACTTTTGACGCCACTTATTATGTCATTCGACCTACGAAAATCACTGACAGAGCTTAAAACGCATTAGATTTCATACACCTCAGCCGCCTACGTAATGATTATATTGTATGAATCCTTTCAGCCGTATTATGACTAACATGTAATTACAAGAGACATCGTCAGTATTCCGCCTTTTCTGTTGAAGCAAACATAGCGACGGACACTAATCAGACTGCTCCTTTGAGAAGTCTGATCAGGTTCAGCATAGTTTGGGACCGATTTTATACACATCCTCTCCCAAATAGACAAATGACTAATGTAAGAAAATGTTAGAATTCGACACATAATGTTGGAAGATTTAGGGTAAAATGGTATAACATAAATATTTTCTATGACGTGAAAGACAGCAATAACTTGAATAATGCCAAGGGTCATTGTTACAGTGAACAAGAGATAATGTACACCTAATGTCGGATGACAAAGCTTGTCAGCCCAATTCCGTTCATAATTAGTCTGTAGCAATTGTAGTGTCTTCGCTTTGCTTGAATATGACAGTGAACAATATCTCCGCTGCGTTGGAATTTACTAATATACATATACATTGCTTTTCTGATTGCTCATAGACTTCACATTCATTAATGTTGGTTACTATGGTAAAGGTTTTATTTTTAGCTATGTTTGGTTTATTACCAAATTAAAAATTGAAGTAATTCAACAAGCAATAAACAGGTGTTAAAAGAGAAGATTTGCGATGCAGCTGGCCTAAATGTTACAAAATTGTAACCCTATAAAGGCGGATTTTCTCTAAAATGACATACTGCCGCTAGGTGGCGCTTCATGGTGAAATACATTAACCACATGACAAATGAATACATTTAAACACTAGACATCTTAGACGACGATCAGAACAAGTCTCATCAAATTCCCTGATGTCGGCGATTTTTTTCATGAAATGCGACAAAGGTATCGCACTATCTTAAGCCCCCCCCCCCCAAAGTTATATTTTGCTGACCGTTCCAAGGCGGTACTTCTGTTGTGGTTCCTTGATGTTACACTGTGCTATGTCCGCTTGTCTATGTTCTTTGGCGGTTGGATTGGTCACCTGTTTTTCTACCCAATCTGCCTTTTTGTTCTGTTTGGCAAGTTAAAAATAAAATAGATAAAAATAGATGTTGATGCTGTTTTTGATTAGGGTAGCTGAACGACCACCTGTTTGGGAAAGAGCTGCTCATTCGGTTTACCGTACGTGTCTTTCGTGAACTAGACAATTTGTGATTTTTTTCGTTTGTGTGTGTGTGTGTGTGTGCTTATTCCCTATTGGTTTTGAGAGCGGGGTGTGGGATTTGATTGTATTAATTCCTGATCATTGCCTATCTTTTTACTTTGCCACCCACGCAAATACACACGCACAAAGAAGAAGAAGTAGAAGGAGAAAGATCTCTCAAATGTACAATCCGCAAACGATGGTTAAACTGTTTCCGTCATATTGGTGATCTGTCCGTCAACAATTTGTATTTTCCCTTTGTTGCCGCAATACCTGAATGCGTTCATATAATTGAGCCACGACATGAGAAAAGCAACAAAGTGGTTGTGCGCCTTGCACACTTGCAGATCAGTCTGGGCATCCACACAGTCTGATCAGAGTCTTCATTGTGCGCTTACAGGGTAGCAAAGGGTCTAAGCTAGCTCCATGCGGACAGCGAAGACTAATCGCATAATCACTTTGTTGGTTTTCTCGTGTCGTGGCACATATATATATTATTAATATAGGGTCAATGAGGGAAGCTTTACTCCTTCTATTTCTAAAGTAAGGCAACAGTTGTGAGTGCCTATTTTATCAAGGCAAAACATCCTACATCTTTTAATGAATACTTCTGAAACGTGGCACAAAGGTGGCACATACAGTGAACATTTTGATGAAAAAAAGATTTCTTACAAAACTAATAATAATATTAATTATATGCTATATACAGATTTCAAACATAACAATTTTATATACCTTTCATTTGTTAAGTACAGTAATACAATGCGCTTCTTATGAAAACGTCTACATATGTTGAAAATGCACATTTTGAAAATTTAATGTTAGACAAAGTAACTCGTTTCATTTTATTTATTTATTCTTTTTGTTGAATGAAATTTTATCATTTCGACGGCCGGAGGTTTAAAGATAATTGCAGGAAAAGGGGGTGAGGTTGATTTTTATACCCTAAATTTGACTCCCCTTTTTGATAAGTCTAACCGAAAGTGGAATCAAAAGGAGAGATGGAGACCTATTCGATACACTTGCTTCAAGACACTTTTGTCACTTGTTTTTCTTGTGACGTCAGAGGTTATCGCGCAGCTGTCACGCTAACAAGAGTGCGCACATGAATTTTTTATTTAGTTGCACTTCCATTGTATGACGTCATTATATGCATGTTGCATAGGTGCTGTCGTTATGGAATTATATATTGGCTTATCATTCGTACTGTATTTCTATTGTGTCGTTGGGTCAACGTTGAAACAACATTGAAACAATGTCACAACTATTAGGTTATTTTGACATCTGTATTCCATATGAGTTGCACTGTTCTAACAGGTGAGTTGTTTTTCAGAGATTGTTACAATTGTGTTTGTTTTTCAGACAGGTTCAAGGTTTGGGATCCCGTGGGGGCGTAAATTGGTGACAAGTCAACAAGCAGCTGAGCTACAAAGAGAACATGTCTGACAGCTAACCCAGAAGCATAACGCTTCACTATCTCCAGGCTGATATCATAACCTATAAGAGAGGAAATTATAATTAGGCCGCTGCATGAAGTTTAATGCCAGAGGACCTGATGTAAGCTAACATAAGCGGTTATAAGCCGATAAAGGCTGTTTTTCGATGTAGGACCTATGTCGACGCAAGTCTGGTGTAGTTTCCAGCAGGGGTTGTGACTTTTGGGATATTTGCAGTTGTGTGGAAATAAAAGCTGTGGTTATAACTGTGATGATTCGGCAGTGGTAGTGACTGTGTGTAACTAGAGCCATTTCTTTTTTATGTTTTTTGTAGTGGCAATCGAGCTCCAGTTTCAGGAGTATTGTTCACTTTGATTCGGTAAGCAGTTTTTTTTTCTGATTGTGGACTCGATCTCCACTATAACTCACAGCAGAAGCAATGACATTTATTATCGTATGTTTTATGTTGTACATATAAGGTAATTAAAATACTAGGTCACTTGTTGTGATTGTGGGGATCAACGTAAAGGAGGCATTAGCATACCGGGTCCTTCAGTGTTTCTGGCTGCGTTTCTGACTCGGTGATTCATCTATAATAATCGATGTCACCTTCCATTAGCAAACTGACTGAAGAAAGATTGTACCTCACTTGGCACGCGACACATGGACTGAGAGTATGGGAAAGTTACATTGTTGTTCAGAAATAGTGGGATATGATTCCGGTAGTAGACTTTTATTCACTGCTATCTCAGTCAGACAGATATAGACAGTACCACGCCAAAGTTATACCATAAGACAATCTGAAATTGGGTAAACTTCAGCGTCACTTCAGCATGAAAACTTGTCTGCTGAGTACATTATAAACAGCTTATATATACAAACGGGTTACCCAATATACAATCTACTCTCTTGATAATGCTGGCCGACGTTAAGATAAGAGCAGGAAAGTACGATTATAGCATTAAGAATGGAACAGGCAGATTAGGATAGAGCTCAAAAAAGAAGGAATGAAGGAAGGTCTTGCGCAGCAGATAGAACAGGATCGGTTGGAATTAGAGAAAGCGAAATTGCAGTCGGCAACGTTTGTATCTTATGAAAAGGCAGAAAAGTGGCTCGAGCTAAAGACCCTAAGCTCCCGTTTTTTAGTAAAAAGCTAAGAATAAGATGGACAACTATTTGGCTAAGTTTGAGAAGTGTGCCCATGCAAACAAAGATGATAAGGAAAGATGGGCAATTGATCTGAGTGAATCGTTGAATGCCGTGCTCTTAAAGTTTATGATAGGTTGTCCACTGAGAATGCTGGCAACTATAACAAAGTTGAAGAGGCGTTGCTAAAGACTTTGATATGAATGAGAAGGGTTTATAAAGAAGTTTCGTTTTAGTAGGCCCGAAAAGAGTAAGACATTTATGCAAATAAGTAGTTGGGTGGCCATTTATTTTGAGAAGTGGTTAGCATTAACTAAAGTTGATAAGACGGTTGAGGCAGTCTGTGATTTTATAGTGCAGGATCAGTTTCTGGGTTGGTATTTTTAAACAACTTAAGTCGTTGCTATGCTGACGCTAAGGCTGAATTTCTATCAAGGAGATTCCCTACAACTACGAAAGGGCCTGGTATGATTTGGGTCATTTTGGGTCCCCTCTCAAAATTTATTCAAACATTGTTTGTTTTTCATTTATCACCATGTCAACAATACAAATCTAGATAATGAAGAGGTTACGGTTTGTACAAGAAAAGTTACAGCCATTCGTTTGTTCATGCATTTCTGTCGTGTTTTTTAGCAAAGAGCGGGGATAGGTATACATTTTGCCCAATATAACAAGGAAAGGAATTTAAAAGTAAATGATAAGTATCAGAACACATAATGAATGTAATATTAATACTAAATCTCTCTCACAGTTACTGGTCTGCATCATATCATGTGCATGAAGGGCGATAACTCTTGACAGATCACTGAAATTGTCGGAGTACAGAAACGCTACATTTAACAATTTTTCAATCGAAAATTAACGTTTTAGGGGCGTGCCACAATTGCAGTATTTTGTCCTTCAAAGGAATTTAGATAAACCATTCATTTCAAGATCAATTTTTGTGCAGCAGTCACTTTTCTCGGAATAGTACAAATCGTATTAGTCTAAAAGAAATCGGAATAAAAATATCTAAAAAATATGGGGGTATGGATAAACTTTTCATTATTCTTTAGAGTTGATAAGTTGAAAATAATAGGACATGGTTACACAACAACAAGGATATAAAGCAAATATAAGTATTTTGCATTCGAAGTAAAAATTTATTTCTAAGAAAGAAAAAGGGAGATAACTCATGATTGACATTGAAGCTGCATAGCAGTTAATGGTAATGAAGACATATCTTTTTATAACTGTTGACTTGGTTTTGTAAACACAGGACAGATTTTTATGAGCTTCCTTTTGTATACGTTGTTATATAAACAAGCTAAAAAATAACTAATTTAACCTACCCGTTTCTATGGCAACGATTATTCAAAGAATTAGATGGAGCGAAACAAGAAATTAGATATCTTTCATACTAGTTTGTATACTTGTTTTTATCGTGCTGTTCATTATTTTCTCACGAATTTTTAAAGTAATTATTATGCAAACCATATATCTAATATAAACTCTTATTTAAAGTTTATCAGCATAATGATTTAGTCGTGTATTTCATGTATGGGAGTGGGTGGAGTAACTAAGACACTGAATTATTTATACCGTAATACTGGGTAACTGGTTAATTTACAATCTTTGTCATTTTATATAAACAGCTGTAAATTGTAGGTATTATAAACAAAGGACAATGAATATTTTAATTAAATTATGAATTGCTCATACTTTGCCATAGCTTAGCTGTGACTATGCGCGATGGTACTATTATCAACTACTGCGGACTTTAATAGTGCTACTACTTCAATCTTACCTTCCTCACAAAGGATCGGTTTTAGATCTTCTTTTCGACGCTGAATGTATTCCAGAACTGCATGGTCGCCATAACACTCATGACTGTATAGCTCAGAGCAATGTTCTATTCCTCTGCTGAGAGCCTGAGAGTCTATCATTCTTTTGTTAGACATGTCCCAGACTTGTTCTGTATAGTTAGGAAAAACCCTGTTCTCTGAAATTTAGTTTAATCCACACCAGCTGATGTGCCCAGTTACAGTTGTATTAATTAAGGTAAGTTTCTAACTTGCACTGAGTATACCTACTTCATTAGTCCTCCTTTGCTCTCTTCAGGGCTTCTGAACCCTCTTGTAAGCCATTCTGTATTCTTTCGCTCCTTCGGCTTCATACCGGCTCCTCTTCAAATCTCTCCTCTCATCGTCGAGAACATCCAGTGCTCAGTGCCTTCACCTGCGATGTTCGTTTTCAAGTATTTCGTTGGCTGTGTCAATAACTGCTGTATTGTAGGGCTCCGAAAATGGAAGGAAATTTAAAGAGTAACTACACATCAGGAACTGACTGAATCAGATCCCAAACCCTATCCCCAACATCAAAGGGAAAGATTGACAAAGACATCCCAACAAACAATAAATTACAAGTGATAAGCCAAGTCAGCAGCTCTTTCCCAAATAGATGGCAACTCAGCTATCTTTATTGAACTAAATAATTTAGACCAACAGACGGGTTACAACGGACTAAGCAAATTATATGAAAAACATTTAACAAATATTTTTACCTATTATCTATTTTTATGATAGAAGGATTAAACTGAGAACACAATAAATTAAACAGCACCGAACATAAAACAAATGCAACCGCAACAAAAGTACCGCCTTGGGACGTAATAACTACTGGGGGGTTTAAACCGGTTTTACTGGGCCCAAACCTTCACCCTCACCTTCCGCTGCGGTGCACACAATTAGTTGGTAGTTCGGTTCGTATGGAGGTCCCCTAACTCATCAG
Organism: Ctena decussata; assembly: GCA_963989385.1. Classification (NCBI taxonomy): domain Eukaryota; kingdom Metazoa; phylum Mollusca; class Bivalvia; order Lucinida; family Lucinidae; genus Ctena; species Ctena decussata. The sequence continues at coordinate 68,353,824 of OZ022513.1, forward strand.
AGAGTCATCACGGTCAACAATTAAGATCAGGAAAAGACCGTTGATGAAGCAAGAATGAGGACTCGACAGCCAAAACGTGTTGAGACACTCGGAGTCCCCCCCCCCCCCCCCCCCCCCCCCCCGAAGTCGCAATAGTTTAAATTGTCCCGTCCGTGCATGAATTTGAATAAGGTTTGATTTGATTTTAGTTTTTTGCGGTTTGAAATTTCAATAGAGTATCTGTTGGTACATCCAACAGATATATTAAAAACGGGCGTGATCCCGTCTTTTCTCAGTTAAACAATACCCAATTTGATGTTACTTGGTTTTATTTATGAAATGGGAGCAACTTTAACATGCAATTTAAAGAGAATCTTACAAGTGCATACCAAATATTGTTTGATTTTTTAGGTCTGAAGCATGTAACTGCAACCCGCCCCCTGCCCTCCCCCTTCCCCAGCCCACCTCCACCACCCCACCAAACACACACACACACAAACACACCTACCTACCTACCATCACCACCAACACCAATTCATGGATTTATGAATACTACTACAATATCATTTTTCCTAATGACGTTCCCCAAGTGGCTCAGCGGTAGTACAAGTACCGTCATTCTGTCCCGTCTTTTAAAAATGCGCTGTCCCGACTGCAACAATATTGCAGTTGCATGTATCCTTCAAAATCAGGAGTTGTTTCTGACAGAGATCGAGCGTCGTCATGATGGAGGAAACGAAAAACTATGTTTTGCATCAAATGTCCTGGTATTACTTACCAAAAAGAAGATAAAGCGGTCTGTTTTGGTTGTTTTATTTAGTAAAATATCTTGGCGATCCGTAGATTGTCTACCTTCACTGCAATTTCCCGTCGCACGCGCGTCCCTGCAAGGCAACCGTTGTCAATGACATTTTGTTTAGAAAAGTTTAAAATTAGGTGACAGCAGAAAGCAAGTGCACGGCTGAATTTTTCACACATTGTTTACGTTCTTAGAATGCATTATTAAGCAAAAAAAAAATCAGCTGTGCACTTGCCTGCGCTTAGGTAGTTTTGGGCTTAAATGCAAGCAAAAAGTGGCCGAAATTTCCAAAATCAGCTAAGGATGGGTAAATGTAGAGGCTCAGAAGAAGTTAAATATCATTAGAATGTAGATTATTTTAATCAGAACTGATGGTTAAAGGTTTAAACTCATACATTACATGAACAGAAATTAAAGTAGTGCAATTTTGAAAATTCATAAATGAGGGGGGCCAAATATGGTTCAAATCATACCAGGCCCTTTCCTCTGGTTGAACAGTCTTAAAAAGACTGTTCCTTCAGAGCAAATTTCATAGTTGTAAGAAACTCCTCCATCCATTGACATTTGGCCTTAGCAACAGCAAGGCAACTACTTAAGTCATTTTATAAATATGGCCCCTGGATCAGTTTCTGGAGTGTAGTAGTAGTGAACTTTACGTTCATTTTAAACTTAAGCAATTAAATAGTGCCATTGAGATGGCTAAGGAAGCCGATTTGTTTCCTGAAGAGAGAAGTGGTGTTAACATTTGTATTGCACGAGGACAAAGCTTTGGTAAAAGAACGGGGGGATAATTCTCTCTAGGTAAATCTGATAAAGCAAACCAAATTTTTCGAGGCGAGACTTTGAAAAGGTCAGAAATTAAGTGTAGGATTTATGATAAACTTGTAACACCTCACTTACAAATGTTGGCACAATCTAGATGAGACGGTTAATACTGCTTGGAGTGCAGCAGTTAGTTGTAATGGTAGGTCAGAGATTCGCAGACTGGGAAATCTGGAAACAACATTAGTTTTGGTTCGAGTTGTAGTAAAGCTGATACAGATAAATCTGAGTGTACACAAAAAAGACAGCACCGGGTTAATTTTTGTAAGTTGGATTCTGGGAGATAGTGTAAGAAGTATTCTTTTAGAATAAAACTTTGACGAGTAGTGAGACCATTAGTAGTGATGAGGAAAGGGCTTGTTATTTCTTGGAATCTGGGTTGCTAAGAGCGCCTGGTATCGTATGATACATGAAGGTTGTAGTAGTGATGGATACTAGCTATACTGGTTAAGTTCTTTAAAGACGTTTGATTTCGAAGAAGAAATTGTCTGGGAAAGAGTTGTGAGTTTACTCAAATTGCCCTTTTAGATTGGTGGATATAGACTGTCCCTTTTTCAAAAACACTACTGAAGCACTGTGAATCGCAATGGATGATCCATCGTATGACTTAGTGATACGTAACAGAGATCTGACATGTCGCATTTCTCTTCAGCAGGTGTAGTTACTAGTTCACAAAAGGAGCGAGAGGAAGTTGCGTATAAGAAGACTGAAAGTACCCGAGAAGGTCTTAAGTGGTAATCTTATAAAGAGGTCCAATCTTATGACCCTAAGGGCCCAGTCTCACTGTCACGTTTTGAGGGCTAGGTTGTTCTGCGTATCCCGCCCTTCGTTTGGCAAAAGATGTACCCCGTTTTTTTTTAGGTATTTAGGTGTCACTACTTGTCTAGTACGTTTCTAATATGTTTAACTACGATTTACTTCGTATTACCCAGTTATCAAACGGCTGAGTGCCACGCTTTCAGTAGGGGTGACAACTTACCTACTATGATTCCGTAGATTTTACTAGGGATTATTACACAGTGACCAACCGTAACGCACGAAAAGCGGTCTGAACGCAGGATATGCGGTGTTTTCTCGCCGGATTACGGTATTTTTCGTAGGATCGCCGCCATTTTTGTTGACAGTTTCCGCGTTGGGTTGAAAAAGCGTTTTATTCATAACATAAGGAGATTTTATGCAAGCATAAGAACTAGCTTATCCGGATCTACATACATGCCTTCGCCAATTCTTCTGTTGGTACATAAATATTGTTGAAATATGCTATTGCGCAAGGAGAAAATTGTTTTGCACATTCGGCCAGATGTTCAGACACCATTTGAAGGTAGTGTCCCGTATAACTGCCTAGTCTGAGTGAGATTTTAGTAGGTATCGTACAACATACCAAATCGTAGTAAAGCGCAGAATAAACGTCACAAAACGTACTAAGACGTGGGAAAATCGTATACAATGCGTAACAGTACGTAGAGGACCTTAACGTATGGCTATGTATTTGCACGTATTTGTAACGTTTCATCTACGTTCTTGTACGTTAAGACTACAGTTCAAAATGTTTTTACTACGCATACAATAAGTATTTCGAAATGCTACGTTTAAGTTGAATTTTCAATTCAAACGTAGCTAGGCCACGTATGTAGCTGTTTATATCCGTGTATAATATGTATTCACTACGTTTTTATACGCATCTTCCCGTTTTGAATATGTACAAAAACCTAGTCCTCAATACGTGACAGTGAGACTGAGGCTTAGACAACTCCTATGTTATTCTTGTTACGTTTATGTACGTATTTAATGCGTTTCGGCTACGATTTAGTATGTTTTGACCAAGATTATTTACGTGTTGCTACGTTTTACTCGGTATACACTACGTATATCAAAATGTCATTTTTGAGTTAAACATTCTAAATAAAACGTAACTAGGCCACGTATTTAGCTACATCTATATACGTATTCACGTTTTACAACGTATACTGCCGCTTTGACACATTTTAAAACGTAGTAAAACCTAGAATTCAAACACGTGACAGTAAGACTGAGGCTTTAGCTAGGAAATATTAAAGAATGTAAATTATTTTTGAACAGCGACGACGCGGACTCAGCGGGCTTGTCCGTGCAGTTTGGACTTGTTATTCTTCGCTTATTTTGAGAATCGTGATTGTCAAGAGCTTTGATCAGACTGCGCGGCTTCATACCGGCTCCTCTTCAAATCTCTCCTCTCATCGCAGAGGTCGAGAACATCCAGTGCTCAGTGCCTTCACTTGTGATGTTCGTTTTCAAGTATTTCGTTGGCTGTGTCAATAACTGCTGTATTGTAGGGCTCAGAAAATGGAAGGAAATTTAAAGAGTAACTACACTTCAGGAACTGACTGAATCAGATCCCAAACCCTATCCCCAACATCAAAGGGAACGATTGACAAAGACATCCCAACAAACAATAAATTACAAGTGATAAGCCGAGTCAGCAGCTCTTTCCCAAACAGATGGCAACTCAGCTATCTTTATTGAACTAAATAATTTAGACCAACAGACGGGTTACAACGGACTAAGCAAATTATATGAAAAACATTTAACAATTATTTTTACTTATTTTCTATTTTTATGATAGAAGGATTAAACTGAGAACACAATAAGTTAAACAGCACCGAACATAAAACAAATGCAACCGCAACAAAAGTACCGCCTTGGGACGGTCAGTAATAACTACTGGGGGGGGGGGGGGGGGGGGGGGTTTAAACCGGTTTTACTTGACCCAAACCTTCACCCTCACCTTCCACTGCGGTGCACACAATTAGTTGGTAGTTCGGTTCGTATGGAGGTCCCCTAACTCATCAGAGAGTCATCACGGTCAACAGTTAAGATCAAGAAATGACCGTGATGAAGCAAGGATGAGGACTCGACAGCCTAAACGTGTTGAGACACCCAGAGATCCCCGGGGCGTCAGCAACACCACTGGAGTACTGGAGCAAAAGAAGACCACCAGTTGAACCCCGGTGGGCCAAGAAACAAACAAACATCCGGCCCCAACCAACTAATATATAGCTTTATGTAGTGGCTATCATAGAGTCTGAACCCCGACCCACCGGCGTGCAATTAAAGAGGACAGCAAAGTTGTCAACCGTGACTGGGTTAACCACTAAGCATGCAGACTGTCGCATTACATCTATGTTGTGGCCAATGCGTTTAAATCGTATGATAATTTTCTTAAATTGATCGGGAAATTCTGTTTTCCCTACGATTTTGCGTAATTTATATACTAAGTCACCATAAAATTCAGGTTCCGATAGGCCTTGTTGCAAAAGTGGCCTTAACCCTATATTATATTTAGAAACCAATTCAAAGTGTCTACGATAAAATTTAGAAAACGCTTTCCGAAGTTTATGATACCGATACCCCTGCTGTAAAAGCTTGGCAGTCAAACTTTTATTACGAGCATTGAAGTCAGCCAGATGACTAGACACCCTAGCGAAGCGAATAAGCTTAGAAATGTAAACACCATAAGAAGTGGTGCGGGGAACATCACCATCCAAAAACGGAAAATTAACAATGTCGAAATCAAAATCATCGCGTTTATCATAAATTTTAGATGAAACAAATCCATCTAAAATAGATAAATGTAAATCCAAAAATGGGGCCTCGGTATCAGAAGTATTTGCTTTATTTAACTGCAATTCAGCAGGATAAATTTGACCAGCCATTTCTTCAAAATAAGGGTTGTCAATATTAAAAAGGTCGTCCAAGTATCTAGACGTTGAGTTAATGCTTCAATGACATGAGCTTGAGTATTATCAGAAAGAGACATCATAAAGTCTCTTTCATAGCAAAATAGAAACAGATCTGCTACAAGAGGAGCGCAATTAGTACCCATCGGAATTCCTATAATTTGTCAGTGTAACTTAGTACCGAATCTGATGAAAATGTTATCTAGAAGATATACTAAAGCATCACAAACATTTTGACAAGACCACATTTTAAACCTTTTTTGGTCATCGGAAGTAAAAAAAGCATGTTTATCATTGCAAGCAAGATAAAGAGCACCCTCTCTCTGAAAAGTAGTCTCAATTAAATTTATTAGTTTCTTTTTTATTAAATTATGGGGCAAAGTTGTATAGAGTGTAGAAAAATCGTATGTCGACAAACTAGACACGCGATATCTTCTAAAAGTAAAAAGTATGCAAAGACCAGGAACTGAAACAATCAAAATCCAAATCCAGCCCTCAAACCATAGTTTCTAGACTTCAGTTTATCAAGAACCTCGGTAGAATTTTTAATTGACCAAAACAATTTTTTTCCTGACCGTTCGTAAACTTTTTCACAGTACCTAATTACATGAATTTTGATAGCGGTAAGGCAAGAAGTTAATAATTTGGAAAGTTCAGTAGTGGTACAAGCACTAGAATTAGCAATAAACCTGGCTTTATATGGTCGTTTATGAAGTTTAGGTAACCAGTACATCGTAGGAAGCTTGTCCTGCCGTTCCTCTACATTTACAGAAAACTTGAGGGCTATATCATTACAGTGCCTAAAGACAACAAGCTTTTCGTCTTCTGAAGTCTCTTCATAGGCCTTAGTGCCGCCAAGTTCTTGTTTCAATGTGTTAATATAGTGTAACCGTCAAACAACGACAACGTTATTTGCAGCCTTGTCTGCTGGAACCAGAACGTACTTACTATGAAACGGCTGGATACCCAACTTCAGGTGACGGAATGTTGATTTAGGTTTAAAATCTGAAAAAGTTCCTTCAAGAGCAGAGAATACATACAGAAGTAGGAACATGGCCCAGACTACGTAGTTTCGGCTAATAAAGCCTCGTCAGTGACCCTGACAAAATTTGATGACGAAACCAGAAAAAAGTCTACTGTAATTTCTTAATTTTAATTGGGCAGTCGATTCAAAGACTGATTAATTTCAAAAGGATCAAAATTATATAAAAGACGACGATCTAGAATAATAGTCGAAATCGATCTCAAATTTTAGATTTCTCAGAATCTATCCCCCGATAGGCGGCAAAAGATTTGTGTTTTGGGAATAGAATTTAATACGTTTATCCATTACATTAAAAATGTTCACCTTCCATTCCTTTAAGGCATCAGACTCAACATGTTCCCGCTTGCACCATCGATTTCCAAAATCAGTTAAAGAACAGGCTATATCTTCCCTACATTTTTTGAAATCAATACGGTTAGGAAATCTATATTTTGGTCCCTTCGAAATAATGTTACGAATTCTTGAATCTGAAATAATATTAAGATTCCCTGTAATGACATGGCCAGCGGCAGGATAGATAAATTTGGAGTCCATACAATCTCATGTATCGGGTGTATTTGTGTGAACATCAAGATCTGAGACCAGTTTATTAAAGTTAAATATAGTGTTTCTAATTGGTTTGTTATATTTATAACATATGATAGATGACTCCTTATTCAAGAAATAATCCGGGGTCGATGCAGTTACAGACCGATCCTTAAAAATACTTTGTAGGTCAATAAAATCAATTCCTTTATTTATAAAAGAAATTTTGAGAAAATGTCTTTTATGGTTGATCTCAGATTCGATTAGTGGACGAAGAGCATGTTGAGTATAACATCTTGTCAGGAGTGCGGCCTCGTACAGTTGATGACCCTTATCGTAGCACTTGTTAGCCTCATTATCTAAAATGCATTTAACAAAAACCGGAAGAGAACATAAAAATGAGAGCATAGAATGTCGACCTTGGTTTTTTAGTATTTCCGACAAAATTTTAAGGGAAGTATTGGTTTTCTTAAAAGCAGTATTTTTTCGTTTTATGTTACCATTTTTTCTTAAACCATGACTTCTATGCTTGCGTTTTGCAATATCAAAAAGAGAAAATACATCAAAATTAGGCATTTTCGAAATGTTACCTTCTTGATAAATGTTGTCATTAAACCCTAATGGAAATGCAGTTTGTAACAATTTTATCCATTTTATTTCAACCTCGTGTCTCTTTATATTTTGGAAACGCGAGGATGATTTAGTGTCATAAATTATTTTCTCTGCTGGATGTCTAGATACGTCAGCAGGAGAATTGCCTGTACGTTTAAAATGGTGATAAAGAAAAGTATCAATTTTTTTAGGATTTTTAATTCTACGATAATGTTCACCAAATCGTTTCTTAAGGGCACGACTAGTTTGTCCAACATATTGCATGTTGCAATTTTGTGTTTTTCAGGTTAAAACGTATATCAGATAAGTCGATTTACAGTCCAGTTCAGAATTATTGACGACTGAAAATGTTCTACCATTGACAGATGATGTAATGGTAGATTTGGTACATAAATGTTTACAACAATTACACCTCTTGGCATTGCACTTAGAGATATTAGGATACATTCCAGGTCTTTTGAAGGGATTGGAACACTTGTGAAGTATTGGGGACTTAATTGGAGTTAATCTAACATGGGAGTTATTGCGAAGAACGTTAAAATCTGATACCCCATTGAGGTTGACTGAAAAGGAAGAACATAAATTTAAAGGCCTTATTCTTACTGAAGGTTGGAAAGTTTTAAAATCATTTATTGAATTAGGAATCCGTACAGAAGACGCGGAATGCAGCCTTAAATTAATTCTGATTAAAATCTTAAAAAAGCCTGTTAGTGATACTCATAGTTGTTTGATTGGTGGTGATACCGTCAAGAGAGAAGCAACACTCATACCGGTTATCAGACAAGGCTAATGAAAATATGCTTATAACAATTTCCTTTTGAACAAGGAATGATATAACAAATACCCGATATTTTATATCTGTGTCTAATTCAAGTCCACAGAACGAAAAGCAAGGAACCGCTATACAACGAGATACGAATGCTGGTCAACTTCTGACCTTCAATGCGGTATCGAAAAGGATTGATGCAACGTTACAAGAGAATGGCAACTGACTGCAAAACAATCCCTGAGGATTGAAATAATAAGAGCATTAAATGACTGCACGGGGAGACTGTTTAGAGCCATCCACAACAGCACAGCCACAAGAACTCTGATATGCAAATTTAAAGAGTAACTACACTTCAGGAACTGACTGAATCAGATCCCAAACCCTATCCCCAACATCAAAGGGAAAGATTGACAAAGACATCCCAACAAACAATAAATTACAAGTGATAAGCCGAGTCAGCAGCTCTTTCCCAAGTAGATGGCAACTCAGCTATCTTTATTGAACTAAATAATTTAGACCAACAGACGGGTTACAACGGACTAAGCAAATTATATGAAAAACATTTAACAATTATTGTTACCTATTTTCTATTTTTATGATAGAAGGATTAAACTGAGAACACAATAAGTTAAATAGCACCGAACATAAAACAAATGCAACCGCAACAAAAGTACCGCCTTGGGACGGTCAGTAATAACTACTGAGGGGTTTAAACCGGTTTTACTGGGCCCAAACCTTCACCCTCACCTTCCGCTGCGGTGCACACAATTAGTTGGTAGTTCGGTTCGTATGGAGGTCCCCTAACTCATCATAGAGTCATCACGGTCAACAGTTAAGATCAAGAAAATACCGTGATGAAGCAAGGATGAGGACTCGACAGCCAAAACGTGTTGAGACACCCGGAGATCCCTGGGGCGTCAGCAACACCGCTGGAGTACTGGAGCAAAAGAAGACCACCAGTTGAACCCCGGTGGGCCAAGAAACAGACAAACATCCGGCCCCAACCAACTTATATATAGCGTTATGTAGTGGCTATCATAGAGTCTGAACCCCGACCCACCGGCGTGCAATTAAAGAGGACAGCAAAGTTGTCAACCGTGATTGGGTTAACCACTAAGCGTGCAGACTGTCGCATTACATCTATGTTATAGCCAATGCGTTTAAATCGTATGATAATTTTCTTAAATTGATCGGGAAATTCTGTTTTCCCTACGATTTTTCGTAATTTATATACTAAGTCACCATAAAATTCAGGTTCCGATAAGCCTTGTTGCAAAAGTGACCTTCACCCTATATTATATTTAGAAACCAATTCAAAGTGTCTACAATAAAATTTAGAAAACGCTTTCCGAAGTGTATGATACCGATACCCCTGTTGTATAAACCTGAGTGCTACTAAAGTTCTGTTCTGTCTTTCTGTTCAGTTACAATAAATATAACTAGACAGAGGAAACAGACGAGAAACAAAGTTCGTCTCTAAGAATGGTCTGATTTGTAGACCGAATAAGGATGGGAAATCAACATTTCAGTTGGTTGGTCCTATATAGTATATTAAGAGACAAGGCTTTAAAGTTACCACAATGGTAATTTTAACGAAGTTATTTCGGCTTGGTGTTTGTGGGGCCATATCTAGATTTCGTAGATCTTGAGACAACTTTTAAAGAACAATATAGAAGGATAGGGTTATGCAGGTTCCCTCGGGGTAAGTTACCGTTAATACAGTCAACTCGCGATATCACAAAGTCAATATTCATAACAAAATACTGATATCTCAAAATAAAGTTTCTGGTCCCAGAAAATTTACTTTGAGATATCAGTAGTAGTAGTTTGAGATAAAGGGAGTCGAAATGCAAATAAAAATAGATAATATGTCTAAACTATATTTTTGATATACGGAAGTATTTTGAGATATCAGTGTTCGAGATAATGAGAGTTGACTGTAGATATCCAATTAACGAGAGTAGCAGTTGATATTGTAGACCCGATGGAACCTCGTTCTGATATGAAGTGTAGGTATATACTTACCATGATTGATTATGCTACACGGTAAACTGGAGCAGTAGTGTTGCCCAGTATTAAAACATAGCGTTTTGCTGAGACTCTTTCAGAATATTTAGTGGGGTTGGGGGTCCCTGACAAGTTAACGCAGTTCACCTCAGAGGTCATGAAAGAAGTGAGCAGACTGCTGCAATCAACCACTGGCCCGTATCATCCTATCTGTAATGGTCTCTTACAGCGCTTTCATTGTATCCTTCGGAAAAACCTGTGTGAAACATCCCCGTGATTGGAATAACTATTTACCCGCCCTGTTATTTACCATTTGGAAGGTTCCTCAAGAAAGTTAGGGTTTTCGCCATTTAAATTGTTGTATGACCGTAATGTAATAGAGGTCCCATGGCAATACTGAGGAAAATTTTGCCAGAAGAGATAGCGGATGAACTAGCAGTAGTTTTAAGAGATATGTTAAGAGATATGTTGGAACTGACTTTTAAATTAGCCAAGAAGAACTTAAAGTGATACAAGGTAAACAGAAGAAGTAATACGATAGGTCTCGTAGTTTTGAAATAGGAAATACAGTGTTAGTTCTTCTACTTTCTAATAGTAATAAACGAAGTCGTCAGTGGAAAGGACCTTATAAAGTTGGAAAATTTGAATAGATTGAAATACATGTAAAATAGAGATAGATTGTGTATGTAAAACACACTACGCCGATTTACTTGAGCAGTATATGGAGGGTCAAACCACTGCGCCTAGTGACATTAGAACCGAGTGTCGAAACGGACATCAGAAACTAGAGCAAGTGACCTGTGGCTCACGTATACCACCGGCCAGTGCCACCGCCTAATATCAAAGCAAATGTTACCAAACAGACAGACAGACAGATGGACAATCCTTAACAAACCCAGTGAAAATTTAAAGAGTAACTACACTTCAGGAACTGACTGAATCAGATCCCAAACCCTATCCCAAACGTCAAAGGGAAAAATTAACAAAGACATCCGAACAAAGGATAAATTACAAGTGATAAGCCGAGTCAGCAGCTCTTTCAAAAATAGGTGGCAACTCAGCTATCTTTACTGAACTAAATAATTTAGACCAACAGAAGGGTTACAACAGACTAAGCAAATTATACGAAAAACATTTAACAACCATTTTTACCTTTTTTCTATCTTTATTAAAGCAGGATTTAAATGAGATCACAATAAATTAAACAGCACCCAAGAAACTTAATACAAAACTTTAACGCAGCTTTTGTACAAATTTCAAAGTCTGTGACCGTGACCTTTAGACAGCAGCTCAGACTGTTTCTGAAATATTTAATAGGGTAAGGGTCCCTGACAAGTTGACTCAGTTCACCTCAGAGGTCATGAAAGAAGTAAACAGACTGCTGCAATCAATCACTAGCCAATATCATCCTATCTGTAATGGTCTTTTACAGCGCTTTCATTGTATCCTGAAGCGAATGCTTCGAAAACACGTGTGCGAAACGTCCCCGTGATTGGAATAAATACTTACCCGCCCTGTTATTTACCATTTGGAGCGTTCCTTAAGAAAGTTAGGATTTTCTCCATTTGCATTGTTGTATGGCCGCAATGTAATAGAGCTCCAATGGCAATATTGAGGGAAAGTTGGCCAGAGGAGATAGCGGATGAACTAGCAGTAGATTTAAGAGACATGTTAACAGATATGTTGGAACTGACTTTTAAGTTAGCCCAGAAGAAACTGAAGTGATACAAGGTAAACAGAAGAAGTATGACGATAGGTCTCGTAGTTTTGATATAGGAAATACAGTGCTAGTTCTTCGTCTTACTAGAAGTAATAAACGAAGTCTTCAGTGGAAAGGACCTTAGAAGTTGTAGAACATTTGAATAGATTGAATAGAAACCAATGAGTCTTTCGCATCCGTAGCAAATGCCAAAGTGGATGAGAGCGAAAATTGTGATTTTTCATCAGATGAATGTACATTCCGGGTTGGAACTAGTATTCAATCGTATAAGGATGTAAGTAGTTCAGATGAACTTACGACCGAACAGAGGGATGAGACTAAGACGCTGCTGCATCTATAACCCGATGATATGATAGATTTACCCGGTCAGATTGATTCGTTTCAGCACAACATCCAAGTAATAACTACCAACCCGTGAGGTCGAAATGTTATCCATTACCTTTAAAATCGCGCGATTTTATTGATAAGGGAAACCAAGAAACGATTGATATAGGGTTAATTGAACTATCAATTTCCCAATATTCTTATCCAATGGTGTGCGTCCCTAAAAACGACGGACCTTTGAGGTTCTGTATCGATTCCCGGAAACTTAACAAAGTTACCGAATTCGATGCAGAACCTATGCCGAATATGAAGGAAGTAATGTATAAAATTTCAGAGTATAAATTCTTTACAAAATTAGATTTGTGTAAAGGTTACTGGCAGCTGCCTATTTCTGAAGCAGCCAGGCCGTTAACGACCATTAAAACTCTCAATGGACTATTAAATTTAGAATGGTGCCAATTGCTAAGGTAGATACTGGTGCGTCCTTCTGTATGTTTATGCGTTAAGTTTTAAATTGCGTCGAAAACGTAGCAAATTTTATAGATGAGATGTTGGTGTTGTTAAAGATCTGGAATGAGCATGTGTCATCATAAAGACATGTTTTCGATCGTCTCAGATCTGCTAAACTCACAGCAATACCTTTCAAATGTATGGTCGGGCACGAAAAAATTTAATGCCTTGATCATAATATTTGTGACCAAAGTGTTATGCCCCAAGTGAATGCCCGGGTCATAATATTGGTGACAAAAGGATCAGCACATTCAATAAATTTAAGAATTGGCAGGAGTGTCATGAGAACGTTTTTCAAGCACCTACATGCAGTCCGATTTTTGCTTTATTGTTTTCCAGGAATGCAATCCCCTTATTCTTAGAACCGATGTTTCTGATTTTTGCTCAATAAATTCGAAGGTAAAGGATAACTCCATATTTTATATGCTAGTAAAAGCGTCTTCCTCTGGAGAAGAATTGGTCGGTTATTGAGAAAGAATACTGTGCTATTGTTTGGGATGTTGAAATAGTAAGCAGTAGTTTTTTGGGTGTCGAGGTTTGGATAGAAACTGACCTTAAATAATTGTCATTTATGGATTCCGCTAAGGCCCTTAATACCCGGATCATTAAAACGCCCTAAGGACATTTCAACTTAAGGATGATGCCGATCGGTTAGACAGACGCTAGTGCGTCCTTCTGTTGGTTTATGCGTTGAGTTTTTAGATGGCGTCGAAAACGTAGCTAGATTTTCAGATTATATATGGGTATTTTTGAAGACCTGGCATGAACATGTGTCATCATTAAGACACGTTTTAGATCGTCTCAGATCTGCTAAACTCACAGCCAACCCTTCCTAATGTATGATCGGGTATTTAAATTGAATGCCTGGGTCAAAATATTTGTGACCAGAGTGTTATGCCCCTAGTGGATTAAATTAAGGTTATAAGAGAAGCTCCTAGACCTACAAATAAAAAAGCAGTTCAGGCCATGTTTAGGATTGGTTTAATTTTATAGGCGATTTTATTAAACTTTTCGGCCATAACTTCTCGTTTGAACTTAAAATGATAAACCCAGTAAAATATAGAATTGGCAGGAGTGTCATGAGAAGGCTCCTCAGAGCAGATTAACCTGAAGTCCGATTTTTAGCCTTCTTGTTTTCAAGGAGGACAATCCCTGTATCCTTAGAACCGATTTTTCTGATTCAGGTATAGGGGCAGTTTCATACGAGGAAGGTAAACCCCCTATCATATATTTTAATAAAACAGCTTCTCCCGTGGGGGAGGAATTATTCGGTTATCGAGAAAGAATGCTCTGCTATAATATTTGGTGTGAAATGAAATTCAGAAGTACTTTTTGAGGAGGTCAAGTTTTGTTAGAAACTGACCATAAACCGTTGTCGCATAAACAGTCCGCTGAATCCCAGGATCGTGAGATGGGCGACGATATGGCAGCCTAGCCGATTTAAAATTTCGCCATCCCTGGCCAGGCAAGTCTGTGTAATCCTGGAATGTCGGCTGTCCGCATCTCCTGAATTCAACTGATTCGTCATTCAGAAAAACAGAACGCATTATTCTATTTTGCTCCCTCAGGGGAAGCCTATGTAACGAACTCAGGTGAGTTCAGGGATTTTCTTTGCTCCAGTTTTTCAGTGAGAACAGAAATTTGCCTTGCTCTTTATTTTAACAAGCAAGTTGTAGGTTACGTTAGCTTTCTAATTGTACCAAGCGCATAAACCCGGTAATATTTTATTCTAATCAAATCAGCTAGACAGTGCATGAGTTCGTGATGTGTATACGTAAAAGATTAGGACTAGTTTATTTTACATGTCCATATTTGAGGCTTTGCATTTTACTTTTTAAAATCCACTTCTCCTCGGGGTTTCCAGAATTGGGTTTGATAAAATTACTGCCATTACCTTCACCATGTTCTTATAATCACCAGAGTGAACGGCCTTTTGCAGTTGTTAATTTATGTTTTGCATACTGCCAAAGATGCCACCTGTTTCAAAAGAGATTTGAGCTGCAGCAGGAGAAAACCAACAAAGTTGCATGTGCCCCCAGCAAAGACTCAGATTAGCTTCAGAATCAGTGCCCAAGATATTGTGGGCCTCTTACCACCACTGCCCCTATGGTCACTAGGCTATGGGAAACCTTTACCTTTACCTTAGTATTATAAACCGCACCCTATTTGTGCTGCAGCCTCAAATACCACAAGGAAATTAAAATGTGTCGGCAGTTTTTCATTATCTAGACAGTTGGCTAATTGGTAAAATTCTTTAGACAATCCGCTGGTTTAGCCTATATGTAAGCGGACTAGCAATGATGTTAAGCTACAATCTAGGTAAGAAATAAATGTCACGATGAGAGTTATATAATTGCGAACTAATTTACGGAAAAACCAAATTCAATTTGTTGTCTTTGATATAAGCCAGACACCTTACGGGTAATTTGTCGCTTACTTAATACAAAACAGACTACATCAATGATACCAACTTGATCGGCTTTAATCCTGGGTGAAATATTGGACCATTTTCTCAAGACTGTGGCAACTAAACTCTTCAAATTACCATCAAAAGAACAGAGGTAACTACGTACTTACCAGAATACACATGGAAATCAGGGTGACATCAAGGTCGTAGACTGCACGTATTCTCAACTCACTACAGAAGCTTACTGACAAGAAGTGTGGGGTCTAATAATGAAATAGTTTAACACATGGAATGGAATGTAAAACAGTCAACTCTCGATATCTCGATGTCGAACCTCAGCCCAAACTACTGACATCTCAAAGTGATTTTTCTGGTACAGTCAAATCTTGATATCTCGAAGTCGAACCTCAGCCCGAACTACTGATATCTCAAAGTACATTTTCTGGTACCAGAAAATTTACTTTGAGATATCAGTAGTTTGAGACAACAGGAGTTGAAATGTAAAAAATAAGAAAAATTTTCTTTGATATAAGAAAATATACTTTCAGATATCAGTGTTCGAGATATCGGGAGTGGACAGAACCAGAAAATTTACTTTGATATATCAGTAGTTTGGGAAAATAGGAGTTGAAATGTAAATAAAAATAAGAAATATATTCTTTGCTCTAAGAAAATACTTTGAGATATCAGTGTTCGAGATTTCGGGAGTCGACTGTAAATGGTATGGACTGGCAGGGACAATCTCAACCACTTTCTTTATAGCTTTGATAAAGCACTATTGCAAAGGAGAAATTTGACATTGGCGACTCCATTATGGAATAATATGTTTGTGTCACATCATTATGTTGGCGAGGCAAGCATGCTCTGGCAAATTGATACAGCTTTGTGATACACGTTAAAATCAATAGAGCTGCGACAAGAGAGAAAGAAAAAGTGGCATATGCGCCCAGCTGAGACGCTGATTAGCCTTTGCCTCCGCATAGGATGATGAGAGTCTTCGTTGTCATCATGTAGGTAGCTTAGAGCCCTATCTACCACTTAAGCGCACAGCAAAGACTCTGATTCGACTGGGTGTATGTCCACGCTAAAGTGAGTCTTCGCGTGGCACACATTTCACTTTGATGGTCTTGTCGTGTCGCGGCTCATTATACGTCTTCGGTGTCACTAAACCGAGGAGTTTAAGAGCAAAAATGTAATAGCATAGAGCCACACTTACTGATGTAATACGCGATGCAGAGACGCTGCAGACATAATGTAATGTGCCTACATGTTAACTCGCATGTGCAGGCGTCCCCCACCAAGTCTTCTCAACAGCAATGGCCCGAAAAAAGGCGACAGGCAAGGGCATCAGAAAGGAGATATTCGATGTAGCAAGAACCTTCGATAAGCCAAAGATATCCTAAAGGATGGAATTCAAACTCTACTAAGGTTCAAAACGCTATGACAAATCTGTCTCAGTTTTAGAACATGTTAGACAGCTTTAATAGGTTTATTTTATTTAAAGCACTTTAGTACTGACTCCAATACCAAAAAAGTTTCTAAGCCTGCCCAGGAATAGTGTGGTTAGGTAAATTGACCGTCCCGACATGACCTTAGCTGTTTACCGTTTACGTTAAACAATAACACAACAACAACGCATATGCTATCCTTCGTTTTGAAGTGTAAGTCATTGTGGCTATTGTATTATAAATAAGATGGGCTTCGTATGTTCTCTTAATAATTAAGTCTGGTTATTTAAAGTATTATCTCATGGTGTAATGAAAGAGACATTAAATTACGACAGCACTGAATCCCAAGTGATCGTTGGTTAAGTGCAATAGATCGGCAGTGCTTTTTCCGGTTACTCTTATAGACAGACAGTTTCCTTATTCCAGCAATGGTATTGTATATTTTTCCTTACAGCTGTATTACATTGTAATTGCAACTGTGATTACCGTCCAGAACAGCTGAACTCGATTCGCTGTAAATTTAATGGCAGACTGGCAGACACGAAGAAGTCAGTGCGGTGCAACCAGTGTTTGTGAGTGGTGATTGCAAAAGAGGTCTTCTCCTCAATCAATCACATGAATCATGGACATTAACTTTTACCGTATTATTGGCGTATTTAAGCTGACAAGAGATGCGTGCATGCTTGCGTGCGTGTGCATTGGGGTGGAAATAGGATGAGGAGGGGCTCAGATGATAGGTAATTTACGTCTCCCGTCCTTTCAGTAACTTTTTCAAATTTCTCCACAGCCTCTAACCTGATTGTAACAAAACTTCTTATTCAACCTCTGTGGATCAAAGGATCAAAATGTGTTCAATCGGCCCTGGTAATTTTGCAAACATGGACGCCATGCTCATATACATGTATAAGTAACATTTAAACGTAATCTACTCCAGAACAAAAATACGGATGGCCTGTAAACTTGAAATATAGCGTTGGGTACTCGAGTACTATCAGAGTTGCACACAATGACATTCGGTCGACACTAAAGTGTTTTTTTCGGAACTATTTTCTTATTGGTGCTTTTAACTAGAATGAGAAAATGCCATAACACTGCATTTCTTGGAAATCGTTTTAGACTTCGGTACATAGTCTACTACATACCAATTTAAATATTTTCCCCAAAGTCACTGTGCAGACTGAAACCAAATCTAGGTGTCCGCTGTACTGAACCAAAAGTGGTTATGCTCCGTAAGCTCTACTTTTGGAATAATTGGAATATCAAAGTGGTAGGGGTAAATAAACATGAGGCACAGGAGACGTATTCAAGCTCTATTTCTTCGTCAAATTGCAGTCTTACATACAGTCTTTTATAAGTTAGCCTAGGCCTCCGCGTCTTCGTTGTGGCTCTAAATGATAGCTAAGAGTCTAAGCTAGCTCCATCCGCATAGCAAATACTCTGGTCGGGCTGGGCGTATGCCCAGGTTGATTCGTGTATAAGCTGGGCGCACATGCCAAAATGTTGGTTGTGTTCTGCCGCCGCTTTGGAGCTTTGTAACTCAGCCTGATTTCCATCACAAGGCACAATTATGTTTTTCATCATTTGTAAATCATACCAAAATATACTTGAGCCGCGACACGACAACACTAACAAAGTGTGCGACCGGCGAAGACTCTGATCATCTGCCCAGTCTGATCAGAGTCTTCGCTGTCCGCCTAGAGCTAGCTTAGACACTTAGCTTCCACTATAGCGCAAAGCAAAGACCCTGGTCATACCGGATGGATGCCTTGGCTGATATGAGTCTGCGCTGGGCGCACATACCACTTTTTTTAGTTTTGTCGTTTCGCGGCTCAAGTACATTTTGGTATGATTTACAAATGATGAAAAACATAATGTAGTGTCTTGTGATGGGAAATCAGTTACAAAGCTGTCACCTGTCACGTGACAGCATATTCGATAACCTATGGTCAGTGGATGCACACCCATATTGTTCACTGCCATTTGACAACGGGAAACAGCATTTGCCACTTTATGTTTCTTCTCTGAACGACAGCCATTATAGAAAGAAAATATTTGCTTTATCAGAAGCAAATTATTTTCCTTTAAGAAAAGGACACTCGTTATTTTTCAGGCAAATTTCCATTGGCATAACCTGTCTCCCTTGGGGTGTTACTTGGAGTATTCCCAAGTGTTCAACTTTGAAAAGCCTAAAGCTTTGGTCACACGTGTGTTAAATAACGTATACTCGTATTAACACACTTAGAAAATAGCCTACTTGGACGTACTTTAAGGTACCTCCATATACTTTAACGTATTTACTGATGTAGCTCGCCGTAGTTTTAATTCTAAATAACTTGAATAATAAACTTGAGAGAGTCGTGAGTGGCGATTTATCTTGAGAACATGTTCTGTGTTTATGTCCGATTTGTTTATCATGGCATTAACATATTCATATTTAGACTTTCAGTTTTCAGGCTTGTTACTCCACTGTCTGATTAGAAACACAGATCATTTTTGTGACTTTCTGTGGTAGACCTACAAGGAGGCAGAAAATGAAATGAAAGAGTTGCTTCCACTTATAGTCATTTATTTTACATGTAACATGTAGCTGCCAGTGTTCTATATGTTTGTTACAGTCGAGTCTAAAACAATTAAATATAAATGTACTTTGAAATAACCAAATGTCGTGCGACAGATGAACATTGCTGTATTAAATAAGACGCGATACAACAAAGCCGACCAAGTGGTATGCGTGCCCAGTGAAGACTCAGATCTTCCTTGGCAGCCGCCTAGTCTGTTTAGAGTCCTCGCTGTCATCATGGAGGTAGCTTAGAGCCATTTCTACCTCTTAAGCGCACAGCAAAGACTCCGATTCGACTGGATGTATGTCAACGCTAAAGTGAGTCTTCGCGTGGCTCACATTTCACTTTGATGGTCTTGTCGGGGCTCATTTAACTTCTTTAGTGTCACTAAACCGAGGAGTTTAAGAGCAAAAATGTAATAGCATAGAGCCACACTTACTGATGTAATACGCGATGCAGAGACGCTGCAGACATAATGTAATGTGCCTACATGTTAACTCGCATGTGCAGGCGTCCCCCACCAAGTCTTCTTAACCGCAATGGCCCGAACAAAGGCGACAGGCAAGGGCATCAGAAAGGAGATATTCGATGTAGCAAGAACCTTCGATAAGCCAAAGATATATAAAAGGATGGAACCCAAACTCTTCTAAGGTTTACATCGCTCCGACAAATCTGTCTCAGTTTTAGAACATGTTAGACAGCTTTAATAGGTTTAATCTATTTAAAGTACTTTAGTACTGACTCAAATACCAAAAACCCAGAATAGCATTGACACACTGATTATACGGCTGATGATCTTCTCAGGCACCAATTATCCCTCAGTAATAATGTCGGTATAGTGGTCTCAATATAAATATTTCTCAACGATCAGAAAAGACTTTCTTGCACACCGGATAAGGATATCCGCGTGTTTTCTCTGTACCTAAAATCTTAATATCACACTCATGTTATCTCACCCAGGACCGGATAAAAGTTACGAGCATTCAATGCATTGGTTGTATTGGAGGTCACGTATCTGAGTCGTCAAATGGCATTGGCTTCTTACATGATGGCGCCATGAAGACTGCAAAAATGACGTCAGCATATGCACACCAGACTTTGACGTAAAGAACCGAATGGCGTTCGTTGAAAGCGACAACTTTTTTATCAAAATCAAATAGAAGTCTCTCAAGCACTGAAATAACGTATTTCAACAAGTTCTAGACAAAACGTGGTGTGCAAGAAAAATATCTGTCATGAGTATGAGGTGTGGAAAGAAAAATCCGTCACTCAGGATCATTGTTCGGCATTACTCGGCAAACCTCGTGAAGCCGAACAGTGACCCTCGTGACAGATTTTTCTATCCACACCTCATACTCATGCAAAATACTTATAATCTCTTGCTAGAGCTATCTGAGATTATTTTCTCTCTCCGCCTGCGGTAACAGTCCTGGTTCTGAAAACTATGGCAATCTATCAGCAATTGCTCAGTACAGCCAAATCTGGGTTCGAGGTTAAAAAACTTGAGAATAATTTCAAACTCAAAATAAAGCACACTGATTGGCTGCTTCCGAGCATGTGCTCGGAAGCAGGCAATCAGTGTGCTTTATTTTGAGTTTGAGAATGTACTCAAGTTTTATAACCTCTGGGCCCGAGTATTGACAACAAATCTACTTATTGTCTTGTTACCTGTCAAGTATCACTAAACTCCAAACGTTTTAGACAGGAGACTTTTAAGGTATGTGCAGGTATCGGCATACAACGCACATGCGCCGGACCGCGTAGCGCAATCGGTAGGGCGCCTGACGTATAAGCCAGAGGTCTGGGTTCGATACCCGGTCCGGCCACTTACTTTCATTCCTCCTTCCGCTAATTCAAGAAGGGCAGTCGTCAGTTACAGGTGAAAGTAAGTGCACTTATTACTGGTTAACCGCTTAGGAGGTCTAAGCCTGCCCAGGAAAAGTGTGATTAGGTTAACTGGCCGTCCCGACATGACCATAGCTGTTTACCGTGGACGTTAAACAATAACACAACAACAACGCATATGCTATCCTTCGTTTTGAAGATTAAGGCACTGTGGCTAATGCATTATAAATTAAATGGGCATCGTGTGTTCTCTTAGTAGTTAAGTCTGGTTATTTAAAGTGTTATCTCATGGTGTAATGAAAGAGACATCAAATTACGACAGCACTGAATCCCAAGTGATCGTTGGTTAAGTGCAAAAGATCGACAGTAGGTCGTGCTTTTTCTGGTTAATCTTATAGACAGCCAGTTTCCTTATTCCAGCAATGGTATTATGTATTTTTCCTTACAGCTGTATTACATTGGAATTGCTACTGTGATTACCGTCCAGAACAGCTGCACTTGATTCGCTGTAAATAAAATGGCATACTGGCAGACACAAAGAGGCCAGCGCGGCGCAACCAGTGTTTGCTAGTGGGGAATGCAAAAGAGGTCTTCTCCCCAATCAATCACGGACATTAATTTTTACCGTATTATTGGCGAATTTAAGCTGATAAGAGGTGCGTGCGTCCGCGTGAGCGTGTGTGCTAGGGGTGGAGGAAGGGTGGGGAGGGGGGGGGGGTTCTGATGATAGGTAATTTACGTCGCCCGTCGATTCGTAAACTTTTTCAAATTCTCCACAGCCACTAGCCTGATTGTAAAAAAACTTCTTATGCAGCATCTGTGGATCAATGGAACAAAATGTGTTCAATCGGTCCTGGTAATTTTGCAAACATGGACGCCATGCTCATATACATGTATAAGTGACATTTAAACGTAATCTATTCCAGAACAAAAATACGGATGGCCTTTAAACTTGAAATATAGCGTTGGGTACTCGAGTACTATCAGAGTTGCACAAAATGACATTAGGTTGACACTAAAGTGTTTTTTTTTCGGAAATATTTTCTTATTGCTGCTTTAACTAAAATGAGAAAATGCCATAACACTGCATTTCTTGGAAATCGTTTTAGACTTCGGTACAGAGTCTACTACATACCAACTTAAATAGTTTCCCCAAAGTCACTGTGCAGATTGAAACCAAATTTAGGTGTCCGCAGTACTGACCCAAAAGTTGTTATGCTCCGTAAGCTCTACGTTTGGAGTGATTGGAATATAAAAGCGGGTGGGGTAAATATGCATGAGGCACAGGAGACGTATTCAAGCTCTATTTCTTCTTCAAATTGCAGTCATACATACAGTCTTTTATAAGTTAAAATAATGTCATTAGTAAAATACGTTTTCAATTTCGTCCCTTCAAGTTGAACGTAAATTGGTATGCCTGGGCTTCGCATGACATACCTCATATTACTTTGCAAACCAAAGGCCACCTTTGACGCTCAGTAAAGGAATAGCGGAATAATTGTATGGTGCTATAATTTAGGATTACTCTGCCGATGTATATGTGTGTTTGTCGAGGAGGGGGTGGTGGGGGGGGGGGCGTAGGAGTTGAAGAGGGCATTGGTTCCCAGCAAAAAAAAAAAGAAACATATGCTACCTGCGCAGGTAAAGGTTTTAAAATAAATCCAACCCAGCAGTGGACCAGAATTACCTTTTGTGATAATTTTACAGACTGAAAGGAGGCGTTAACACTTTGCGACCAAGAGACAGACTGGCACTGTTGTTCTTGTTTGTCCAGAAGAGCTTTTTAAAACGAGGCTACAGTCCTTTGGTACGAAACCATAGCAGTATGTGTTATGCTTTGCGTGAACATGACATGTACAGTTTTGCCGCTTTGGTAAGGCGGACGCCACCGCCAACGTTCAGTGACACTGCAATTGCAGACTGCCATCCTGGTATTACTTTTCCAGCTCATGATGGCACTATGGAATTTAACGTTCCTCACATAGTGCCACATGTGTTGTTAACATGTCTGTTGTTTTATGTGCTTTTGCCACATATGAAGTAATTTAAGAAACTTTGTATTAGGCAGTTTTCTCAGCAGCGTGTTAAGGAACTGTCAAATCAGACGATTTTAATGGCATCTGAGACGTATAATTAAGCAAATAGAAGTATGTCTACCATACAATAAAATTATGTAAATGCACCGGTCATAATGAAGACGTATCAATTAACATTCCCATCAGGGCTTAAATGATTATATATCGGCGGTGAACTAAGGCGCATTTCAGACACAGCTTTTGAACTAAACAAAACGTTTAAGTTTCGGTTAACGAGTGTATTTTTGGGGAAAAAAGTAAATCGTAATTTGCACTGAGAAGGCTTTGCAAATCGTGTTGTTCCGTGTGGCGGCGGTAAAGCGTCTCGCACTACCTCATCCGTAGTGCAGATTATATGTTACTAATGTCCTTTGAGATCAGATGATATATTAAGAGAAATCAGAAACTTTTTATTGGTTTCGACTCTTATTTAAGATCATCGCTTTCTAATCATTGTGGCTCCTTTTGATATTGGGCAGTCTATTCATCGACTAAAAGGTAAAGAATAAACTTTAAGGTTTCTCATAGCTTAGAGAGGCGCAGTGATTGTCAATAAATGGTTAGAGACGTTCGATAATGGTGCAGAAACTCGCCGCAAGGTCGTGAAATCGCGCCCTGGTTTCGCCATGCGACGACTGGAATACTCTGTCAACCCAGCAGTAAACGGGTACCTGCTTCGAACCAGGTAAGGATAAGGCAGTGAAAGGAGAGGGATAGTCAATGCACCTTATCAAAATAAAGACGTGGCGGTATGCTTTTCTCTGCCTTTCGTCGCCAGATGTTGTCAGGGTCACAGATGGGGCTTGAGGTGCCGAGGCTGTAGAGTATCGGCCATGCTCCTTCTCACATATTTCTTCCTTGAATGAGTTCAGCATATTGATGTTTGGAGTGTCCAAATAAATTTCTACCTACGCGTTCATAAATTGTTGTAAACCTAAGCTTATTTACCGGAACCCATCCCTCTAGCATAGTGCTTTCGGATTTAATTTGTTTAGTGTTCAAGAACATTTCTAAGAGACTGATTGCTATGTTAACTCAAAAATATCTTCATTATGCCTAATATAAGCTGAAATTCATCAGTACAATTAAAATAAGAGAGCCTAGAAAATCAAAATAGAAACTTTCAAACTGAGTCATAGTACAACAAATTCATAATAATAACATTATAATGAAAATAATACCAATGATAATAATACGTAGCATTATAAAGTATCAATAATGATAATAATAGAAATAATAATAATAATGATCATATTGCAAACAAAATACTTTAATATCTGATATGATAAAATATTTATATTACCATGCTCGAAAAATTAAGTTATTAGATGAGCTTGCACATCAACACAGCCTCATATTCCTTTATGTAATTAGCTTGGTTGTTTCTCTATCCTCTCCAGAGGAAAAAAAGGTAGCTCTGTTTGACCTGTCGTTCATGAAATTGGCAAAATTAATAGAATTATGGGTCAATATTTACTTTTGGGTAAATGTGGCTCAGGTTAGCTAACGAGTAATCCGAATGAAAATTTCCCTTTTTTCCTTTTTTTTTTCGGAAAATGTGACAGTTAGGTCAGAAAATGCATGGTGGTTTCGTCATTGCGTTTGATGCTTTTTTTCTTTATACATCTTTTTTAGAATGCACAAAGTGTTGATGCCAACAGCGACGACTTGTCAGGTTTTGTGAAATCACATAATGATCATAGGCGTTGTTGTTCGGAATTGCCATATGGTTTCTGCTCTCTAGGCGAGACTTGTTTTGTGGTGAATGGGAAAGCAAGTCTGCCTTATTCATTTGTGCTGCCTTTCTCAATGAGGACTCATTCGAAAAGGATGAATAAGCGATCATAGGAAAACCTTTTTTCTTTAAGATAAAAGTCCAGTTTAGTAGGCATTTGACGTCCAGGTAACGAACAGGAGTTTTATCAAAAGTTATTGCCGGTCTTACATTTTATACCTACATTTAGCAATGTTATAGGCTCGTGGGCGTTCAAGGCAAGTTTCAATGATAAAACACATTTGTATTATACACTTGACAATTTTAGCTGCTACACCGGCATAAGCACGTCCTCTGATTTTAATTAAGCAACCAGTTTCCTGACACGGCAGTGCGGCATACAGATTCTGATAGGTATCATAAATCTTCATTGCGAAAATGTGTCCAGAATATCAGCCAATTTACCCCACATTAGAGAAAGAGTGCAACTATCATCACAGTATAATTTGAGCCGTGACACGACAATACCAACAAACTTGTTGTGTGTCCAGCGCAGACTCAGGTCAGCCTGGGCATCTGCCCAGTCTGATCACAATCTTCGCTGTCCACATGGAGGTAGTTTAGATCCTTAGCTACCATTTGAGCGCCGAGCCAACAGTCTGATCAAACTGGGTGTACATGTATGCCCAAGCTGATCTGAGACTGCACTGGATGTACAACCACTTTGTTGGCTAATCTCGTGTCGCGGTTAATTCGAGCATTACTCTCTTTTTGGTTCCATGTGGAATGACCTTTCCCTCTTGGTTCGAACAATCCAATCTTGCAAAAAGACATTCCTCTTAAGTTCTATTAATACTTATGAAAACGTTGGCAGATAAACTATTCTTTGTCATTAGTAGTGACATTAGCTGGACAAATTGGCAGCTGTGCCTATTTCGTCATGTAAAACAAATAAAACAAAAATTAATGAGCCGCGACACGAGAAAACCAACAAAGTGGTTGTGCGTCTAGCGCAGACACAAATAAGCCTTGATATCAACCCAGTCTGAACAGACCCTTCGCTATGCGCTTAAAGGGTAGCAAAGTGTCTAACCTACCGCCATGCGGACAGCGAAGACTCTGATCAGACTGGGCGGATGCCCAGGCTGATCTGAGTCTGCGCTGGGCGCACTATCACTTTGTCGGTTTTCTCGTGTCGCAGCTCAAATTATCTGTTGTCTCCAGAAATAGGACAAATGAGAGCTCCAGATAAGAAGGTGTAACAGGGATAATATAGATTTCCGCAGAAAAAATCGATTTGAGCAGACACATCGAGACTGTTCTAACATGGAGTCACAAAAAATATATTTTCATTGAGAAATAAAGAAAAGTATCTGAGAATTGTCCTAGAAGCCCTACCTTATCTGGAGCACTGAGAGAGGTATTAGCGTTATTGATTGTTGACTGCTCATTGTTTTGCAAGGGAAAAAGTCCGTCTTATAGCCATGTACGGTATGGCTGGTCGCTGAGACATCTCTTCGGTGGCACGACTACATGTAGAACACTTTTAAAGCGATAGGTCGTTGCCATTTCAATACTCCTACGTAATTTAAAACAACATGTTTTTTTCTCGTTCCAATTATTAAAGTTTATTATGTTTTACTGCTTTTTTCATGTCTTTTAAAGCTAAATTATAGTGTAATGTTACAGTGTCATGTTGAATTTTGTTCATTTTAACAGCTTCAGTAAAACTGATTTTCAAAACAATTCCAAAAATCTCGATCCGTCTTAAAAGACAAGACCTAGGTTTTGGGAATTACTTTGGAAGGGAAAGATTCATCTTACAGCAGAATTCTATTAGATGTTTAGAGTCATTCTAGAAAGGGGAAACCTTTTTTAAAGCCGAATAAATACGGGACTCCTATCGATGCGCGACAGCGCAGACTTCAGCAGACTATCTGAATTTCTCAAGCTCCATATATTACATGCTAATTTATAACTAGCAGGTTATCCATAGCTGTAGATGGTTTCTTTGTGTCAAGACTTAGAAGTTTTTTTCCCCAGATTTTGCTCATCTTTGGAGCACTTTATGACAGTAACCATATGCCTTGGCTGATGCCGGTACATGTTATTTAGTTTAAAAAATGAAAGAGAGCCCGGCCGGAAATAAAGTTATATTTCACAATCCCCTGATGTCCAAGTTTAAGTTCGTAAAACATTTTCTAGGCAGCCTGAAACTAACATAGAGAGTAACGACAGTAATGAGTGTTCCAACAAAACAATTCCTCACAGCTTAAAGAGTAGTGTGATGGATGTGACTGCAGAAAAGTAACAAAAGGTAAATTCTAACGACAGAGGAATACACTGGTATAGTAATATGAGCCGCGACACAACAACACCAACAAAGTGGCATGTGCTCCACTCGAAGACTTAGATCAGCTTGACCACCGCCCATTTTCGCAGTGCGCTAACAGCGTAGCTAGGGATCTAAGCTGACAGCTGAGATTCTGATCAGACTGGACGGTTCCTGAGGCTGATCTGAGTCTTCGATGGGGGCCCATGTCACTTTGTTAATTTTTTCGTGTTTTACCATTATGTACTCGTGCGAGAAAAGAGCTGCAGAACAAGTAAACCTAGCATTATAATTCAAGAGGGCTAAAACGGTTTTCTGCCAGTAATATACATAGCATTTGAGCCGCGACGCGAGAAAACCAACAAAGTTGTTGTGCGCCCAGCGCAGACTCAGATCAGCCTGGGCATCCGCCCAGTCTGATCAGAGTCTTCGCTGTCCGCATGGCGGTAGCTAAGATCCTTAGCTACGCTTTGAGCACTTAACAAAGAGTCTGATCAAACTGGGCGGATGTCCAGGCTGATCTGAGTCTGTGCTGGGCGCAAAACCACATTGTTGGTTTTCTCGCGTCGCGGCTCATTTAGTAAATTATAAGTGTTTGCACTTTGTTTAATTAAGAAATAGATCAGCTCTAGCAGTGAATTGTTGAGTAATAATTCACTGTTTGGAGGTCAGTTGTGAAGTAGATCATATCACGAGCGCGGAGCGCGAGTGATATATCTACTTACAACTGACCGACAAACAGTGAATTATTACTCAACAATTCAATGCTAGAGCGGAACCAATTTGATTCTAACACTCAAAAACGCTGAAAAATTATTATTTTCATTCAAATTCTCCCAACCATATTGCCAGCGCGTTCACGTTCCCGCTACATTCTAAACTGTATCTAAAATAAATGTACATTTTTATGGCGCTATTAGAAAGAAAAAGCGACGTTACACCGTCTAACGTCTCAAAACGTCACAAAATTACGTCAGTATTGCCAGTGACGTCAGTAGTTAGACATACGCGCTCCGAAACAGTGAATTGTTGCAGAATAAAACACGGAAACTTTCCATTGCTTCTATAGGCGCACTGTGTTAGAATAACACACAACTTACAAATGTCTAAACTTATAAAGAAAGAAGAGAGAAAAAAACTTGTCCATCACCTGAATACTCATCAGCTATAAAACAGTTCAACATAGACGGTCGGGAAAATTACTGCATACTAAAATAACAAATATAGTAACATGTATGCAAAATTGCCGCAGAGAGAGAGAAAGAGAGAGAGAGAGAGAGAGAGATGTAATGTTTTCAAATAATCTGCGGTAAGCTCTCACTGGCAATGCATCCTATATTTTCCCGAAGATGCCTTCAAGGAGCAAAATCATTTTTTTGCCATCTTTCAATGTCAACAACTTTTGTCAGTCAATATGTTAAAAAGTGTTGTTTAAAAAGAGTAAAGGCTATGCTCAGGCACTATTAACGTAAACACACTAAGCATAGGACCAGAAGTACCTACAGGAATAGTACAAACCAAGATTAGACTTCTCTTTAAGTATCAGCCAAGTCAGGCCAGCATATGCTGCCAGCACATGTACGCACATGTAATAAAATGAACGTTTGAAACCGTAGACTATTACAGTACAGTGTTTGGTTAAAATCCCAAATATTTAGGATAATTTCTCTATGCCAATCTTCTGTCAATAGGAGATATTGGTCTAGTCTCATTTATAGCATTATTGTGAAAGAGTTACATGAAATTGTTATAAAACTCATAAATCAAACGAACAAAGATTCGTTTAGTATTAAATCATACACAATGCACATTATAAAAATCCTGTATTCATGTCAAATATTCACGGACATCGTCAGTCAAATATTCCTAAGACTTTTCCCTAATCGGATCTCTCTTAGCAGTTTCTAAATAGAAAGTCAAACCGTATTGTCGGTCAATCCTTTCCAAAAAACGTACGTCTTAACATGCATAAAGATTACTAACTGTTTAGCGAACAAGATGGTAGCAGACAAGGTTATGCATTTGTGCAGGCTGGTTTTCGTGTCTACCTTGTGTGACCTTGATGTGAAGTATTTAAAAATAATAGTCTCTGGGTAGACAGACTAATTTGATTCTTACTGTTCACGCATGCGCTAAGCATATTTTGTGTGTGCCACCTATCCTGGTACAGCATTAATGTATAGATAAAAGCACTTCTCTGACGGAATCAGTTGTAGTCATAACAAACAAATGGGTTTAGATCATGTGGATTACAGGCAGTTTAATATAGCAGAAAATGGTACACGATGCACATGCATAATTATTATTTACAGAATTCTACTCTCTGTTTCACTATATACACCATTTGTTTTTGCCTTCCCAGCACAGACAGGAAAATTCTCAGGAACTGACACAATTCAAACCCAGATCCCAGCCAAGACACCATATGTGAAAAAGACAACAAGTCGGCGTTGCGTTAAAAGTAAAAAGTATGCAAAGACCAGGAACTGAAACAATCAAAATCCAAATCCAGCCCTCAAACCATAGTTGGAAACAACTAAGATTACAAATAATCAAGATACAGAGAACATATGTCCAACCGAGTGAGCAGCTTGTTCCCAAAAGGTGGCCACTCAGCAACCCAAACCGAACCAAAAATAATAAGAACATACATAAGGTAAAACATCACAGAAACTCTGACACCAAAAACAGGCAACAGAGAACACAACAGAACTACCGCCTTGGAACGGTCAGTAATGAATTACTGGGGGGGCTTAAATCGATTTTACAGGCCCAACCTCACCCTCAGTATCTGAAGTGGTACAAAACATTTAGTTGGTTGTTTGGTTCGCATGATAACCCTCTAACTCGTCAATGAATCATCACGGTAAACACATAAATCAAATTTCAACATCATGAAGAAGCAAAGACGAGGACTCAACAGATACAACGGGCCGTCTGACAGGTGGAGATCCCTGTCCTGCTTAAAATTGATGCGGATTCTATTTGGTGTATTTTGAAAATCATTGACACTTATTTAGCTACCTAGTTTGATTTCTGTGATGCTTACATAAATTGTTTTTGATGCTACACTGTTCCTGTTTGTACTGTTTGTCTTCGCCGTTTTCTATCGTTTGCATTTTTCTTATGGTAATCTATTGATATGCGGAGCTGCTTCGAGTGGCAAGGGTAATGCTGCACGTGTTTCGCCCCGTTTCGATCTTTTAACATTATCCGACCGCTCCAAGCACTTCAAAGGCTGTTGCAGTTAATATTTGGTAGACAAAGCAAAGTTGTGGCATGAGGTACCGAAGTAAAAAAGTCGAATGTAATGAAAATTCCATTTTTTTCACTTCTATTTTCTCGCCAAAAATGGTCACTTAACTTTGTTAAAAGATATGATTAATTTGTTTTTGTAGTTATTATTATTACCAGTATTTAGATATCTATTTTTTTTCAAGCTGTTCAAAACTTGCGTTTTTAGTATTTGATAAAATTGTGCACGTCTTATTTTTTTTTTCTTTTACGGAATATTTTCAAAATTATTCTAGATAATAGGAAAGCATTCGAGCCGTAGGAATATGCTAAATAAATATGTTTTAGTTTCAAACTAGTTTAAAACTAAGAGACATTTCATGCTTATCAACTTTGTTTACTGTAATTTAAACCCCATTGTTTTAATATAGCTGTCGCTGCAGTTTTGGGATATATATTTAAATAAATAAAAATAAAAACTTCTGTTGACGTTCGTTTGAATCGTATTTGTATCAATATTATACTGTATTTTCTAATGTATGTATTTGCATTAAGGCTTCTTGTATATCGCTTATTATACAGATACCGTGTTTTTATTATTAGACGTTTTTTTTTCCTTTTCTTGCTTAAAAATCCGGATACCTCTATCCCCCTCATAAGACGGATTAAAAATGTTAATTTTTTAGAAGGGAGAAACTCATCTCATTTCTAAGTTTCATTAGACGGATTTCGATATTCAGGGTCGTTCTAGAGAAACAGAAACATGATTTGTAGCCGAATAAATAGGGTTCATGCAGTTTGAACTACACCATAATGAGAAAAATGTGTGGTTGTGCGCCCAGTGCAGAATCATCTGCCAAGTCCGATCAGACTCTTCACTAAGACTTTTAAGGGCAATTAAGGGTCTAAGCGACCGCCATGGGTGCATGTCCAGGCTGATCTGAGTCTGCACTGGTAGCACAACCACTTGGATGGTTTTGTCATGTCGCGGTACAATTATCTGGTTTATAACTGTGTAAGAGTAGGAGGTTCAGTATATCACCACTGAAATCAGCTGACCATTCCTCAGCAAACCTCGCAGATCATGGGCTTCATATTTGACAATATGATGCATATAGAGGATTACTCGAGTGGTCGTTTCATATGAAAATTATGAAACAAGCCTTCGGCGAGTATCATAATTTTCATATGAAATGACCACGAGTAATATTCAGTTGATCAGATGACCCTTTAAAATTGGGATTTTAGCGTCTTTAAACTGAACAGTTGTTGTTGTTGTTGTTTTTTTTGGCAATAAGACGCACCAAAGTGTTATTTCTCGTGTGGTCATACGATGTTTATGACAGACGTTATCTACTGAATAACAGCGACGTAATATGATAAAAAACAATATGAAATATGCTCAGATATAGTAGACCGGTTTTACACATGTACTGGTAGAGACCCTTATTTTCGTAAAAAAGTGGTGTTTATCTGAGCAAACGAAATATCTGAATGTAAGGCTTAATAGAATTAATGCGGTACATAGAGTATAAACTTTCAGTACTGCCTACTCTCCAATAATTTCAGCATATGTATGCAAAAGCTGTGCCATCTGACATCCGTTGTCTAGAATTCAAGTCATAGATCTTAATTAAATTTTATGGAAATCCTGTTTCGATTAAATTGATAGGTAGAGTATCCTGGCATTCTAAAATGCATGGTATATCAGTTTTCTATTTCCCAAGTGATCACTTTCTGCGAAATTGAGATTTATTCACATCTTATCTAAGTGTTAAGTATTCGAATTTATCATATGACGTCGTATCTGAGAGTGTAATAAAGCCATGCATTAAAAACGATAATCCACTAGTGGATTAAATATGCAAATAACGTCGTAACGTTATGCGTTGACGTCCATAAAACGTCGCGTTTTCTAATGGGGAAATCATGACGTTTTTTAATGCAAAATTTGCTAATAAAATGCGATTTTAGTGTTATATGATAAATAGAACCTTGCATTCGTGCTCCTGTATTATTGAATTTATTAAACTCGTTGGGGAAAACCGATAAGATGCTCGGCAGAGCCTCGCATCTTATCTTTTCCCCCAACTCGTTCAATAAATTCAATAATACATGAGCACTCATATAAGATCCTCTATATTAAACTCGTTGGGGAAAACCGATAAGATGCTCGGCAAGCCTCGCATCTTATCTTTTTCCCCAACTCGTTTAATAAATTCAATAATACATGAGCACTTATGTAAGATCCTCTATATAATTATCATCTAAATTTTAATTCTTAACCACGAAACGGAGAAGCTGA
This sequence comes from Ctena decussata, assembly GCA_963989385.1. Lineage (NCBI taxonomy): Eukaryota > Metazoa > Mollusca > Bivalvia > Lucinida > Lucinidae > Ctena > Ctena decussata. Next base: position 68,386,573 of record OZ022513.1, read on the forward strand.
TTGCCTTAGGAGTATTTTCACTTGAAACAAGAAAAATCTTTAAAAAAAGATAATCGTCGCAGATTAAATGGAAGTGTGTTTTCTAATATGTCTCTTGTTGAAGAGTTGACAATGGATGTCCTGAATATGACTCGCGTGAGCCATGTCAGTAGGCACCCGCAACTGTAATTTTGACACTGGGTAGCGATAATGACCTATCTCAAAATTGGGCTGTCCAATTTGGAATTCAAAAAATGGACTGTGGTTTATTTTGAAATTGACCTGATTTCAAAATAGTTACCAACATTTTGCACTGTTTATTTGTGTGTATTAAACCGAAAGTAGAAATCAAAAGTAGATCTACGTCGAAAAAAAAGTTTTGTATATCTGCGTGTGTTTTCTATTGTAAAATTACCAACAAGAGAAACATTTTAAATTATATATGAAAGAGTGCTAGTATTCACAGTGCATGCGACGGGAAAAAACGAAGATTAAATATTCCTTGAGCTTTGATATTATTAGCTAAATTTTGACATTCGTGTTATTTGACCAATGAAATCTTGTGAAATGTGGAACAATATCGAAATTATACGCGTCTGCGACGCGAAAAAATGTATACCGTACGTCAATGGTTATAAATTTTTAAAAATATTTGACTGAAGTATAGTGCATGTAGTAGTCACTCACTTTATTCATTTTAATTAATCTGTAAGGAAACTCTGCTAAACTCGAGCATATGTTTTATCGGTGCTGACAGGAACAGCGTACTGTAAAAGTACACGCTCTTCGAAGCTTAAGATATCCGAGAATAATTGTAGGTCAGTTTCACAGAATATAATTGTACACTTAAGTACCAAATTTGCGTCTTCGTTTAATTGGTTATTTACATCAAAAGTAAAGTACCGACATAAGAAGATTTTTCTTGCTGGCTGATACATTTAAAATATTGTCTGAGATGTAAAGAAATGTCAGAGAAACCTGTGCTGGACTTTATTCAAATTATCCTGAATGAAAATAAGACAGACACTTTTATCAAGAAAGCAATTTAGCATGTATTTAATGCATTTTAATTATTGAAGCAGTTAAACTGCTAAGTAAAGTCACTCAAGAGTCACCGCACATTAATGAGTGCAGGGCTAAGGGGAAAATGTTTCATCACAAAATGAGTGCGTAGACTCAGATTCGTCTGGACATTTGATCATTCAGGTCGTTTTCCCCAGAGATGCAACTTAGGTTCGGAATATCTCTAACCAGATTTTGCACAGGCTGGTGTATCGCTCGTAAAAGGGAAATGAGCAGGTATGGCCATAAGGTATAATGTACTGGGTTGGTTGTTGGAGGCTCACAGTTTCTTGGACGGACCATGGAAAAAGAGCTGATTTCTCTCACATTGCTGCCTTTTAGTCTTCAACCATTTGAATCAAGTATTCGTTTGCTGCTGTGTCGACAGAATTACATTTTATTTTTAAAGCCTTGGCTGAATTTGTTGGAATCAGCGACCTTCTTATCTCTACCGAAATTAAGTGCTCTAACCATTAAATCAAAGCGTCTCTTGACGCTGTGAAAATTCTAATCACAGTTTTGCATGTGACGCACTACTCGACTATTATTCAGCTTGGTAACAAAAAATACTGAAGATACTACATTGCACCAATATCATCTTATTGCGATATTGTTTTAAATTTTAATTGGAATAATTTATATGGCTTTGGTACACTTTTATATTCGAATCTTTAACAAATATATATTCCTTCAAACCTAACAAATAGATCTGAATCAAACAGAAGACATAATAGTGTTTGCTGCAAGCAGTAAGCACTTTGTGACAGATAAAACATTTAGTAATGCATTTGTGCATGTTTATGCAAACTCAAACGGTTTGTTTGTTTTTTCTGTATACAGAAGCAATACTAAACAAACAGAAAAGATCTGAAGAAGATTTGGTGGACAAACATTGTAATTGTTGTGTTACCTCTGTAAGGGTGTCTTGAATCAGATAACAAAACTATAAACGTTTTAGACACAAATCATAGAAAGTCAATTCAGTTATTTTATCCTATCTAATTAAGACTCTAACACCACATGTGTAATTTATTACTTACCGTTCAAAAGCGGTGCTCCGTTGTTGGTTGTCGATTCTATTTTGTTGTGTCCGCCTATCTGTTATCTTCGAGCTATCGCTTTGTGTATTGACCATGCCATAGTGTCGACGCAAACACAGACTATTCTAATCAGGCTGCCCAAATGTGGGAACACTTGTAAGCCTGCACGCTCGAACGTGGTAAAATGGTGCACGTTTTTTGCACGTAATTCAAGGTATATGTCTAGATATTCATGTTAACTGCTTTTTTAGCTCACCTGAAACAGAAGATCCGGAGACGCCTATAGTATAGGCAGGCTCCGTCGTTCATCGTCGTCCGTCTTCGTTCATCCACACTTTCAATTAACTTCTCCTATAAAACCAGTGGATTAATTGTACAAAAAAAAATCATAGAGACTCCTGGGTCGGAGGAACGAAGAGTTGGTCAAACGGCCTCAGAAGAACATGGTTGCCATGCCCATATATGGTAAAACCCTTCAAATCTTCAACTCTAGAACCGGTGGACCGACGACCTTGAAGCTTGTATGTAGCATCGGGTACACATTCAAATGATGATCTTGGGTTGACCTTGACCTTTTTTACGGCAAGAACAAATTTGCTTTCATTTTGTTGCCTTGCGAAAATGCTAGAACATAAGATTTTCATTGAAGCTATTGGAGATTTTGGCCTTAAAATTGGTATATACAATCATCCTAATGAGTAGATGTAGTGTTAAAAGTACAAAAGGTCAGGGTCATTCTTTGATCTTTGACCAAACTCTGTATCTGTCAACCCAGCAGTAAATGGAGACCTGATTTTAATTAGGGAAGGATATTGCAGCGAAAGGAGAGGGATCATATGCTGTGCCCAAGATTCAGTGGGCCTCAAACTCCTCGCTGCTCCTACGGCCACTAGGTTCTGGGGATCCTTTTCATTCTCAGATTTCCTGCAGATAGTGAACGAAGAGAGTTGCTATGCGTGCCCAGGAGTGAATATATTTTTACTCTTTGTAAGCTGTCAATGTTTTTTGTGAGTAAACCATGATTGGTTCTTCCTACAATGCTGCCAACAAATACGAAAATAGGACATAGGTCTCTGAATTTTGGGGTTGCAAAAATTAAGGGTTTACGGCAGAGCCGCCATATTTTAAATCTTTTTGCATTTCCGTCAAACCGTTGCATGTACTATAAAAGAACCACTTAAACCTTATGAATATGTGAAATGATATCTTAAAGTGATGCAAGACAATTGATTTTAAATATAACATTAAAAATAGGCTATCTCTCTGACTTGTGTTTGATGCGCTTTTATAAAGGAAACCTTTCGCCAGAAATTCTTTAAACTTACAACGAAAGCTAGTGCATGATATCTAATTGCATTCTTGTTAAGCACGCATCTTCATATTAGCTAAAAGTATTTTCGGCCGAGAATTTTATCGCCGCTCAGCAATAGAATGGCTGTTTAAAATCAATAACTCCAATCCGCTGTTCACATAAATGTTTCACAGCCTTGTGGTGCCGAAGACATTTTGATCATGTTTCGTATAGAAGCATCTCCAAGACAGATTTTAGTCTAGATTTATGTGACCTCTTCAACTTAATGCAAAAGTAAATCTTGTAATCTTTCGGAAAATTGAGAGAAACTTTTATTGTCTGACGGTTAATTGAATGACGTCTGGTCTTCAACTGAATAAGTAGACCAAGTAATCCCCGTGTAATTTGTGTCAGCCTGTATTCAACGGGATATAAAAGGCTTGCACTTTTGAATAAACGTATCCACTTTTGAAAAAGGGCAATGCTTAGGAGCTAATACAATCAAACTTCACTTCCTACATCTACTAATGACAACAAATGAAGTAAAAGCACTAGTAGTAAGACGATGCAATACGAGCGGAACGTGTAATGAACATGAGCCGCAGCACCGCATGTGCGCTCGGCTAATAGTCAGACCAGCCTTGGCATCCCACCCCACCCCCCAAAAAACAAAAAAAAAAAAAAAAAAACAACAACAAAAAAACAAACAAACAAAAAAAAAACACATTTATATCAAAGTCTTTGCTGTCAACAAGAGGGTATCTTATATCCTTGGCTATCCTTTAAGCGCACAGCGAAGACTCTGATCAGACTGGGTAGATGCCCAGGCTAATCGGAGTCTTCGTTTGGCGCGCGTGCCACTTTGTTGGTTTTGTCATGTCGCGGCGTACATCTCATTTCCAGTAACCAGGTAACCAGGTACATATCAGGCCATCATAGAACAGATAAACGGAATATATACATGTAGATATCTATTTTAATCTAATTTCTATTTCAAACCCACGTTAAGAAGCGTGCGAAGATGTGTCTTGGGTGACAAACATTATGTCAAAACAGTACCAAGCCTTCCTTGTTTGGTTTCAATAGTCCCTGCGTCCTGAGGTACATGTATATGTATAGCAAACAGCAGAGACTGGCTGTCTGCGATTACAGATACATGTATCTTGAGATTTTACCTCTAGTATTTCAGACATACCGGGATGACAGGTGGGCGACCCAATGATGGGTCAGAATAAGAGACCAGTAAATTGTGCATACATGTAGCTATTCGACTATGAATCATGGTTAATCGTAACAAAGAACAGAGATGTCAGATGGATTACTTTAAGTAAATACGCATACCTTATATTTCCCTCATTTTTGCAAATCAAAGCCTTTCAATAAAATGGTCTCCTCTTAAAAAGAAAGAATTTGCTCCTAAAGAAGCTAATTCTGTCTTTAAAGAGGTGACCCGCTCGGGTTTTATCCTTATATTCTGTATCAATTTAGTTACATGTTTTGCCAAACAGCCAGGTGTATCAAATATTTGTATTCATGTTTCGTATTTGTACCTCATATTGCATGTATTTATTTACATGCTCTCTGAGTATACTGTAAACTTGAAAAAGGCACCATTTGCTGGCAAATAGCTCATGCTGAGGCTATCCTACACAAACGATTTGCGTATCTCTGTGTGTTATTATGATTTGTCATTAGCAGCCGGTTTTGGCATTAGCAATCAAGTATGATAAAGAGTGATAATTGCTTAGAATACACCGCTTATATTTCTAATACTTCAAATTAGACACAAGTCGCTAATTGGGTGGTGAAATGTTTATTGCACTCTTTTTCGTGACAAAATGAACTCCTGTCACTCCCTGACCCACAGCCGATGGTGAATAAAGAAGTAGATAGAAAACTTTCGGTAAGCGTGTCAGGAGTTTTGACATTTGCATTTCAAGTATTGATACCAGCAGATTTTAAATCTTTTTTAAACTTTTTTACACCAGGTCCAGATCTAGAACAAAACTGGCTGGCGGGGCCCTCTCTAGACAACTGGTGGAGCTTAGAGTCCAAAGAAAGAGACCATATTCAAGGTTCGATGAATATTCTTGATAATATTATGCTTACCCCTCCAAATATGTTATGGCATCTCATTGGAATCGCCTTGGCGAAGCCATTCCAATGAGATGCCACAACATATATTTCAATCGAATCTGATAGAATATCATCTCACATTATTACCTACATTCCGGCATTATATTGGACACAGAACTCCAGGTGGCGGGGCCTAAGCCCTAGAGCCTGACCCTGGATCCGGGGCTGTGCAGTATGTGAGTCTTCAGAACACATTTGATAGATTGATTTCTTTTTTCCCGATGTTCTTGAAAGAATGAATACACGGGGTCACGTGCAAAGTAAGGTGACATCCGAAAGGCGTTCACATTAACATCGTACAGGACCCATTGTGTTCACACTTCCATCATAGGGCAGAATAGTCGTGATAGTCACGTTTTTCCCCGATAATTTCCGAGCGGACAGGAGATAAGCAGTTACCTGTATACGGTTCTCTGTTTAATAGGGAAATGTATAGAAGTTCATAAATAAATTTCTTTTTTCTTATTTAATATAGTTTCCGAAATTAAACTATAACGTCTATCATGAAAGAGCATTTCAAGTTCTTTAAACTGGTATAAAAATGATAGAAATACGTCGAGAAGTTTCTTCCATCTGAGTGTATAGTTTTCTTTCTATTAACCATATGTTGCTTAAAGGCCCCATTGCTCTATCAGCATGAAAAATATTACCATGACATATCGCTGCAAGCTTCTCGTTATAATTTCGTCATTGTAAATGACCGTGATTAGCCAGCTTTAAGCAAATAAAACATCCTTGGGTTTCACGTAAAACGGGTTTGAAAACTACTAGGGTCATTTAAGTTTACAAAGTACAAGCTAGGGCCCAAATCACTATCCCGCCTATGTTTATGTAGCATTGCTAGCCGGGAAACCAGAACAGTAAATTTTATTTTCTGGAGCAATTTGTTATTTTTCGAAAACTTGTTTTCTCTACTTTTTGCCAGTAAAATGACTCAATATTGGAGCATCGACCCGCATTTCATTACCAAACCTGAAAGTTGAGCCGCTTTTTTTCAATGATTTGAGTTTACACATTTTTACCACTGATAGGACTATGGGGACTGTAACATAATTTATTCAAATTACACGGGGTAGTTGGGTGATGCGATGGTGCTGGGTATAACTTCCAGTGCCGGGGCGTCCTACTGATTTGGATAACAGTAGGACAAGGGCCTACTGTTATTGCAGGTGGTGCGGGTGGGGTGGTTTGGACATTTTTTCTCTCGTTTATCATTTAACTTTTCTTCCTCCCTCTCTTTGGGGGACGGCCCGATATAGACTGAAATACTGTCTCAAAGGGACGTTAAACCCAAAACAATCAATCAATCAAATTACACGAATCTTCGGTTGTGCTTCTAAATAATATGCATAAATTAGCATTTGCGAATCTATAATAAGGTATGAGCTGAAAACTGGTATTCCACAGATTACAATGATGTATATGTTAACATACATGTATATGTACAGCTAATGGGAAACTTCTTCCTTGAACGCCTAATTCTGCTAACTTTTGACGCGAAGCTTGGCCGAAAATTTTCTAAGTTCTCTCTATTAAGCCTTAAGACACAGGAAAGGGAAGAATCCCATTTGTGGCCAAGGGCTAAATTTTACAGGTAGTACTGAGTTATCGTTTTGACACCGTAACGCCTTTTCTGCCAGATAGAACTTCGGAAAAACGAAATTTATCTCTTATAATTACATTTGATTTCAAAATTGTCTTGAGCATCATTCCGATTTTATTAGCAACATTTGTAAAATATACGATGAAAAGCTGTCGCTAACCAGCAGGTAATATAAGCCGCTCAAGTTAAACAGGCGTCATCATGACGTGACGTCCAATAGAACGCTACAACGGCCAATGACGTCTTTTGTTTACATGTGACCTTGCAGTCAGTTCCTGAAGTGTAGTTACTCTTTAAATTTGCATACTAACGACTTCGCGTGACCGACGTTTGTTCATGGAAACACGAACACTGTTTCTCCGAAATAGGTTCATCTAAGGAAAATCAAAGAGAATGTAATTACAGCACATTCACAATTGAACGCAAACTCTCGAAAAGCGGTGATTTTATTTACAACAGTGGATCCTTCCACATAAAAATAGGCCCTAAAAATGGCGAACATGGTTCTTGACGAAATTTCCCACTATTCTCAAATGTATTTAGAGGCATTGGCTATATTAAAATGATTCAACACATAAAAATGCTTTGCTTACTAGTATTAAGCATGCTTTCTCAACAAACTTGAGGGCCAAAATTGCTCGAAATGCTAAAATATTCATCCTCAAAGTACAATACACTATTTTGGTGCTACTGAAAACTTGCATCAACATAAAACATAATTTACAGAGAGCTGGGACTTTCTCCAATGCGCACACCCATGCCATCGAAAACGTTATTATTTCATCTTTGTGCATGTGAAATTTCAAGCAATATCGTTTTGGAACATTTTTAAATTGTAAAATAAAAGACGGCATCAGTGGTTTTAACGCTCAAGAAACGGTCTAGCACGTGATATGAGCACCAGCAATACTTCCCGGACAGCCACTATTTAGACAGAAAATTAAGGTCGACAGCTTGTCAAACATGAGCTCAAATTGCTAACAAACTTGAAGAGGAGAAAAAGAACGGTGTTTAGTGAGCTAAAATAGACTACAAACTGGTAGAACGTACCTCACCGGGGGCTCACCCGACTGCTGACCTGATTGGCATTGCACAAATTTGACCTGCCACTCAAATTGATGACAATAATATCCTTTTCAAACTTTATTATCTTTCAAACGGTCATCTGTTATCTGTCAAATAATTTATTAGGTCACTTTGTTGTTACGTCATTGTTGAAAATGATGACATAATCATATTACCTAGAACTGTAGGCAGCCGGCATGCCATGTAAACGTATAATACGTCGAACATGAATTACCCAGATTATTTCATTACAACCCGCTACAAAGAGAGTTTTATTTTCTTTCTTGTCATTTTGTTTGTCTAGTTTTCGAGACAATTTACGATCTGATTTTATAATTTGCTCAACAATTACCAGTGGTATATACTTAAAGGCAGGAGTGGACTATAAAAGGCAAAATTAGCTAGCTATTCTCAGTTTTCCAATAGCCATCGAAGGGTAAACATCTACAGTAGCTCCTGTAGATTTATTTCTAATTTGATTGGCTGTTGATTTGCTAGGGTATTTACCTGTGAAAGTATTGACAGCTCTTATTGGCTAAACAGGACAGTGGTCTAATTTGCACAGTAGCTAAGCCACCCCCTTATTGCCTCATACAGGTAGCTAATCCTCTACCGGGGGATTCAGAAATCCTTCCTTTAAGTGAGAAAGAATCAATAAACAAGCCGATCGGGGATGGAAGGAGGTCTGCGGCCGCGTGAGGGGGGGGGGGAGCAGCACTTACCACATCATGTTTAGACTAACTTATTCCTATTTAATCACAGATATCATACGCAACTATTTTCATAATCGCTATCGAGTGAAAAATACAGGTATCGCCGATTTATCGATAATATCCGCAGGTCTCTTGAGTTACCTAGCGTAGCAGTCTACTTGGCAACAGGTAGTGATTAAAACAGGTACAATATCGATTATTTGACTGAGAAGTGTCATAAAAATTAAACGCCCTTTTCTGGTTCTTTGCTTAGTTTGCGCATATGCGACTGATCAGGCTGCGCATCAGCTCAGACTTAATGAATGGTGACGGGTTCTGGCGATTGATGTTCCTTTGGGGTATCACTCGTAAACAATTCTGATTCCAATGTAGTTACTTAAAATAAGACTGCGCATCTGCGCAAACTAAGCAGAAACCCTGGTCCCGCCTTGATCAGTTTGCGCAGGCTAATCTGAATAGCTTATAAAACGGTTTTTAACATTCAAATAAAGCAGATGCGCAGATGATGAGGTTTCAAATGTGCGTACTGATTGTTTTTATTTACTTTTTTTCTGTTCCCATATTGCATATTCAAATATAAAACCAAAATTATTTTCAAAAATTAAATAAATCAGAGTTTTAATGGCAATATGGTAATTTCGTTTGATGAAGTTGTCAGTGTTGAATCATCTGTTGATAGCGAAGGGTAAATGTCAAGCGTGTTTATTGCACATGAATATATCGATTATCGATCGTAAAATCAGAGATTACCTGGACAAAGATATCCTTAATTATTCGTGAAATAAACAAACCGTAAATCGGGGGGAAAATAAATGAAATAGATAGATAATTTTAAAATAAAGATAATTTATTTTGCAGAATAATTAAGTATGTGTGTGCTGCTTGCAAAAAACAAAACAAAACAAAAAAACAACAAAAAAAAACAGATTTTTTTTTTCAAAACGTTTTAATGCGTGTGCCCAAATCAGCCTGTGCATGTGTGCATACTAATCTATTCTATGTTTGCGGGCGATTCTTGGGGCAACTGTCGGGAGACAAGCTGTAGAACTATTTGAACCGTGACAAGAGAAAAACAACAAAGTGGTTGTGCGCCCGGTGCAGACTCAGTTCTGCCTGGAAACCCTTTGCTACCCTGTTAGCGCTTAGCGTAGACTCTGCTCAGACTGGGAGGAGGACAGGCTGATCTGAGTGTGCGCTGGAATCAGAACCACGTTGTTGGTTTTCTCGTGTTGCGGCTCATTTGTCCCTCAGAACACCAATAAATATCAATAAAAATAGTGCATCTCAGATCAGTCTGCATATTTTTGCATTTTATTTATTATTATTATTTCTGCTTTTTCTGCAACGCACTCTCTGAATACCCGATCAGACTGCGCAGTCTTTCATTTTCTAGTTTAGTCTAACAGATCATAAAAATACCTCTCCATCATTCAGCGCTTTGTGGTTAACATTCTGATGAGATCTTAATCGATGCTTGCACACTTTTTGTGTACAATTAACTTACCTAGTTTGAGTTAAAGCTGAGTAAAGCGAACAATAATTGCCATTAATTGGCATTAACACCTTTACTATCAACATTAGTTCTCTCCGTTTCAAACTGTCGTCTACAATAACAACAAAATTCTTTACCGATGCAGCAAATATTGAAGCCATAATTAGCAAAAAGGATCAAATTCATAATTGGTAGTAAGTGTTACTAAGATTAAAGTACCGAAGATAACATTTCTCATTTTAAGCAAATAATGATAATAATAATTAATATTTATAATAATAATGTGACGAAAAGAAAGAAAGAATAGGAATCAACTTATTTGTCTTAAATTGCAGATTTGATAATTTGATGTGCAAAACGTATGAATTGGACTTTACGGCAATATATAAATAAATACAGTTAATATACGCACCAAAAGCATGCGACGATCCAGTACTTCAGCTTTTCTTAAGTTTTTCAACCGTTCGTAAACCGTCGGCATTAACCGTACACCTCCGGAATGTGATTCTAACTAAATTTGAAATTATGGTTTCTAATTTAAATCGCAAAATAGACTAAAAAGGCCAACGCTTTGTTAAATGAATTTTATATCAGTATAAAGGTCTAATATTAAGGGAACTGGAGCCGCCAGCACAGAGTCAATTAGATCTCAAATCTTGGACTTATCTTAATTTAAAATGTATCAATCTGTCAAATTTATGATGATTTTGCTTTATATTTAATCATTTTACTGGTCATAACAAATAACCCCAAAATAGACCGAAATGTTCTTACTATAAAATTATGAAAAACATATCAGCGTAATCGGGAAATAATGTAGTTTTCTATGCCGCCAGCACAGAGTTTCTATCTTTTATAATTATTTTATAATTGGTTGTTAAAAAGTCATCTCCTATCTAAATCAATGCATTTTTGTGTATCGTGTCGCCCAGGTATTGGCGAGACTCAGTTATTGGAAAGTTGGCCATGTTTGAAATAGTCTGGCGACTACGAAGTTCGACGATAAACTTGAAAAGGGTGTCGGGGTGTGTGGGTGAGTGGGTGGGCGAGGGGTGTGTGTGAGGAAAATTGGAGGATTGCTACATGTACGTGCCATCCGACGTTTGGCGCGTGGCACAAAAAGCAGTCATAATACTGTAGACATACTTAAACTGTATATGAATAGCTAGACTTCGGCAAACTCCATACCTTGAATAATTGTTAAGACCTTTTACTGTGTACCTGAACAGTCTGATTGAAAGTTGAAAACAGAAGAGGTGTATAGTGACCTATAACTATGTCAAGACTAAGTAACTGCTTCACTCTAGAAAGAAGCCAAACAACATCATGCTTAGCCAGCATTTTCTTCTTTTTTTCAAATTTTCACAAAGGAAAATAAGTAGAAGTGATGATCCAGACAAGATCAATTTATTATATAACAATATCTGACCTTCAAGTGTGACCTTGACCTTGGACCTACCCAAACATATATGTCACTTGAAACTTCCACTCATCAAGAAGAACAATTGTGCCAAATTATTTTGAAATCCATCCGTAAATGTAGAAGTAATGGCTTGGACAAGCTCAATTTATGACCATTTTATCATTTGACCGTCAAGTGTGACCTTGACTTTGGACCTACTTGACCAAATGTTCCAACTGGCACTTAACTCATCAAGGAGAACAATTGTGCCAAATTATTTTGAAATCCATTCGTAAATGTTGAAGTTATGGCTCAGACAAGCTCAAATTATAGCCATTTTATCATTGGACCTTAAAGTGTGACCTTGACCTTGGACCTACCTGAAAAATTTTTCCAAATGGCACTTTTACTCATCAAGGAAAATAATTGTGCCAAATTATTTTGAAATCCATCCATAACTGTAGAAGTAATGGCTCGAACAAGCTCAATTTATGGCCATTTTATCATTTGACCTTCAAATGTGACCTTAACCTTGGACCTACCTGAACAAATGTTTCAAAAGGCACTTCTACTCAGCAAGGAAAACAATTGTGCCAAATTATTTTGAAATCCATCTGTAAATGTAGAAGTTATGGCTCGGAAAAGCTCAATTTATGGCCATTTTATCATTTGACCTTCAAATATGACCTTGACCTTGGACCTATCTGAACAAATGTTTCAAATGGCACTTCTACTCATCAAGGAGAACAACTGCGCCAAATTATTTTGAAATCCATCTGTAAATGTAGAAGGTATGGCCCGGACAAATCCGGACGGACGCACGCACGCACTAACGCACGCACGCACTAACGCACGCACGGACATACACCGAACTGACATTGTAACAACTATGTCTCGCTCACCGCAAGCGGCTCGACAAAAAGCATTTGCTCCTTTGGATGCAAAGTGTTTTTTTAAGAATTTTTCGGCACAGGAAAACTATGCCCTTTGTAGAAATGGCAGCCGTTCCCCATTTGTAGAAATGGCAGCCGGAAATACATGGAGACATTAAATTCTAGCAAACCTGCAGGTACAAAATCTGGCAAACATTTCCATTGTGATTTTTTTATTCGCGTGTTTCCAGATATCCGTATTATGGATTAAGGATATCGATAAGTAAGGAATAAACATGATAAGGGACGAAGTGGGGGTGGGGGAGGGTGATGAACTGGAAGGGGAGGGGGGGGGGGGGGGGTCGGAAATCAGTAAGCCTCGGAGCAGGCGGGGGGGCATATATTGTATTAGGCATATTGTATGTGTGTGTGTGTGTGTGGGGGGGGGGGGTCAGAATACTTCTATCAGCCTTCATTTTTACCCTAAAATGTTATTACCCCTCAAATTTCAGACTCATTCCTTTCAACTCAAAACTTAAAGACATTTGGTGGGGGTGGGGGCAGCTTCATATCTAAAACAGATCTTTTCACTGATTTGCTAGAAGAACATTATGAAAGTGTCTATAAATTCGTGTCAAGTAGATGATTTTGTAATTAATTTTAATGCCTGAATATATGTGATATCAGCTGTTCAGGTGCCTTTTCATCAGCAAAACTACTGTGGCTCCCCAACCCCCGCCACCCAGAGGCCCAATTAATAGGCTATTATTAACATTTATAATTATCAAGCATTCAACAACAGATTTCTGGATTGCAGAAGAAAGTGAAAGAAATGCAGACAAAGTTTAAACAGACCATGATTAATTAACTTATTAGAATAAGAAAATGTTCTTTGTGTTTCGTTCAGATTTTGATTGAGGTCAGTCTGACATAAAATAGGTAATATGGTGTGTGTGTGGGGAAGGGTAGCTGGGATTGGGGGATGGGGGCGGGTTATAATTTTTTTGTCACCTATCTGAGAGAGGGTGGGGGGGAGTCGGAAAAACAATTATATAGAGACTGGGTTGGTCGGAAAAATTTTGGTGATTCATATGAAAATGTACCCGGCCCCCAACCTGATAAATGACTCGTCCCTAAATAGTAAAACGACACCCCATACAAAATTACGTCATAAGTTTGTCAATAAGTGTCATGTTTACAAATCGTTACAGTATCGAGGTAAGAGTTGACATTATTCTATCTCCCAATAAATGATGTATAAAATATATTTGCTTGACTGTTTTATTCCGTCTTGGTCGAAAATTAATCAGTGTTAGATGGTAAGGTTTCTACGAACAGGCAGATTTGCGAGTTTGTTATTTTGGCAATGAACAATTCGTGCGATGTCATGTAGGCCTAAGGCTGGCATGATTTCGCCGCCATTTTTTGGTTTGTTTGCAAACTGGGTAGGCATATATTATTTTGCAATTTTAAAATGTTCCACAACCAAATTTTCTGACATTTCACATGATAGTAGAGTATAGTTCAATGTTTTTCATGGCATAGGTCTGCGACCTGGAGTAAGTCGAATACGCTATAAATCGTAATTTTTAGTTAACGTGATTGACCTGGAAGTAAAGGGCACTGTTTCGGTAATAATTACACAGCCAGAAAATAATGTCTTGGACTTTATTTAACGGAAATATTTAATAATGAAAGTCAGAGAGGTGCTCTTAAAGTTTCAACCGGTGAGGCAATTTCATAAATCTGTATGGTGGCATGAAAATACAAAGGTTTTCGTCGATAGCCATTTTGATGGCGACAGTTTCGAACAAAAATCCGTTGCTATAGGCTTGATTATATCCCTACTCCTTGGAGCTGCGTTCCAACTGTGAAGCACGCAGAACGTACTTGGCTTGTACTGATCGTGCATCCCACATTTCCTCATAGCACTATTCGTATATATTGTAACACTTTTCTGTACGTCCACATGTAAAATTGTCTTGCTTCAAACTATTTTACATTAGCGAATTCAGATAGCATAAGTGAGTTCTGTCTGCTACTGGCATTATATGTAATTACGAATTAGCCGACAAGACTGAGGTCGACTTTGATAGATCAACCACTGTACTGAAAATTCATTATCAGTGTGAGAAATTCGGCCTTAAGAAAGATAGCATTTTCGCAAACACACAAGAAGAAAAAATATAAAACGACAATTGTAAACATGGTTTACTGAGTCTGTCCATGAGCAATAGTGAAATGATCAGTTTTGTTGACCCTCCAGCAGTTACCTTAGCGAGATTCTATTTGTAAAATTACCCTTTGGAAGGTTTCAGGAAAATAAGAAGGAAGACGAAAAAATTATTCCCCATACTAGAAATGGCGGAGTAGTCACAAACTTTAAACAATGTACATCAATCAAGAGTTGTTTACGTTTTATGGTTAGTTTAAACATATCTAATTGCAATATTGTTATGCCATGGGACTGGGCCACATTACTTACGGCCCTTCGCCTACAATAAAAATAAAATGTTAACAAAGGCCTTACAAATACAAACAAAAACATCAGATTTTGTTTAAATAAAGAAATGCAAATATTCTATACAGATATATTGTACAAAAATAATAATAAATAAAAGTATTGAGCGTCCAGACGCTGAATTTACGTTTCTCCAATGTTGATTCAACATTGCTCGTCTGCTGGGAATGTAAATAAAAGAATGAATACTAAGTTATAATAAAGATAACAAGAAAACAGAAAATAAAGAAGAAATTGGGCGACAACGCGGTAGAAGGCATTCAGCACCATGCACATACAAAAAAAGGCTCAAGCCAAGCCCAAACCATGCACCGTCCAATCAAGGTCTTCTCTATTTATATGATTGATCTATGAACCGAAGAAATCCAAACAGAGAAAAAGAGGTTAACTGACCGAGTATCAATTTTATGAACATGGTCAAAAACGCCCCTCCCCCCCCCCCCCCCCAAAAAAAAAAAAAAAAAAAAAAACATACACAACAAACCGCAATGCGACAACGTTCAATTTGTGGCAAAGAAAGCAGCTAGCTCGTAAAATTCACTGTACAGTCTGAAATAGAAGAAAATTGTTAATATCAGAAAGGTCCGATTTTCCGAATAAGATGGTGTCTACACTAAGCGGATGGAAACAACGCGTTTTCCGTAACATGACGATTTATTTGTCTATATACTTGTTACAAATAACGAAAAAAATGGTGGGCATCTTCCTTTTCATACCCACAGCTGCATGCTGGTAAGTTCTTGAATAATTCCTGAACAAATCGCCATTCAGATTACTACATTGATGTCCTAGTCTTTCAAGTACATGTATCACTAATACGAAACTGTTGCCTTTCAGGAAATATTCTGGCACTTTTATTGTACCAAATGAATGCAGGTTTAGTTCATACTGAAATGTCGTAAAAATATTTTGGCCTAATTCATTCCGTAAAACGCCGTTTAATGGCTGGTTCTTCGGTAGAGAAATATTGATCGACGCAATGTTAAGGCTTCAAAGCAAATATTCGATCATTTTTTAAGGAAATTTAACGTTTTTAATATCTAGGATAATAGCACATGCCACTAACAGATACTCCTTATACATGATTACACAGAACATTGCCTTTTTTACGTGCTTAAACTGATAATATTGCTATTAGACTTAAAAGTGACGTCTCCCACATGTAATTCCTTACTGTCTTTCCGTTTTTAATCTGCTTAGTTATTAAGAAATGTATTAAAGAGCTGTTAACTGACATAAAATTCTTGGCTGGTCCTAATGTACGTAAATGGACGTAATACCTTAAAAGCTAAACAGTACATAAGAGTCCTTAAATTATGTACCATCAATGCCATACAAGTGGACTTCACCATATATTTTTTCTGTCATTTAGACTATTAATATTATATATATATATATTTTATTATCATTATTATTATTATTATTATTATATTTTTTTTTGCTTTTCGTGTTTTTTTTTTTTTTTTTTTTTTTTTTTTTGCGGCTATTATCACCTGATTTTCAAGCAATCACAAGCCGTCATCTCTCATTTTCTCATTGATAAATTGTATAAAGCACCGCTAACGAACCATTGTTTTGCTTATTTTATGACATACTATAAAAACTCTTACATTTGGCGGTGTCTTAACTTTGGCGGTTAAAACAAAAAGTGCCAAAATATAAGTCCTCCACACCAGAAAGGATATCCGCATGTTTCACCTTTATCTACATTTTTTTTCTCACCTGCCACAGCTGCCACAGCGTTCAGGGTAGCGTCATCCGTGTGTTTCAAGACAGCAGCAAATTTTATCTCACGCGTCTAACCATGTGAGATAAGCCACACGTGAATTCGTTCGAATTTCTTCGCTCAATGGCCTACCAGACAGGATTTAAAAACTTTCATTCCAGAAAAATTGTTGTTTCAAGCTTATCAGCTATTGCACCAGTTCTTCGGCTTTGTTTGATTTCCTATCTGAGGTGATCATGTTATGTGGCTGTCACACAGTGATGTATAGCATCAGCGTATGCCGACGTATGAGAAATTTAGCAAACGCGCTGGTGTACGTTAGGGGTAAGTTTTGAATAAGTTACGAGCATGCTAAAATACGTTGGTATAATGTGTTGTACGTCAAATGAAGCCCGAAATTTGTGCATGCATGAAATTTTCAACGTACGCCGACGTATTGCTTATAAGATAGACATAAGTTTGATATACAGTACAGACAACATTAAAGCTTCCCATAATGCCATTCACCGGTAGGGGCGGTCCCGATCAGCCATCGTTCCCACGCCATTACCGCGGCATTACCATTCCACGCCATTCCACCATTCCACACCATTCCATTCCATCATTCCATATTGTTCTGGGAATGCCATTCCGGTTAATTCCATTTTTCGTTTCGTCCAAAAGAAAAATCCGGTTGTGGAGTAAAGCCTCGCCCTGTTAGCAGTCTCGTCAGGGTCTTCAAATTACCGTAAAATGCAAAAAAATGGGAAAGACATGCACGAATAAACTGTATAGACTCGAGGAACAGTCTGACAAGGTATTTCAATATTACCACACATCTTTAATCTTGATTACACAACACCCTAAAGACCAATTATTGGAATTTTCAGATTTGAGATAAGAATCCACATCTTTCATGCAGGTAAAGGCGACACTGAACACATTTTTCGACATAGCGCAATCATAAATACTGCGATGAGAGAATCATGTGATCAGGTGTAAGATTTGGGAAAGGGCATGTTTAATGGACATAGACTATGTGTTTTTCAAGCGTAAAATTATGCTTGCTGTAACATAATAGACCTAAAGAAGCGGTCTGATTATGGCTTCAAAAGTACCGTTAAGCTGAAACGATTAAGATATATCGGAACAAACCATATAGATTAAACTATTTAGAGCTGAGCTGTATGGACGCTTTGGTCTATTTGACCGGTAAACCCCGAGCATTGGGACTGGCATGCCTTCTTGAAGAGAACAGACGTACAGGAACAGTTTGATTATGGTGGTCCACAATGATATAAAGCTTCCGAAACGTTAGCCTTAAATGTATAGAATAAAAGAAGCAGTCTAATTTGATGGATCTAAAGCTCCGTAAAAAAGTATTGTGTCAACAGGACAGACATCGGGCAAAACTTTGACATATTTTGTACCGTAAAGTTCTACATACTGCGACAGACAGAAGAGATTCGACCGAGCTGTCTGATCGTGGTGTTAAAAAAAAGTACCATAAATCCTGGGACGGACACGTCTGATCAAGAAATATAAACCATGAAGAGCTGTCTAGGCTTCAAAGGTACAATAAAATAGATACTGCATTTGGTTTAGGAAGTGTCTCCGGGTACGGTACCGTATCCCTAGACCCTGGGTCTCCAGGTACGGAACCGTACCCCGAGACTCTGGGTCTCCAGGTACGACAGTAAGTTTTCAATACTCTGTATATGTATTAAGTAGTTTTACCTATTTAATATAGTTAATCCATCAATAAAATTACTCGGACGGACGCTCGGCGCCCCGTTACTGCGGCTATGGATTTGTTCCGCTGAGGTGCGGGGGCAACGTCGATATGAGAATTGAAATACTACTACTAATAAAATTACTCCTTGTAAAAAATTCATTGAGTCGTCATCTTGCTAAGGAAAATTATAACCTTCAAGTCCGTCATTTGCGTTATTTTGACTGATGTACATAAACTGCGAAAAACACGGCCGATGTGTATTATTTGATCGCCCGCTAATTGCACGCAGAAAATGACTTCTGAAGAGTGCAAACAACTATCATTTTGTTATAATCTCCACAAATAGACAATTACACTTATTTTTAAAAAGTGTCCATCTTTTAATATCTCTGCGATAAGCAATGTAGACCAAAAACAGACGCCTAAAAAACGCATGCAGCGTTCTTAAATATGCCTTTCGTCAAACAAGTCATGTGCGCCAAGTGAAGTTCTCCAAGTGTTGTTGCACAACTTAATCGAAATAACATTGAGTATTCATTATTATATGTATTTATTTGTGTGCTTATGAAGGTATTATCGCTTTTTTTTTTTTTCACAGATATCGCATTGTGGGAATCAGGACAGCTCGGACCAAAGACAAATCGCCCCACAAAATCTCGGACCAGGACAATTCGCCCCATTTTTTTTAAAACTTACCACCAGTCAACGCGTCCCATATCATAAGCTTGCCAAAAGTCAACTCGCATCAAATTATAAATACTTAGCCCAGATGTATCATGAGTATTTTTAAATGCCACTGAAAATGTACCGTATGACTTCATGTATATGCACTGACAAATTAACAATCCCTGACACACAACTTGAAGGGATTTACGGTAATTACGAGCGTCTTTGTAAATTTGGTTTTAGCTGCCCCCGCCTTCCCCTCACCCCTTCAAAAAAGATAATCACTAACATTACAGAAAGCCATATAATTGATCGAATTTCACCTCAGCGGAACGTATCCATAGCCGCAATACCGGGGCGCCGTTCGTCCGTCCATTGAATAAAAACTGTTACTCATTGTTGAATTTTATGATTAATTTGGACAAAACAGGTGTGAAAAACAACAATTATTGGTGTTAGCGCGAAACCGTCGTGTTATTTCATATGCCAAAAAAACACGTCGTTTTGACCACATTATTGCACAACCCGCAGGTTTGCACTATAATCACTGTGTGAGTCCGTCCGTCCGTTATCAGTTATTGAAAACCGTAATCAGTTAGCGAAAACGCTTATAACTCTTGAACCGCATGGGATTTTTTGACAAAATTTTGCATACTTATACATGTCAACATTGTCTAACGACTCGCCCGCATAACAACCTTATTCGATGGACGAGGCTTTGCCGAGCACAAGTTGAAAATTTACGGCCAACTACTGAAAATGCTCATAACTCTTGAACACCGTGGTAAATATGGTTCAAATTTTGTATGCTGATATATTTTAACTTAGTCCAGCCACTGGCATGCAAAACAGTGACGAGGCTTCACCGAGCACTGCAAAGGCTTCTCACATTTTTTCAACAAAAATATTAGGGTATTTGAGATTTCAACATCAGAAATTTTAACGAAACGTTAACTAACGATGACATTAGTTTTCTGATAGTTTTTGTGTAAAAGCTTCTCACATTTTTTTTCAACAAAAATATTAGGGTATTTGAGATTTCAACAACAGAAATTTTAACGAAACGTTAACTAACGATGACATTAGTTTTCTGGTATTTTTTGTTGAAAAATATGAGAAGCGCAAAAGCTTCTCACATTTTTTTCAACAAAAATATTAGGGTATTACAGATTTCAACATCAGAAATTTTAACGAAACGCACTTAAGATAAGCGAACTGTGCATATCAGCTTTCACATGTGCACAGTCTGCTCAGTAAAGTGCACGGAGTCAGGTTATCAAAACACGCAGCATCTTATTAATTTCAGTACGTACTATATTTTTTTCCGACTAGAATGCTTATTTACGCAGACTAGTCTAAGCAGTGCCGGTTCTCTCCTAAAAGGTTCGGAACGAAAGTTTTTCACACCTATAACACAGCTCATAATTTTAAAAGATTTGCTTTATGTACACACAGATAATCAGCAAGGTTATGCTACATGATTTTACAACGCATTTATAATTAGAAACTGAAAGTACAAACGGTTTGAAGGATTAAGTGCGTATTTTAAAACATCATTTATTAAGAAAATAAAATCGGTTCTAAGCCTGAAAAAGCCGAAAGATTCACTTAGTTTGTTACTCCCCTTTCAATTTTATTTAGAACAAAAAAGGAAGGGACCTAGATTTGGAGAAACGAAAATTCCACAGCTTTTTATTCGTTAATACCCCTCACCTGCCTTGAAAGGCCATTTCCCGCCCTCCCACCTCCTCCCACACACACCCACAAACATCAATTATGCACTTGTTTCATGGTGTGCTACCATGGGCAACATTTTTCCTCAGCCCCGTATAATCTACCAGTAAACGACGATATCGCGCGAGCTTGAAATAGCATTAAAATACATAGGGCATTGACAGTTTTTCTCTTTTTTGTCTTCCTTGAATAAAAAATGAAAAATGTTGTGTTAGGTCAATATAGAGCACTTTTTTAGCTGCACATAGATATTTTTTTTTTCAAACTTTTAAGTTTACATTTAATGCGGTCATTTTGCTCTGATTAATACGGCCATCATTTCCTAATAGTAGATAAAGAAAAAAGAGAAAATGAGCAAAAGGTTACTCAGTTTTCTACGTTTTTCTTAAAGCACGGACCTAAAGTCAAAAATGTTGAGTTATCCTAGTATTCTACAATATCTTACAAATCTTTTGATATATTTTGTAGGAAAATCAAAGAAATATTAGTGCGGTCATTTTTTACAAACTTAATACTACCCTACATCCAAAAACTGAATTTACAGTACCGTGCGTGACTATATCGCGGTGAGGAGAATTGTTGGGGACGGCTGTGCAAGTTCATCAGTCTGTTTGTCCTTCCGCTGTAGTCAGTGAGTGAAATTGCTCATAACTCTTAACCACATGGTGTAGTTTGATAAAAATATGCCTCATTCTACAAGAAATGACCAATTTCATTTCCATACATTCCTTCTGGCACCAGAAACTGATTATTCTACATTCACCACGGGTTGTGCACATTACCATCAGTTGATTCATTAAGTATTTTTCCTAGCAAGATGGCGACTTAATGAAATTTTACAAGGAGTAATTTTATTAACGGATTGACTATATATTAAATGGGTAAAATTACTTAATACATAGTATTGAAAACTTACTGCCGTACCCGGAGCCAATCCTCATAGGACTGTCTCCAGGTACGGTTCCGTACCTGGAGACCCAGAATCTCGGGGTACGGTTCCGTACCTGAAGACCAAAGGTCTAGGGATACGGTACCGTACCCGGAGACACTTCCTTTGGTTTATGACATTCATTTGACACTAAATTGGCAGACTGCATCCATGCCCATTTTTATTTATTTTTTATTTTTTGGAGGAGGGAGGGGGCGTGGGGCGGGGAATGAAGATTGGGTGGGGGCACAGGCTGGTCTGTGAGTATGTATGTCATATTAATTTCCCAGTGTTGTTGTTTCCTCGATTTATCGTCATGGATAGTCCATCAGGGCTAACAGCCACGAGAGCATCATATCCGCCCTGTGTTGTTGTTTCTTCGATTTATCGTCACGGATAGTCCATCAGGGCTAACAGCCACGAGAGCATCATATCCGCCCTGGGGAAAATTTCTTTTCTGTTCTGTTTCAATTCTCGTAACGACGTTACCAAAATGGCCCAGAGGTACGTAACCATAGTTACACATACCTGGCGCCGAGTGTTCCCAGTGCGGAAGCGCGCAATCAGAGTTTAAATCTGCGTCGTGTCGTATAAGTCGGTCTAACGGTATACACGAACACGGCATGTTAAGCCTAGCTCTGCATATGCGCAGTCCGTTCAGAGACTTTATGATAGCAGAAAAAATCGGTAATAAAAACAAACTAGAGCAAGTGAGCAGGGGCTCACGTATACCCCCGACCAGTGCCACCGCCTAATGAAAGCACAACACAAAACTGCAATGTTATTGTCATACATGTACATAATTCAAAGTTCGTGACCTTGACCTTATGTCAGCAACAGCACCTATATGTGTAAACTAGTATGATATAAACATAGTCGTGTATTATTAAGCTCAATCTTATTGTCATACATGTACATAATTCAAAGTTCGTGACCTTGACCTTATGTCAGCAGCAGCATCTTTATGTGTAAACTAGTATGATATAAACAGTCATGTATTATTAAGCTCCATCCAAGTATATTTATAGAGCTACAATCCGAAACTATACAACAAATGGCTAAATCCTAGTTATTGACCACAGGCCCCACCCATGAGCCTGACCCTGCAGCTTCAGATCCAAAGTAATGCTATAGATATATCACAAACCAAATATGGAAGAAATCTTCAATGCAGTTACAGAGATATGAGGAATCAAAAAGGTATAACGCAAAACTTTGACATAATGAAAATGCCTAAGTCCTAATTACTGACCCTTGGCCCCACCCTGGGGCCCAACCCAGGGGCTTAGACATTTAACATCAAAGGCAATGCTACAGAGATATCATAAACCAAATATGGAGAGTCTGATAAGTAGTAACAGAGATATGAGCAATCAAAAAAGGTTTAACGCAAAACTTTGACGTAAAGTTGACGAACGGACGGACGAACGAACAAACGGACGGACGAACGGACGGAATGACAAAAACTATATACCCCCTGACATACTTCGTATGTCGGGGGTATAAAAATGGCTTTGTTTTACAGAAAGATGAACGGCTACGGAGTGGACTCGTTAGTGCCTAGGGTACTCCTCTACCTTACAGACGGGCGGGTCCATTTTCAACATCAGGAGTGCTTAATTTGACGTTTACTCTCTCGAATTTTCTATGTTGAATGCAAAATGTGTTCGCCCTGATGCAATGCTAAGATCAGAGACAAATGCTGTGAGGCATCTTCATTGCTTGCGCTCTTTTGTGTGTTATGGGACGCAAGGCATCAACGAGTTAAATTTTAAATCAGAAAGTTGGGAAGGCAGTGAAGATGTATATGGAATAGACTCCTGCATTGTATTTACATCCGAATTTCCAAAACACTATCACTATCCAAATTAAGAGTCTCACAATCGAACCGTCCATCGATAAACTTAAAAAAAGCTGTACGTTTATGTCACTAAACTGACAACTGCGTCTTTGCCCCCGCTCCCACCCCATTTGCTCTAATTTTTAGGGTGAAGTCGTAAAGGTGTTCCAATATCTTACACTATCGATATTGGTACACAGATACCGTCGAAGTCTCATAAAAGCAATGCAAAAATTATTGTTTATTGGCCTCTTGTGTTACCCGGTCAATTTTACTCTAAATATTGGGACCTTAAATGGAACACACAGATGGTGTTGTTTTAAAGTGTTTTGCCAATGGAATGTAAAAAATGGTCTTGTTTGTCTTTCTTGGATGGGGGAAGCGGGGGTGAGGATATTTCCTTTTTGGATCTTGGGTGCGGTATTTCCAGAAGTTGCGATAAAATATATTTTTGTTATTTTTATTTTTTCCTCGTTTCTTTTCATACAGCATTCAACAATAATAACGGGTGCTGTGATCAATAGCAACTCTAAATATTGGCACACTATAACCTCTTGGAGCAAAGAAACGGGATGAAACTTTGTTAGGAAAGTAACAAACTTAGCAGGCCTGGATCAGACCATGCCGTTAGGACCAGGTTCTTCACTGTAAAATGTGCACACCAAGATCAGTCTGCTAAAGTGTGGTGTCTTCATTGATTCCCCTAAACTGATCCTGAATACACATGGTATTGTCCACATGCTGGCCTAGAAATGCGTAGTTCGCATACTTGTCATGCAGCGACCGAGTGGTTAGCTCTCCAGACCACGGGGTTGCGTGTTCGAGTCTCGCCGGAGGCAAGATTTTGTCCGAGCCTACAAGGCGTTTTAGTGCACAGAGCCCTTCGATGCGATGATGCTGCGTGTAACTTCCAGTGTCGGGGCGTCCTTCTGGTTTGGAACATTGTAGGGCAAGGACCTACTGTGCTTGCAGTAGGTGCGGATGGGGGTTGTTTGGACATTTTTCTCTCATTTACAACCTTTCTCTCTCTCTCTCTCTCTCTCTCTCTCTCTGAAAGACTGAAATACTGTCTCAAACCCAAATCAACCAATCAATCAATTTATATTTACCATCAAATGACTCCCAGTGCGCAGGTGCAAACGTGTTTCAACTGTGTTACATTATTGTCGAGTCACGAAAAAAAAAGTTGCCTTCAGGCATTGCATACTCATTATCCGCATCATATAAATAGAAATTAGATCATGCATCCAACTAGGCACACAACATTGAATCAACATTGATACAACGTCATGACGTTTATTCTACGTTACGACGTTGAATCAACGTTGATTCAATGTTGATTCAATGTGGTGTGCATGCTGGATGGCTGACTGATCACAGTCCTTTCACTTGTATTTATCTGGCCAATGGGGGCAAGGGGCAGGTCGCGTAGCGCAGTCGATAGCGCGTCTGACTCAAATGCCAGAGGTCCCGGGTTCGATACCCGGTCGGACCACATACTTCGACGTCACGACGTTGAATCAACGCTGATTCAATGTGGTGTGCATGCTGGATGGCTGACTGATCACAGTCCTTGCATTTATATTTATTTGGCCAATGGTGCAAAGGGCAAGCCGTGTAGAGCATTCGGTAGCGCGTCTGATTCAAGAGTCAGAGGTCCCGGGTTCGATACCCGATCTTGCCACATACTTTCGTTCCTTCTTCCGCTGATTCAAGAAGAACAATTGCCAGTTACTGGCGAAAGTATGTGCACTTAGTACTGGTTAACCGCTTGTATTAGGAGGTCTAAGCCTGCCCAGAAATAGTGTGGTTAGGTTAACTGACCGTCCCGATATGACCATAGCTGTTTACCGTGGACGTAAAGCAACAAAACATCAACAACAACAACTCAAATAAATAAACACATAAATGAATAGTTAAAAGGTAACCCCAAATCGTTGTTTGTTAAGTCGTGCTTGTTTAAGGCGACAACAGTCCCTGAAAGCATATCAGGTACGTTACTTCACGTATGTTGTGTAAAACTTGAACATGTACAGCTTTGCCGGTTTGGTGAAGCTGGCACCGCCGACGACGTTGGGTAACTGCAATCACCGTGGCAATCACCTACCATCAACCTGCTGCCACTGAGAGGTGATGTGGTTGGGTGATGGTGCTAGATAACTCTCAGTGCAGGAGGGTCCTACTGATTTGGATAAATAGTAGGACAAGGGCATACTGTGCTTGCAGTAGGTGCGGGTGGGAGCTGTTTCGATAGTTTTTCTCTCATCTACCACATCTCTTTTCATGTTCTTTCTCCTGCCTCCTTTCTTCTTTATCGAGACGGCTTGATATAGACTGAACTACTATCTCAAAGAGCAATTAAACCCAAAACAAACCAACCAACCAAGGCTCCAAGTTTATCCAGGACATATTCACAGTTCCCCAAAGAGAACCCCAATTCATAACGGACACATTTCCCCGAATGGAGCCCCATTGTGTAACGGACAATAATTGTCAGTCAGCCGCGACACGAGAAAAAGACATGTTCGCCAAGGGAAGACTCAGATCAGCCTAAGCAACAGTCCAGTCTGATCAGAGATTTCGCTGTGAACTTTAACGGTAGCTAAGGGTCAAAGCTATCTCAATGCCGACAGTGAAGACTCTGATCAGACTGGACGGATTCCGCGGCTGATCTGAATCTTCGCTTGGCGCATTTTCTACTCAGTTTGTGTGATGGCGCGGCTCAATTCTGTCAAATTTACGGGATTATCTAGTATCAATCCTTACTCTAAATACTGGGACATATTTTTATGGATGGAAGATCGGCGCCCCGTTACTACGGCTGTGGATTCGTTCCACTGAGGTGCCGAGGGGGTGGGGGGGGGGGGGGACGTCGATATGAGAATTGAAATACTAGTAGCTCCTAGGACATATTTACCCTGAAATCCAATGCTGGATGAATGACATGATTTAACTATTTTTTTAACTTATTCGACTCGTATCAGAACGATGAGAGGATGACCACGAAAAGCTGTTTGCAAAGGAATCCGTTTACGGTTGGACAGAATTCCGCTTCCAGCCAGATTCGAACCCGGGACCGCTAGATGGCCAGGTCGAGTGTGATACCGGGTCGAGCAAATAAAAGATGCTTCTAGAAAAATATGATTGGTGACTGGCAAATACTGTAAAGCTCTGATCCTGACTGCACATATGTACAGGTCGGTCTGGGTTTGTACAATTCGAATCTTTTCAGCACTTCATAATGTTTTTTTCAGTACTGCGCAGGCGGGTTTGACACCCTTTATATCAGATTTTCAGTCATTTCAAGACGAAGGCAGAGTGCTATGAAGAAGCAACATTTAGATTCGAACGTGTGGCCCTGTTATCCGAATTCGAAGGCACGAATGACTCGGTCATGCGCACGCTTCGGATGGATGGATGACTTGCGATTTTACGTCCTTTTCAACAGTATTTCAGTCATATCAGTACGATATGAGGATGATAATGAAAGGCTGTGTGCAATGGAACCCCGGTTACGGTAGGAAAGATTTTCGCCTCAATCGGGACTCGAACCCGGTCCGCGAGATCAGTAGGTCAACGCTTAACCCACTGAGCTACCGAGGCTTCGCCCGCACGCTTCGGGCCGATGAGGGAATGAGTGAGATGGTGATAAATTAAGAAAAACCCAGATGCTGAACTTGACCGAAATCGAACCAAGTGAATCGAACCCGTGACCTATGAATCATGCGGAGAGCTTTATTCCCTTTTTGCCAACGGCTAACACGAGACTGCATTGCAATAGAATTTTCAATAATGGTCTTGCTTAACTTTTTTGGGGGATGCGTTGGGGGGGGGGGGGGGGGGGGAGGGCGGGGCTACCTACAATGTAGCCAATTTGGTTTACTATAAAAGTTTTCAACAACGGCTGGTTTAATTCGGGCCAGAACAGCATTGGAAGTTTACGAGAAAATACGGACACACTGCGAAGATGCTCCAGCTAACCTGCATTTTCGTAGTGTGCCCTAATACCCTAAAACATCAGTTTGTACCCAGTTTGTAGAAGCGGTCTTATCAGGGTTTGCACTGTAGCGATAAACGGCGGATGGTAAACTAAAAAATAAATACGTGAAATCGGTATTTTGGTGTCCCAACATTTAACTCAACACTATCAACTAAAGTGACCTGCTTGAAACACATCCGTATGTGTTAATACACTGTGTGTACTACACATGAATTTCCATTTGTTGCCATGACAACTGCCGGAGTTACGAACTTTCACTAGAGCTGCCCAGAAATCGAAAATTGGCACCATTTGAACCACAACTCAGGGAACTGTGATTCCTTCACAAAGACTGTTAGGAGCCCCGGTAGCTCAGTGGGTTAAGCGCTGGCCTACTGAACTAGCGGACTGGGTTCGAGCCCGGGTCGAGGCGAGAATCTTTTCTACCGTTAACGGGGTTCCATTGCACACAGCCTTTCATTATCATCCTCCCATTGTCCTGATATAACTGAAATACTGTTGAAAAGGAAGTAAAATCACAAGTCATCCATCCTATTTTCAAAGACTGTTTTAAATGCCACTATCAATGGGATTTCAATAGAAATTGTAAATCGTAACGGTTAGTGGGTGCGCAACAAATCTTCCAGTTTTGTTATTATGCAAAGAAAACAACTGACATAACAAAAATGTTTTTGAAAAACCTTTGGAAAAGACTTACATGTAGAGCAATAATAATGCCTTAAAAACGCCATATCTTTAATTCAAGGAGAGATAATCTGAGAATTTGAAGAATTTAAACCTCACATGTAAAGTCTAAGTACAAGATGTTGGAGATTATATAAGTGTTTTTAGAGTTCCCTGCATTATCTGCGCGATAAAAAATTAGCCGTGCACATGCGCAGCAATGATAATATCGCAAGATAACTCGTATGTGGAAGAGGATAGGTTGACGATTTCCTAAGCATTTTGTTGCAAGGTGTCTCCGAGGCATACGTGAGCCTCAGTTCACTTCAATATGCACTTTGTCGATTGGGGGGGGGGGGGGGGGGAGGGGGGGGTATGTGTAGTATGAGATTCAGTCTTGAAACAATGCTGAAACAACTTTAATCCATCGTTGTTTTTTTTGAATCAATTTTGATTCGCCCTCATGTGGTTAAACTAACGTATATACAACGTTAAAGCGCTTCAACGCTGCGTGCGTCAGTAAGTCTGCATGAGCGAATGAATATATTAATGAAAATGTACCATGCAGGCCGCGCAGGCGTAGAATGGTCAACGCATGCGCAGTCTGTAGCTGTAGATAAGCGGCATGAATCTAGCCAGTGCATGCGCAGTCTATTTAGCCTATGTGCAGTTCGGACTGCACATGCAGTCTGGTCAGCACATGCGGAATCTGTCTAGGCCATGACTGAAATCGACTGTAGAAAATGTTTAATAACTTTTTTGTTAGACATTGCACGCATCCTGGCCAGCGTATAATAGTTTGTTCAGGCCATGACTTAAAAAGCGCATGCACCCGCGCATGCGCTATACGGTCAACGCATGCGCAGTCTTTGGTTGTCGACAAACAACATACAGTCTGGCCAGCGCATGCGCATTCAGTATATGGAAAAATCGACTCGCACATGCAGTCTGGTCAGCGCATATGTTCTGGCCATGACTTAAATCGTTTGTAGAAAATGCCTGCTTTCCATCAGGGTTAACTGTTTATCAGGGTGCACTGTCTGATCAGGTCATGTGCAATTTTCAAAACCTAGGCAACCTGCGTAGGCCGTTCAATAGTGCGATGCAGTCTTAGCTTTGGCAAGTTTACTACTGTAGTTTCCTTGCAGTTTCTAAGGAAACTGTCTCAGGGAATGCAGAGATTTGAAACTAAGAATAACTATTTTGATAAATGCAGCGTCAGGCCTTGAGGTAGACATTTACGTGACACAAAAGTGAGGTATAAACACATTAATAGGTGTATGGGTACAGCTTCATGTTTTCCACCATTTTCATACTAGGAAGCAGCATCCAGTCTTCCTTCCTTTTTCCGGGAGGAGTTCCTTCCAAAGGATGTCTATTCCTGGACAGAATTTGCTACTATGGGTGCAAATTATTTGCTTTGAGAGTTAAAATAGTAGAGTTATCTGCCCGTGAAAATGTACCCATTTACCTTAATCCAGCCTTGCTGCATTAAACAAACAAACAAAAATAAACAGAATGTAAGTGCACAAAAGGGATTAGTTTAAATCTAAATGGCTATTTAAAAAAAAATATAAGAAGCAATGGTTCTCTGACTGCACAATTAAGGGGTGTTCTTGCATATGTGCCAACAGTAAAGACCGTAATCAGTCCGCGCGTCTGTACTGTGTGACAAGTTCGAAACATCATTCAATCGGGTCATAAGAAATGTACAGTGAACATAAATGACACTGCTCAGACTGCTAAATGTGTGAGCACCAGCAAACTAAAACCACGACACGGACAGACTGGGTGCCAGGGGATTTTTGCTACGGATTTGTTACATTGAGCCTTCTGAGGAACATCTTTATAAAAATTATAGAAAAGAAAAGATTCTGTAATGTAAAACAAGAACAGACGCGACGGGATGCGGAGCATAGTTTTGTATATTGTAGGATAAAGAACTAACTTTCAATACGTAAATGTCGGGGTGAGCCACACCTACGACTGTGGCGAACCTGTTGCCATTCTTAACCAAAAGTCGAAATATAAGAAAAAAATATCTGCTATACATGAGCTTTAGGGATTATTGAAGTTGTATTCACTTTTGTAAAGAAATATAATAGGGTTTGTCTGTAAGTTGTCGTGTCGGCGACTTGTCTTTGTCGATCAGTTGTCGTGTCGGTGAATATTTTTTCGTCTGTCAGTTTTTGTCTGCGAGTTGACTTTCGGTCAGTTGTCTGTCGGTGAGTTGTCGTGTAGTGCTTGACACACAACGACCCTGAAAACGCCTCAAACCCAGCCCCTTCCCGCTCCCGTCTTCAGATATGCTTTTCAAGCTAGCCAGCCCCCTCCCCGGGTCCCCCTCACTGGCCGATGCTACACACACACACACACACACACACACACGGCCGATGCTACACACACAGACACACACACACATTTTCCAGCGAAGGGATAGCGTGTACACTTTATCAAGTAAATGTGACACAACGTGCAATATGGAATGCAGTTTCCCCATTTGGGGCCTCTGTTTTACCGTTGACAAATATTTGCCCTTAATATTGGGCCATTCACTCTAAAAATTAGAGGATAGTACCAACCTCATCTCTTTTTTCATTCGCATGGAAAGTATACTTTGCCTTCTCATTTCTCATTCAGGCTGGTTTTTCAGCAACATTCTGATCTTGATTATTCCCCTGAGCCAGACTGTGTATATTTCCAGATGCCAAAGACGCGTATTCTCACGCCATGTCAGATGTCACACGTGCTATATGCACAGTGTTATACATTTCAGGACTAGCTTCTGCACTAAAGTGGAGAGAGAGAGAGAGAGAGAGAGCGAGAGGGGTGGAGAGAGAGAGAGAGGGGGGGGATAAATGATCAAGCCATGCAAAATATATATATGAAATAAAATATTATAAATTGACGAAACACAGCAGAATGAAGATAGCGAGCTATAACAATTTTTTCTGGTCAGTGAGTGAGAGAGAGAGAGAGAGAGAGAGAGAGAGAGAGAGAGACAGAGAGAGAGAGAGTAAAAATGAGGAATAGTGGATCAACCCTAAACGACAAAATTGCATCGCAGAATAATAGAGATAAAGCAAATGATTACCATTATGATGCGCTTACAGCGGGATGAAAGAGAGAGAGAGAGAGAGAGAGAGAGAGAGAGAGAGAGAGAGAGAGAGAGGATAAATGATCAAGCCATGCAAAATATATATATAAAATAAAATATTATGAATTGATAAAACACATCAGAATGAAGATAAACGATCTGTAACCCTTTTTGGCTGGTCAGAGAGAGAGAGAGAGAGAGAGAGAGAGAGAGAGAGAGAGAGAGTAAAAATGAGGAATAATGGATCAAACCTAAACGAAAATATGCATCGCAGAAGAATAGATATAAAGCAAGTGATTACCATTATGATGTGCTTACAGCGGGGTGTAAGATAGAGCGAGAGAGAGAGAGTCTGAGAGAGAGAGAGAAACATGTGGGATAACCGATCAAACCTAAACGAAAAAACGCATCGCAGAGGAATAGAGATGCAGCAAATGATTATCATATATATAAAATATTAAAAATTGATAAAACACATCAGAATGAAGATAAACGATCTGTCACTCTTTTTGGCTTGTCAGAGAGAGAGAGAGAGAGAGAGAGCAAAGAGAGAGAGAGAGAGTAAAAATGTGGAATAATGGATCAAACCTAAACGAAAAAATGCATCGCAGAAGAATAGATATAAAAAAAGTGATTACCATTATGATGCGCTTACAGCGGGGTGTAAGAGAGAGAGAGTCTGAGAGAGAGAGAAACATGTGGGATAACCGATCAAACCTAAAAGAAAAAATGCATGGAGGAAGAATAGAGATGCAGCAAATGATTATCATTATGATGCGCTTACAGCGGGGTGTAAGAGAGAGAGAGAGAGAGAGAGTAAAATGTGGAATAACTGATCAAACCTGAATGAAAAAATGCATCACAGAAGAACAGAGATAAAGCAAGTGAATACCATTATGATTCGCTTACAGCGGGGTGTAACAGAGAGAGAGAGAGAGAGAGTAAAACAAGTTGAATAACCGATCAAACCTAAACGAAACAAGAGCTGCCACAGGGACAGGATAGCTCGCCTTCTTACAGCGCCTTGCCCATCACATAAAAAACTTTAAAGTAAAACTTTAACATTTTGCTAACGCCGACGCCGGCGCCAACGCCGACGCCGGGGTAATACAATAGCTCTCCCTGAACTTCGTTCAGGCGAGCTAAAAATGCATCGCAGAAGAATAGAGATACAGCAAATGATTATCATTATGATCCGCTTACAGCGGGATGTAAGAGACAGAGACTGACAGAGAGAGAGAGTAATGTGGAATAACTGATCAAACCTGAACGAAAAAAGCACCACAGAACAATAGAGATAAAGCAAGTGATTACCATTATGATTCGCTTACAGCTGGGTGTAAGAGAGAGAGAGAGAGAGAGAGAGAGAGAGAGAGAGAGAGAGAGAGTAAAATGTGGAATAACCGATCAAACTTAAACGAAAAATGCATCGCAGAATAATAGAGATAAAGCAAGTGATAAGCATTATGATGCACTTCCAGTGGGCAGTAAGAGAGAGAGAGAGAGAGAGAGAGATAGAGAGAGAGATTGAGAGAGTAAAAATGTGGAATAACTGATCAAACGTAAACGAAAAAAATGCATTACAGAAAAGAGATAAAGCAAGATATTACCATTATGATGCGCTTACAGCGGGGTGTAAAACAAAGAGAGAGAGAGAGAGAGAGTAAAAATGTGGAATAACAAATCAAACCTAAACGAAAAAAATGCATCGCAGAAGAATAGAGATAAAAGCATGTGATTACCATTATGATGCGCTTACAGCGGGGTGTAACAGAGAGAGAGAGAGTGAGAGAGAGAGAGAGAGAGAGAGAAGATAAGTGATCAAAGCCATGCAATAT
This sequence comes from Ctena decussata, assembly GCA_963989385.1. Taxonomy (NCBI): domain Eukaryota; kingdom Metazoa; phylum Mollusca; class Bivalvia; order Lucinida; family Lucinidae; genus Ctena; species Ctena decussata. Next base: position 68,419,955 of record OZ022513.1, read on the forward strand.
ATGTATATTTAAAATATTATATAATGATTTATTCTATTTGGTCAGAGAGAGAGAGAGAGAGAGAGAGAGGGAGAGTGGGAGAGAGAGAAGTCAGAGAGAAAAAGAGACAGAGAGAGAGAAAGACTTTCTGAAAGAGAGAGAGAGAGAGAGAGAGAAAGAGAGAGAGAGACAGATGGAAAAGGTGAGTAAATTTTGATAAAAAATAAAATTAAATGGAAAACGGAGACGGAAATTGATAGTTACCATTTTGATGTGATTTTTTATGTGATGTGAGAGAGAGAGAGAGAGAGAGAGAGAGAGAGAGAGAGAGAGAAAGAGAGAGATGCGAAATGCTCGACTGGATCATTCTGGGTCATAGATCATTATGTCTGTTTAATAAAGACAGAAAAAAACATGATTTTTTATGATAATTGTGCTCATTTGGAAAAAAAAGAAAAGAAGGAGATGTGATAATGATAATAATAATAATATTATTATTATTATTATTATTATAATGGAGTATCGTGTCTGTTTAATAAAATAAATAAAATGTGATTATTTTTATGATAACTGTGCCCATTCGGTAAATTGAAAAAAATTAACAAGAAGCAGATGTAATAATAATAATAATAATATAATAATAATTATTATTATTATTATTATTAGAATTTTTATCCTAACGGGAAAATAAAATAAAATTGCGTGGCTTGACAATAGGGGCCAGGTGATATAATCCGATTATCAACTGGAGTGTGTATTACCAGGAAAACCTACACATCCCGCAAATTGAACCAACATCGATAAAATAACTTGTTGACTGTCAATCGATAACTCTTCTGAGGAGGCGTTGCCTTTGAGAAAGTATTATGTAAGAGTGTGTAATGTGGTACGTAATGTAATTATTTCGCCGAAAATATATCTAACAACAAAAATATATAAGTAGGAGTGATACAAGAAAGAAGCAGAAAAAAAATCAAATAGGGAAAAAACTAACAGACAAACTCTAGAAATCAATAACACATCAGCGAATATAATATAAAGTTGCTAAACTTGACAACGGCAGAAAAATGAATAAATAATTATTTCGTCCAATAATTGATGATCCGCTTTTACATGTGACCATTCCATTCAGCGGTCCCAATGGAATGGAATGGTCTGAAACAGCGGTGCGTTCCGCGGCGTTCCCGCGTCATTCACGGGGCATTCCCGAGGCGGTACCATTCAATTACCGTGGCGGTAGCGGTGAAATCCACTGGGTAGTTTGAATGTTGTCTGTACTGTACGTGACAGGTAAGTTATGCATAAGTTCATGCACGTAAAGTGGCAGTTAATCAAACGTTGATATACGGCGGCAACCGGCAAGTCCGTTGTATAGCGTACGCATAACTTATTTCTAACCTATAGGCTACTTACCTGTAACTTTTATCGGACGTTTCCAGGACGTATTCAACCTATGCCTGACGACCTTAGAACTTATTCAACGTTTCACGAACGCACTGAGAGTATCCGCCAGCCTCTTGGGGTTCAACTATGTATATTGGATACAAACGGGCAATTCATCACTCTTGAATATGGACTTTTTATGGACCGCTTCTGTTTGTCGTTTTGGGACTTGAGAGAGGGTTGACACCCCAGATGCTACCAAAGCTGCTGCAGATGCCGCCACGGATAACACTAAGGATATATTGGAGTCTGCACGAGAGCAAGGTTGGCTACCATCGTCGGCATGGTACATGTAGTCAGGTGATGATTGGGACGAGGGTAGGCGTGCATATGGTAAAATGGAGTTTTCTGGGGTCGGCTACTACCTGCAACGTTCTTTAATTTAGATTTTGAGCATGTCCGTCGATCCACGTCCACTTAAATAAATATTTGTGTAGAGAGCCGTCGCTTTACATCTGATAGTCGAAGTACGCTCCAACACGCTATACATAAGGTCGGCGTAAGTTAGACTAACGTTGTGCATGCGCTCGGCATAAGACAAGAACGCTATAGATACGCTGGGAACACGCTGTAATACGCTTGTATAAGTTATGTTTACGCTACGGATAAGTTATGAATAAGTTATTTATACGTTAAATAGTCGTTCAGTACGCTATGTATGCGTTCCAAAACAGGCTGCCTCTTGATTTTTAAATTCATCTTCAACGTATGCCAGCGTATCGGATATTTTTTCTATACGTCGGCATAAGTTATCTAAAACGTTGTAGTGTGACCGGACTTTTAGATTTATTATGCCACTCTCTACGTCACTCATAAAATGACGTCAAAATAGCTCGTTTTAAAGTAGAAGCAAACAGTCAGCCGAATAATCTTTACAATATTGGTTGGTGAGAAAATCAAACAACAATTGATGACCAGTCGGAATAGGGATACCAATCCTCGAGTCTATCAGTCAAGTGGGAAACGAGGCTCTTAAGTAGGTAACTCGGCAGAGCCTCGCTTCCCATTTGACCGGTAGACCTTCGGGTTGGGATCTACATATCCGTACTGAGCAATAATGATAAATGCTATTTATCTCTTCCAAGCTACCTCACCCAGCATCGGATCAAAATCACAGGCAGTCAGTGCGTTAGTTATATAGGGGCTCACATCCCTGCGTCGTCAAGAAGACTGAACCTTAAGGCGGTTTACACCACGTCGGGCATTGTCGTAAAGGGCCGAACGTCTGGGTTGATAGCTAGTTTGAGACTACACTAGAAATTTCTGAAAGGGAGGTAATTTTGCGACTTCCCGTTTGCTTCCCTGGATGACATAACACTTCTAGAATGAAGACTTCTCTTTACAGGAATCATCTGATTATGAAGGAGCAACCTCCTTCCTGCAATAGTTGTCTGCGATTGATACCGGCAGCCTAATTGTAAATTACCACGTTGCTCCTCCTGAGTGTTTATCCATATCTTTTAAATGACTGGTGTCGTATTCATAAAACGACTTAAGTGGTTGCTATGCTGTTGCTAAGGCTAAATTTCTTTGAAGGAGATTCGCTACAACTATGAAATTTGCTCTGGAGGAACAGTCTTAGGGAATCTCCTTTATAGATATTTAGCCTTAGCAACCGCATAACGACTTAAGTGGCTTTATGAAAACGGCCCCCTGATGTCGCACATTTCATTACTAGTCATAAACAGACTCAATAGAACCGATTCTGCTATTTTCTATTCTTTGGTGTGTTCCTTACTTCCGAAGGATCTTACTTTTCAGAACATATTTATCTTCACTGCAGCTGGTGTTTGTGCCGTGTGGCGGCCGTAAAACGTCTCCCAGTACATCATTATAGTGCAGATCATATGTTCCGGTCCTTTGGTATCATTGAGTTCATTTGATGAATTTTGAAAATAGATTTCGGCTTAAGCCGGTACTAGGGGGTTATGACTGGTGTCACACATTTCATTACTAGTCATGCACAGGCTTAATTAAACCGACTCTGCTATTTTCTATTATGTGGTGTGTTCCTTGCTTCCAAAGGATCTTACTTTTCAGAACCAATTGTTTCACGTGCTGTGGAAAACGTTTGTCCGAACAGGCCTCTAAATGAAAGTGCATGTAGTGTGGCTAAGTTGATAAAAGCAATTCTTCATTTCTAGTAGGATTACATGATTAACTTATCAAGCAAATGTCGATTACTGGTTATGTATTATGTCCAGTTCCTTTTAATGATATTTCCTGCTTTTGTCTTTAAGTAGCTGCTGATTCGGAAGTAGGTTAGTATACCAGCGTGTGTGTTGTTCACTTACTGAGAATTAACGTCTGATATAACATCAAAAAATAAAGAAAATTAAATAAAATTGAAGGCACACTCTAAAACTATTTTCACCGGATTCTGTTTCTTCGAGGTTTGAAGTCTTTGACTTTTGACTTTTGATTAGGTGTGTTTGAAGGGCTGTTTTTGAAATGAATTACAGTTTAATGAAACGTCATATGCAAGAAAGAAAACAACATTTTTTTGTAAATGCAGACAAATGTAAAACCATACAGTTTGCAAATCTATAGTGAATAAAACGTCAAAGTATGTTGACTATATGCTCTACTGTAGACCAGATACAAAAGTATATGAAATATATACTTCTCACTGCAGTTCCGCAAATACTTACATAAAATACTTGAAACAAGGAATACCGTTTCAGGAATACAAGTAAAATTAGTAAAAATGTTGGTTGTTTATCTTTCTGTAAAACGTCCACGGACTTTTTCTCAACCATCGTATTGTATGTCATTTCGAAATATTTTATCTTTATAGTTGGTATATTTAATATCATTTGTAAACCAGCTATTGCAGCTAAGCATGGCCTGCACAGTCTGTTTTCGGTCTGGAAAATCGGGTTGATTTCTTAGAGCGGAAGCGGTGTCAGAGTTTCTGTGATGTTTTACCTTATGTATGTTCTTATTATTTTTGGTTCGGTTTGGGTTGCTGAGTGGCCACCTTTTGGGAACAAGCTGCTCACTCGGTTGGCCATATGTTCTCTGTATCTTGATTATTTGTAATCTTAGTTGTTTCCAACCATGGTTTGAGGGCTGGATTTGGATTTTGATTGTTTCAGTTCCTGGTCTTTGCATACTTTTTACTTCAATTTTTATTGTGTTTTTGTAAGAAAATAAAAATAATACCTTTCCTCTCTTTGGCTTAAAGAAACTTTGGCCCTATATTTATCATCATACCAAATATGAGTCAAATCCATTATATGATTTAGAAAATATGAGCTCTTAAAAACTTTAACGTAAAGGTGGACGCCGACTCCGATGTCAGGAGTAGAGCACCAGCTCTTCCGGAACTTCGTCCAGGCGAACTGAAAAGGCCAGAATAGCTTCCCCTGAAAGTGAACCCATATGTCATAAAAATGAAAAATACACACTTCAAAGGCAGATCACACTGACGTGCAAATATTTACCTCCCTTCTTGTCCAGCCAATTCTGAAGAGGGTTATCAGAGGGGATCTACTGATAATTCTGTGTTAATCTTATTATTTCTCAATGAAAACATATGTTGTGACCATTCATCAGAACCGTCTCTATGAGACAATTCTAATGAGGGGTCACAAGGTATTTTTTGATGAAGTATTACAAGAAAGTATCCCTAAATTGTCCCTGCTACCACTTAAATCTGTAACACTTGTTATATCACATGATTTCATGGAATATGATGTGAAATTATCTTCAAAACCCATCCTCATCTGGACCTTTGAAGTATACTATGACTCTTTGACTATGACTCTTTTTTATTCCGATCCTGGACAAATTCTTTCCGAGAAAAGCTCACAACCCAGCAGCACAGACACGAAAAGGCTCTTACCGTAAAACTTAATTTATTTGGACAAGCATACCTGAGTAAACAGTGGAAACCCAGATCAGAATGCTCCTCAAGGAGCACTGTTTGCCACTCTCCCAACAGTTTTACGTAACTGCACCTTGTAGTAAAAGTGGATCTGTCAAAATTCAAAAGTGGAAAAGGTCTCTTACAGGAACACTATACTACTAAAGGTGTCCTAGTATATTGATATCGTATTAATGCGGTGATTTCAATACATTGTTAAATGAAATTTTTATATTGGTTTATATATTTAAACACTCATTTCTTTGAATGAAAACCTTGAAACAAGAATCGGATTAAATTTGCTAATTTAACACATGCATATAAGTAATGGACAGGAAACGCAATTAATCTGCCTGTGTGCATCTAAATACCTTTAAAATCGGCCGGAAATAGGACCAAAATAAGTCCCTTCCGGTTCGATCTGGTAATAAGGACTATTTTGGTCCGTAGTGGGTAATTTACTCACCGTACAGAGACCAGTGAAAAAACAGAGATGTCTGTAACAGACCAATAACTAGATTTTTCATGAAAACCGATAAAAAGTCGGTTTGAATATAGAGCACTCATCAAAATTTGCCTATCGCTCAACATTGATGGGCCATGGAATAATATAAACATTATTCACATATCGTCATTACTAGTAGATTTAGGTTTCATATTACATTCTGAAGAAGAATGAAGCCATACTGAAGAACGAAAGAAAGCTACCATAAGAACTTTTAATATTGAGACAGATAAGTCTGAGCAAACAGTGCAAAACTAGTTCGGATTGCTCCTGAACGAGCATTGTGATGAATCTCTACACTGTTAGTTATTCCAGCTGCATCTTTTAAACACATCTCTTCGGTGTAAAACTTAAATTTTATATTCTTGAGACAATTCCAGTTATTATTTAAGGTGTCCACTGTTTAAAATGTTTGTAAATAATAGGTATATGCGACGGTATGCTATTGAACTTTGAAAATAAATGTTACTGAGTCAGTAATAAGGATAAAAAATTAAGCCAAATGGTTTTATAGAACAAAATCGCTGCTTCCTGAAATAATTTAATAACAAATGTCACTATATGGCTTCGTTACATTATAACAAGAGGGCCATGGTGGCCCTGAATCGCTCACCTGAGCATTAATCAGTTCACTGGCTCTGGTGAAGATTTATAAGAGTTTTTACCATACATGGGAATGGCGGCCACCTTGGTCATGTGACCAAGATCATTTGAAGAACTTTCAATCCTTTGACCCATGTGCAGGCTCCATATGAAATTTGATCTGCCCAGTGGTTTCAGAGATGTTTGAAAATGTTTATGGATGGATGAAAGAGGCGGCCAACACCAATACTGTAAAGCTCGATCAGGTGAGCTGAAAATGGCAGAGTCGCTTCTCCAAAAAGTTCCCGTTCATGTTGAGTTCCTTTGATGGATTTCAACTAGACTTAACTAGGTAAACACAGATGATAGAATGGTAGCATCATTATCTCACTGTGGTGAAACTAATGTATTCCAAGGAGTTTGTGGCTGGCATCATTGCAATGTTAGTTCTGATTCTTGCAACATAACTTAATTTAAATTTGACCTAGTGACCTAGCTTTTGACCCGACATGACCCAGTTTCAAACCGGATATTGTAAGAATAAACATTCTGACAAAGTTTCATTGAGATTGGATCAAAACTGTGCCCTCTGGAGCGTATACAAGGTCGTTCTTATATTTGACCTAGTGACCTAGTTTTTGATCCGACACAAACCAGTTTCAAACTTACCTAGATTTCATAAAGGTAAACATTCTGACAGAGTTTCATGAAGATTGGATCAAAACTGTGCCCTCTAGGGTGTACACAAAGTTTTTCTTAGATTTGACCTAGTGACCTAGTTTCTGATCTGATGTGACTCAGTTTCATAAGGGGCATATATATATGGACAATAAACATTTTGACATAGTTTCATGAAGATTGGATCAAAACTGTTCCTTCTAGTGCTTACACGAGGTTTTTCTAAGATTTGACCTAGTGACCTAGTTTTTGACCTGACATAACCTACTTTCAAACTTGGCTTAGAGTTTATGTAGATAAACATTCTGACAATGTTTTATAAAGATTGGATCAAAACTGTGTCCTCTAGAGCGTACACAATGTTTTTCTATGATTTGACCTAGTGACCTAGTTTTTGACCCAACATGACCCAGTTTCGTACTTGTCCTAGATATTATAAAGATAAACATTCTGACAAAGCTTCATGAACTTTGGATGCAAAATTGTGCCTTCTAGAGTGTACACAAGGTTTTTCTAAGATTTGACCTAGTGACCTAGTTTTTGACCCTACATGACCCAGTTTCAAACTTGGCCTAGAGTTTATGGAGATATATATTCTGACAATGTTTCATATAGATTGGATCAAAACTGTGTCCTCTAGAGCGTACACAAGGTTTTTCTATGATTTGACCTGGTGACCTAGTTTTTGACCCGACGTGACCCAGTTTCGAACTTGTCCTAGATATTATTAGGATAAACATTCTGACTAAGTTTCATGAACTTTGGATGAAAACTGTGCCTTATAGAGCGTACACAAGGTTTTTCTAAGATTTGACCTAGTGACCTAGTTTTTGACTCGACGTGACCCAGTTTCAAACTTGTCCTAGATATTATAAAGATAAACATTCTGACAACGTTTCATGAACTTTGGATGAAAACTGTGCCTTCTAACGTGTACACAAGGTTTTTCTAAGATTTGACCTAGTGACCTAGTTTTTTGACCCGACATAACCCAGTTTCGAACTTGACCTAGAGTTTATGGAGATAAACATTCTGACAATGTTTTATAAAGATTGGATCAAAACTGTGTCCTCTAGAGCATGCACAATGTTTTTCTATGATTTGACCTAGTGACCTAGTTTTTGACCCAACACGACCCAGTTTCGTACTTGTCCTAGATATTATAAAGATAAACATTCTGACAAAGTTTCATGAATTAGGATGAAAACTTTGCCTTCTAGAGTGTACACAAGGTTTTTCTAAGATTTGACCTAGTGACCTAGTTTTTGACCCTACATGACCCAGTTTCAAACTTGGCCTAGAGTTTATGGAGATATATATTCTGACAATGTTTCATATAGATTGGATCATAACTGTGTCCTGTAGAGCATACACAAGGTTTTTCTATGATTTGACCTAGTGACCTAGTTTTTGACCCGACGTGACCCAGTTTCAAACTTGTCCTAGATAATATGAGGATAACCATTCTGACTAAGTTTCATGAAATTTGGATGAAAACTGTGCCTTATAGAGCGTACACAAGGTTTTTCTAAGATTTGACCTAGTGACCTAGTTTTTGACCGGACGTTACCCAGTTTCAAACTTGTCCTAGATATTATAAAGATAAACATTCTGACAAAGTTTCATGAACTTTGGATGAAAACTGTGCCTTCTAGAGCGTACGCAATGTTTTTCTAAGATTTGACCTAGTGACCTAGTTTTTAACCCGACATGACCCAGTTTCAAACTTGGCCTAGAGTTTATGGAGATATATATTCTGACAATGTTTCATATAGATTGGATCAAAACTGTGTCCTCAAGAGTGTACACAAGGTTTTTCTATGATTTGACCTAGTGACCTAGTTTTTGACCCGACGTGACCCAGTTTCAAACTTGTCCTAGATATTATGAGGATAAACATTCTGACTAAGTTTCATGAACTTTGGATGAAAACTGTGCCTTCTAGAGCGTACACAAGGTTTTTCTAAGATTTGACCTAGTGACCTAGTTTTTGACCCGACGTGACCCAGTTTCAAACTTGTCCTAGATATTATTAGGATGAACCTTCTGACAAAGTTTTATGAACTTTGGATGAAAACTGTGCCTTCTAGAGTGTACACAAGGTTTTTCTAAGATTTGACCTAGTGACCTAGTTTTTGACTCGACATGACCCAGTTTCAAACTTGGCCTAGATTTAATAGAGATAAACATTCTGACAAAGTTTCAGAAAGATTGGATCAAAACTGTGCCCGCTAGAGTGTACACAAGCAAAAGTTGACGGACGGACGGACGTCCGGACGTCCGGACGTACGACGGACGACGGACATCAGGGTATCCCAAAAGCTCACCCTGAGCACTTCGTCTCAGGCGAGCTAAAAAAGGAAACTTAATTTGGTGTGGGTGATTTTTATAAAATATTGAGAGGGTTCCTGGTATAAAAAGAAGAACATTCTACATGTCGGATTGAGATGTATTGATCCACCTTTTGGTAACTATCCTCGCTTCATAACTCATTTTCATTAAATCTTAACTCATGCGTACAATTCTACAGCTTTCACCTTGTTTCTATAACAAAGCGAAAAACATGAGTCCTAAAAATTATGTTATTTTATTTCTTAAATTTATATGAGAGCGAATATTTTAAAGCGCATTGAACTTTAATGTCAATCAAAGAAAACCACTAAACCAACAGGCAGAAGAAAAAAAACAAACAGAAAAAAAAAAAACAACAACAACAACAAAAAAAAAACAGAACCTAAATATAGTACTAGTAGCAACAGCCATGAATTGGTGTTGACACACATACAGTGTGATCTATACTGTACAGGAACATTCATATAAATGAACATCAGAATACAAATTGGATCTCGTTTTAGCGCAGACTATGTTTCATTACAAAAGCATTGGTTCATGAAGTCAGGCAGAAAGGCTATTTCGTCCGCCTGTAATCTGTTTGACATTAACAGCTCTTGAGAGTACAGTTAGAGAATCGACAAGAATCTCTCTCTCTCTCTCTCTCTGTTTTTAATCTTTTTTCGGTATACAAATCAAGTGCATATGTATACCGCTTACAGATTCAAACGTACGCAATTGTTTGATTATTTTACACAACTTCAACAGCCTGAAGCGTCTTTGTTAGACTGGAGCCTTTTTTAATAGGCTCCAATTTATGCTCTTTTTGTTATGATGTAGTATTTCGCATGTAACATTAGATGTGTCAATGATTTTTCATCTCGCACTTCTTGTAGAAAACAGCTACGTATGCCGGGATATACTTAAGAAATATTCAGCGTTCAAACTATTCTATTCTTGAAAACTTTCTAATACACAATTTAACTCATAGAGACGTTGTCTTCATCGTTTGGCTGACCAAGGTAGGTACAAATGAGTAATTTTCTCATACTATATTCTACTTGGTTACCATATCAAATAAAGCATAAAATTATTAGATTTTACTCAAATGCTTTGATATTTGGCAGACTTATACTTTGACAGTTTTTAAAGACAATGCTGTCACATTTACAAATTTGATTTTTTTATTAAAATATTAACGGTTTTCTCTCAAATGACCATATTTGGAATTGTCATAATTGAAACAGCCATATCTTCCAAACCCACTCAGATATTTTAATCAAATTTTCACACCTTCCTTCCATCAGATACTTAAAAGTGATGATAGAAGACTAAAAACAAAACTGTAAAGCTTTCAAAATTTGCGCTTTTCGCAGTAGGCCTTTTGCAAACACAATATGCCTGTGCCAGCTCTTTTTCTTATACGCTAAGTCTTCGTGGCATTACTGACAAAACAAGTTTGTAATTAGAGGTTTTGAAGTGTTGAGCACAACGTTGCCAGTTGCATCGGCCCGAAAAGCTCCAGAGGGCCTGTACGCCCGAGTGTCAATATGGAGCTTCCGGATATATATCAGTGAAACAATAACATACATCCGACAATACTAGCAAAAGTCTATCTTTTATTTTTATTTTTTACATTTTTCCTCAAACAAGTATCAAAATTTATAACATTAATGATTTTATCCCATTGAGGAAGGTTCTTGTTTTGTATGGCCAATATATTTATTTTTTTTTTAGGTAAGCTTTATGATAACCGACTTGTTTATTTTGCCCTCAGCTCGTGTTGTTGTCGTTTCGTAATTTTATTTCTCGTTTGGTGTTGTGGGTAGGATGTCAATAGCGACTTAATCATGCATCACTCAACACTTTAACTAACTAGACTCATTGTCTATGTTCTACGTTGAAATATTTGTGAACGTCTATGTGTTGGTGTGTCTGATTTAAAATACAGGTTTAAGATAATTAAGCAGCTAACTAAAATCAAAGATTGAGAAAAGTACGTTAGATGAACATATATTTACAATAAGGGCAATATATTTTAGGCTTGCTAAGGGTTGACAAACTCGTTTATCAGAGCCAAAGTTTAAATGGGGGCATTTTAATACTGCAATTGAATCTTTATTCCAGCACTTTAACGCCTATATTGAATGGCATTTCTGCATTTTCTGCATGATGTTTTACTATCAAAAGTTCTGTCTTTATGGTGGTTACCAGGATATTACGCCACGTGCACACTTCTCGGAACGCCCCTCGTTTTTATCCTTTCGTCGGTACCTAATTAATCTGAGTTTAAAATTTCTTGTGCTACATTGCATTCCAGATTGCCTGCGTCTTTTAATATATTCTAATTTAAAAACGCATGAAGATTTGGCAAGTCTTCTTTTAGTTGTACTCGAATAAGTTGAAGAATGTGCGATGTAACGCTGTTTTATAGCAAAAACATTCGAACAGAGACAGAAGTGGTCTTTATGTATAATGGTCTAAATTTCCTTTTCTGATAAGCGTCTGTTCAGAAGAGTAATTCGAACATCCAAAAGCTCCAAAAAAGGCTAAAATATCTTACATTTAGGTCCTTTTCCAGATCCCAGCCTTTCATTTGTCGCAAATGCTGTACAACTCAGAAATAGGAAATGCCGTGAACATTTAACGTTCTGAATGTAAGATTACACAGAGAGCTCCAGAGTTTTATTAGAGAACAAAATGAATTTATAATAAACATGTAGCATAGTTATACAAATCACACATCGACGCAAATTAAATTTTTTAAGGTGTATGGATGCCTTTTCTTGGGAAACACATGGTAAGAATTGTATTGCCTGCCTTCTCAATGGATTCAACGCTTAAACGAAACAAATCGCTGCTCTAGTAGTAAAATAATTTCTTTAAGTGTAGGTCCCATTTTCTCCCAGAGAAGCAGGCAGAAAAAGGCACAAGTTCTTTCGTTTTGTTAAAACAAAAATGGCGGAAAGTGATGGAGGTGTAGACAAAGATAGGGTGAGCCGCGACACGACAAAACCAACAATGTGGTTGTGCGGCCTGTACATACTCAGATCAGCCTGGGTATTCGCCCAGTCTGGTCAGACTCTTCGCTAAGTGCTTAAAGGGTAGCTAGGGGACGGAGCTACCTTCATGCGGACAGCGAAGACTCTGATCAGACTGGGCGGATGCCCAGGCTGATCTGAGTCTGCGCTGGGCGCACCACCACATTGTTGGTTTTCTGGCGTCGTTGCTCAGGGTGTATTCGACTGGGCGTCTATAGAAAAAGTGCTTCACGCTAAGGATTGTGAAGCAAGAAACGCCCAGTGCTCCACAATTCTTAATATGAAGTACATTTCGTGTTAAAAAAAACTTCACGCTAAAAATCGTAAAGCACGAAACGTCCAGCGGAATATGCTCAAAGACAAATCATGGACCTTGAGCACTCGATGTGCTGTAGCAGGGTCATCTTGGTGTTTGTAAATTGGAGGTGAAGGATGTTGTTATGGCTTTAACAGCAGACAATTCATTTTCCAGACAACATCAGTCGCAATCGTTTGTCCTGTAGTATTGTCTAAATCTATTTGTAACTCGTGCAAGATTCCAGGAAATGCTTTAAATTGCTTGTATACATGTTGTTGCGAACTCAGAAGAAAACTTCCCTCAACAAATGGTTGTTATCTTGAACGGCGGTCTCGGCCAAACTGGTCAAAAGGTAGAAAAACTTGCCAAAGTCGACAAAGGAGATCATTCAATCATATGAAATTAGTCCAAAGGCTTAAATAGATGATATACAACTCTGCCCTAACACGTTTCGTATATTAACATCCTTGCTAAGTAATGTTTTTTTTTTTGCATGATTTTATGAACAAACCATCATTATTTTTTAAAAGAAACGGAAATAACGCTGTTTATATGAGGCCGATTGAAAACAAAACAAAACATAATACTGCCACTTTTCAATTGATTTGTTACATGTAACAGAACAAGCTGATGCAAACATTAGACATTCCTGAAAAAACTATTTTGCCGAAAAAGACTTTGAAAGGACACCTTTTATATCCCCTGTGTAAAATTTGATTTAAAATTTTACGTTATACAAACTTATGCGTTTTATTAGGAACCTGTTTCGTGATATCAAGTATATATCCTTGCTTCTTTTGATTAAGTTAGATAAAATGGGTTATTGTTACGCAGAAGGTTTTACACTCGGTCGACACGGGTGTAGAGCCTTATGCGTCGCCAGGACGGCGGAGGGTGACTTCCGGTTAAAGGGTTATCTACCAGTGTATTACACTAACAAGGAAACTCTAACAACGTTAGAAGTTTTGAAGTTTATATATAATGTAAATTCTATATACAACAATAAAATTTACAACTGTCACAATTACAATAATATACAACACATATTAGTTCATGTCGCTGGCCCAAGTAAGGTGTTTGTTTCAAATCTGTAATCGATTTGCGTGCAATGCGCAAATAGATTACTGTCTGACGTCAACACCGTACTCGGCTCAGCGCCATGAACTAAAGGAAAACACAAAGAACAAAAGACGTCAGTTTGAGCTCATACGAAAAAATACCAAGGCCTTATGTTGGTAGACTTCACTTTGTCGTTCCCTGGATCATGTCATGGGCCAGTCCATATATCATGAGGAACACCAACTTATATTAACACGTGCACGATTATATACTGGTCGCTCCCTGGATCGTACCAGAGACCAGTCTAAATATAATATGACACACTTTAGTGGACGAACACTGTCCCACTTTCACCTCTGCTGTAATTACATCGATTTTGCCAATATTTTGTGCTTCCCGCCTCTGCTAGGAATACTTGCACAAGGGCGTTGTAACTGCTCTACCCGGGTTGGTATTAACCTGGAGACGTATATCGAATCTCCAGGTGAGACGTGGCTCTAAGCCCTAACAGCTACCTGCCGGACTTGATGTGCCTAAAAATAACGAACTTACACTTAATACATCGTAACTACATAATAATAATACGTAAGACTTGGGCCTGTCTTGGAAATACCATACAACGCCCTCGGCGAATGCCGAGCATAACGTGCACACGCCAGCCGTGTCACTAGACACGACTCGCGCTCACGATGTAAATCCAAAATTGTGCTTACCACTTCCGCCAATGAAGAAACGTAGATCCTACCACGCATGTGCGTCGAAGGATCTGACGCCAAACATTATCAAGAAGTATACTGACGTCAACAGGTATTACCATGACATATCCCACATAAAACATGAATGAATCTAAACAACGACCTATTTACATTAAATTGATTGACCAAAATCTAACTCGCATATGTATTAATTCATTTCTTTAAACTAAGCGTAATACCATTTGCAATAGAATATTATAACTTAATAAGCGTTTCTAACACATTTGGGATCATAACGTTTGATCTGACATCATGACATCAATGATGTTATACCATATGACGCCGTCTAATGAAGGCAAATCAAACGCATGATGACCAAATGTTACCATTATAACTTATGGAAAAAACCCTTAATGCGGTGCATGCTATGGCGTCAATTGACGTCACGAGTATATAAATTAGTTCCATTACAAATCAATCTACTTCTATAGGCCACGTATACGTGAAACTAATATAAAAAGTGCTGACGTCGCAATAACATGAATGCAACTGACGTCACATGAATAACATGAATGCAACTGACGTCACCGGACGTCAAATAGACGCACACCATTGCAACCAACATCAGTGATATAAACTATCTCCGTAATTTACAAAACTTCCTAATATACAAATACCATGCGCAGCATGGTCAGTATAAACAAAATTGGTCGACATATGCACAGCCTGATCACTGTCAACAAAATCAAATCAGTCGACACATATAATCATACCATATCAATCCGAAGTCACATTTTTCATTCTTAGCCAAACTATTCTAAATAAATATAATAAAATCTTACCATTCAGGTCTAAACTCAGAATCTGGGCACACAACAATATAACATCCTCAGTATAAGAATTAAACAGCCACGTCTAACTTTTCAATAAAAGGTAGGCGTATAAATAGTATGCGTCTCACATTTAAATCATGGGACTCGAATATAAGCGTGCAGGTATTCACATTAAAATCATGCAACACGCTGTCCACAATCAAAAGACTCGTGCAGGTATTCACCTTAAAATCATGCAATACGCTGTCCACGAGAGGTATTCACAAACAACCCATGCATAACGTAGTCACAATTTCCGTAAACGTTTTATTACCACAGTTGCCCTAAAAACTGTAGCCCTACTGATTGAAAGGATTAAAATAATTCGACGACAAAGTCGACGATCGGATCCATTTCGTAACAGTTATCCTGCTACGTGTTGGACTAAAATGTCAAAAGTTGATTAATTGAATACAATTCTAATCTAAGTGCACATTGCTGCAAGTATCATCGAAGAAATAAACCTCTTTCTTAGACAGCAAATTCTATCAACCAATTTAAACTTCACAATAAGAAAATTGGCACGTTAAAGGTTGAAAATCCTGAAGACTGCTTCTTCACTATTATATTTCAATGGTTTCTAAAGCTGGTTGATAAATCAGTTTTAAATTTAAATTGGCTGTTGTGATACATTTGTATTAGCCTGCATGTCACTATGACCTTGAATAAAAGGATCAATGGCGTGGCTACCGATACACAAATATTCAAATATTCAAGTGCGTATTGAAATTTTGTCGAATCGACAAAATTTCTGTCATGGACTCTTAAAAATCTCACGCCCGGGCCGAAGATCGAACACATTTCGATCTTAAGTCGCGCACTCTACCACGTCGCTATAAAAGCCGGCCTGTACCGCAAGGCAGTACAAGTGTATGAAATACCTAACCATTACCCTGTGACATCCTCCCCCTCCATATTGAATTCATCCTCACATTCTCAGGAGTTACAAAAATCACTTGAAATGAGACTTAAGGAGTTCTAATGCACATGTGGGTCATTTACGTTGGGCGCCATTTGTCACAGACTCTTAAAAAATCTCACGCCCCGGCCGAGGATCGATCCCAGGACCTTTCGATCTAAAGTCTAGCACTCCACCACGTCGCTATAAAAGCCGGCTTGTACCACAAGGCAGTACATGTGTATGATATTATCTAACCATTACCCTGTGCCATTTCAATATGCATTTGCATATTTGCAAGCCGCAATTTTGTAAACTGGATAAGATTTCAGTACCAAATACCCATAGACACGCACTGTGAAACATTTAAGGGACCAGACCCTAGATTACCTCTCAACGATAATGAAACATTATTGAGCGTATCATGTTGTTGCCCAAAGATACGCCCTTAAGGATACTTTTTGCAGAACCTTCATTTTTGCCGGGCCGCGTAGCGCAGTCGGTAGGGCGTCTGACTTATAAGCCAGAGGTCCTGGGTTCGATACCCGGTCCGGCCACTTACTTTTATTTCTTCTTACGCTGATTCAAGAAGGTAATTGTCAGTTACTAGTGAAAGTAAGTGCACTTAGTACGGTTGCACTATACTTAAACAATTCCCATAGTTCACAGTGCAAAATGGGTCAAAGTCAATGCACTGCCAATTTTCTCCTGGTCTAAAGTTTCTATATTGAGGCATGCCATTGAATAGACAACACCTTTACCTACCAGCAACAGCTAAAATAGTTGGTGGTTGTGCGGCATATTTTTGACTTATTGTACTTTCATTTTTGACAGACCAGGTTCGCAGTCAATAAATCTCGAAACTTTGAGTGACACCCCGTCCAATACAGCAAGATCCTGAAGCAAGCCTAATTAATCCAAGAGCATAAGCACTGACGGCCATACAGTAAAACGGATACGAATCATTGAACTGGATCACCTTGTTGGCCGTAGCATATTCATCCTGGTGTTTGTTAATTGGTTGAGACTTAATCAGCAAACAATACATTTTCCAGGCACCATTAGCCTTAACATTAGTCTTAATCGTCATTGTCCCTTAAGATTGTCTTAACCTATTTGTAATTCATCTATCAACGCAATGCAGGAAGTAACATATCTTGCTTGCATGCGCGTTGTTTCTGACTTATAACAAATCTTAGTTCAGCAAAAGGTACCCTACCCTACCCACTTATTAGTAGGGGGTACAACTCCTCGTCTACCCCGATGGGGGAATACAAATGTAGAGATCGACTGCGAATGTTATGAAATAAAATAATTTTCAAGTCATTCATGCATGACAGCACATGTTTATACGTAATAAGGATGTGGACACTAGAAACTGTACATTTTCATTGAAAGTGTCTTGTGTTCTTTCGCCAACTGCTCAATGAGACAATGATAAATTTAATAAAGAAACACGTAATATTGCCTATCAAATATGAAAAAGAAAGTTATACATAAATCATTTTAAGATTCTATACAAGTATTATAATAAACGAGATTTTTTCTCTGCTATGCGGTTATAAATGAAAAAGTTATTATAACTGCATTACATAAATAAATTGTGGTTTTAGAGTTATTCACATCACGTTTCAACACATGACAAGCATTTTATCACTGAAATGATTAGATCACCATGTTTTGTTATGGCTGACATAATATGACTGATGAAACTGGATGATACATGTACAAACTCTACGTCGGAAGCTGCCAAGTAGCAGCAATTTATGCAAAAATACAAAGCAATAAAATGAAGTTATCTTCTTTTAAAAAGACACCCGCTAAATATATATAACATTGTCTAATATAAAAAAAACTAGAAAAACGTGTTGAAAACAAAATGTATATATAAAGACTTGAAAGATGTATTATATTATATGATATACTGACATTGAAATAAAGTGGGTGGGTGTGATAACTTATCGTAAAAAATCAGGTAGGCCACTTACAAAAGTGCATAAGGTGCCGTAAAAGATTATTTATTACCTAAAACAAGCATGACGAATTAAAGATTAAACTTTTTTGTTTCATAGGTGGCATCAAACATTCATTTTCACTTTAACTGACCTCAAAACCGAAGTTTAAAAGGCTTACTTTATATTTCAGTTAAGCACAGGAAGTGACGTCATAAGAAATGCACATTGTTCCATGATTATCTTATCTTGGAAAATAAAACTTGTGCTTTGGCAAAGCTAATATAATGTTTTTTATGCTGGAATAATTTCATTAAACAAATCCTATATGTATCAAACCAGAGCTGTACGTATCCAGAAGTAGGAAAATATGAATTTGTCTTCATATGATTATTTCGTCCTTTTTGTTCAGTGTCCCTACCCTAACAACAGTAGTTAAGGCATATTTTGAATGAAATACCAGTGACTGTAATTTGTTAAGTGAAGGTCATTTGATTATGTAAACCTAAAAGATAAGACATAAATTTCAAAAATCGATCGACCTTCCTAGGAATTGCAGACTCATTTACACTATTTCTGAAATGCCCCTCGTATTTGTACGTTTATTTCTACGTTTGAGTATGTTTGCTTATTAAGTTTTCTCCGTTTTACTATGTTTCACTAGGTAAAAACTGGTGGTCAAAAGAGGTTTGAAACTGCTTCCCTTCTCGTCTTTATTAAACGCAGTTCGTCTGGCCTGGAGGAGCAGCACTGCTTCTTCAGTTGGTATTCTAGAAAAAGTATTGACCAATCTCAATCAAAGTGTGTTTAAAACATGTTTCACACTTTTTGAAAACACCGCACATTTCCATGAAGGAGTTTGAAACAGGATCGCTATAGTAAAACAAACTAGCGCTGACATTTCTGGAATAATTCTGTTGGTATGAATTTTTACGAGAACTCCGCAATGTGGAAAAAATAATGTAAACACCTTTTTATGCATAGACATGTATTTTATAAAATCAATTGCTTGATATCAAGGATGCGTGCTTCTTGTGAATTTTGCTTGAAATGTTAATACCGTGGTGCCTTTAGTTACAAAGGCAAAAACAGAGAATCTGAATTCAGTTTTAATCTAAATGCACAATCCTGCAAGTATCAGCCGCAACATAAACGTTTCCTTAGAGGGCAATTTCTATTAACCAATTTAAACTTCGCAATATGAAAATTTCGCATGTGAAAGATTTAATGCTTCTTCGTTAATGCGTTTCATTGGTTTCTAAAGCAGGTTAATAATTCAGTTTTAAATTCAATCTTGGTGCTGATACATGTATATTAGCCTTCATGGCCCAATGTTACCTAGACTATTAGGCCTTTTCATCCCCTTCGACTGATTGATGGTTTTGGGTTTAACAAAATATTTGGGTTTAATATTTGAGACAGTATTTCGGTCTATATCGGACCGTCTCCCGGAAGAAAGAGAAATGATAGACGAGAGAAAAATGTCCAAACAACCCCCACCCGCACCTACTGCAAGCACAGTAGGCCCTTGCCCTACTATTGTCCAAATCAGTAGAGCGCCCCGTTACTATAAGTTACACGCAGCACCATCGCACCACCCCCTATTTTAATGGGACAAAAGTGTGTCCTCTAAAATAATGATTGAAATGAACAAAATCGTACAACCCTTAATTGACAAATGGACTCATCCACTTGATAAGGGAAGAACAGTCAACTGTGCATAAATGGGTCAATCTGACCTCCAGAGGAGTAAACAGTTTATTTTGGTTTATATTGCAAGTGCTTGTAAACTGTTCAAATGAAGACAATAGATCTATATGAACTGTCTGACTATGCTTTACGCGATTTAATTACGTTATTCTCTTGTTTCAGCGTTCAAAATAATTACGTTTTTTTTAATTATTCATTTATTTTTATTATTCTTATCATATTGATTAACGACTTGAGATTTTTCATTTATAACACCCAAATACTTGCAACTTTGGGTTATTGTTCAGTATAGTCGTTTAAGTGTCGACCCAGCCCCCTTCCTTTCCCCAAACCACTAGTATGCTCTCACAAACTCCTGAAAAAGGCCAGTGAGCGAGCCACTTAACTCTGGATTAACGTCCTACCAGCACAAATGACATACAGAGACTGGCCTGAAAAAGGCAAAACGAATTATTTCGGTTCGGCCATAACGCCGCAAGTTATTTATAAAGTCATAAGCACCAAGTTAACTCTGTGCTTCATGTAATTAATTTTCTCTGGGTCGAGATACGTCTCGTTCGGCACGCCATTTTATGTTTCTTGAGCACAAGTCTTGCCTGACGTCGTTACCAGTCTAGATAAATGCACGTTACAATATGCCAGCCAGTGAAGCGACTCATGTACCTCAATACACCCAAAATGGTTGCAGTTGAGTTCTGTTGACGCCAGATCGATATTAGGGGGAGAGTCGGGTAACTTCGGACAGGCGGGTAAATACGGACATATCACGGCAAATAGTGGAGATCCAGATGAGACGGCACATAATGAGCTGTCTCGTCGGGATTTTCACTGTTTGACAGGTTAATTTTGCTTCAATTCCAAACAACTGACATATAAAGGAAACAATGTCACTGTCCGAATTACCCGCCGTCCGAAGTTACCCGAATCTCCCCTACCTCCTTGGTATTGCCATTCGCATGGCTCCACAAATTGCTTTTCTAATACGGCGAGACGAAAGATTCCGCGTAATATAAAGAAAAGCTAGACCTAGCGATCGCAGTTGCAGCGTAATTTGAATAGAATAAAAATCGAAATACCAAATTGAAGCAGTGGCAATTATATTTTCATTTTTCCTACAAATAACGATTTTTATTTAATTTTCAAAATTACACATATATAAATAAAAAGTTTGTATAAAATGCAAAACTTTGATCATTAGTATTAGAAGATTACATGATAGTAGTTTAATTCTAAGTTTTGATAAAAGTCATATTAATTGGGGGTAATGTATAGACGGAGACACTCATCTTTCCTATGGTATCTTTTAAGCGCCATAAGATTGTTACATCTCTTGATATTGCTGCGCCTGGTATAGATAGTCTATTATTGTTTATTGATTTTGGTTTAACGGTCCTTTGAGACAGTATTTCAGTCTATATCGGGCCGTCTCTGAGAGAGGGAGAAAGAGGAGAAATGATAGACGAGAGAAAAAAATATCCAAACAACCCCCACCCGCACCTACTGCAAGCACAGTATGGCCTTGGCCAACAATGTTCCAAATCAGTAGGACGCCCCGACACTGGAAGTTACACACGGCACCATAGCACCACCCGACCACCCCTATAGGTAGTTTATGCGAACAGCGATAATCATTGCTGATAAGCTGCAATGTGTAGTCTGGTCTGACTCATTTTTGTCGCGATTGCTTGCGAGTTTATGTCCTTTTCCATAGAATTTCATTCATATCAGGACGATATGGTGGGTGATAACGAAAGGCGATGGTACTGGGTAACTTTCAGTGTGTGCAATGAATCCCCGTTTACGATTGAACAGATTCCCGTCTCCAGCGGGCTCAAACCTGGAACCGCTAGATCAGTAGGCTAGCGGTTAACATACTGAGCTACTGGGGCTCCACTGGTTCTAGCTAATTATTTCAGTGTATTTTTATGTGTGTGTGTGTGTGTGTGTGTGTGTGTGGGGGGGGGGTTATAGCAGTCAATATCAGTGCTGGGGCGTCCTAATAATTTGGATAATAGAAAAAGCCAAGGGCCTACTGCTCTTGCAGTTAGGGCGGGTGGGGGTCGGTTCGAGTTTTTCTTACATCTGTTATTTCTCATTCCTTTCTCCCTCTCTTTTGGAAACAGCCCGATACAGGCTGAAAAAAATGTCTTAAAGGACCGTAAAACCCCAAAACAACTAACCGACCAAACTTGTATTTTGTTCTTTTGGTCTTTCTTCATGTTGAAATAAACTTAGAGGGTTATCATGCGAACCGAACAACCAACTAAATGTTTTGTACCACTTCAGAAACTGAGGGTGAGGTTGGGCCTGTAAAATCGATTTAAGCCCCCCAGTAATTCATTACTGACCGTTCCAAGGCGGTAGTTCTGCTGTGGTTCTTTGTTGCCTGTTTTTGGTGTCAGAGTTTCTGTGATGTTTTACCTTATGTATGTTCTTATTATTTTTGGTTCGGTTTGGGTTGCTGAGTGGCTACCTTTTGGGAACAAGCTGCTCACTCGGTTGGCCATATGTTCTCTGTATCGTGATTATTTGTAATCTTAGTTGTTTCCAACTATGGTTTGAGGGCTGGATTTGGATTTTGATTGTTTCAGTTCCTGGTCTTTGCATACTTTTTACTTTTAGAAACTTTGTATCGCGTTGGTGTAGTTTGAAAACATCAGAGAGAGAGAGAGAGCAGCTGACTCAAATTAACGTAAACACTGACATCTCAAACAACCTTCTATAATGTTTAGTGAACTTTCACCTTTACACGTGTATTCTGTCCACTAATGTATAGACCTTAGCCTCAAAATACCTGTATATACCACTTAGCCTTAAATCGCCGAATTAGCACCAGGCTCATAAACCTTTGGTCATTTGGTACGAATATTATGAAACCTACATATCGCTCGTTTGATGCATGTCGTATAAATCAAATTGAGCCGCGATAAGAGAAAACATACAAAGCGGCAGGTGCGCCCATCGAAGACTCAGATCTGCCTCGGCATCTGCCTAGTCTGATCAGACTCTTAAAGGTGCGCCAAGAGGTTAGCCAAGTAACTAGGCTAGCTCTAGACTCTGATCAGACTGGTGGTACGCTTAAAGTGTAGCCAAGTGACTTTGCTAGCTCTATGAGGACACCGTTGACTCTGAACAGATTGGGCAGATGCCCAGGTTGACCTGAGACTTCGCTGGTAACACATGCCACTTTGTAGATTTTTGATGTCGCGGCTCAGCTATCAGCTCAACAGAATGTGTTCATGTTAGCTGTTTTCTGCGACACCCACTGCACATATGTTTGCGAAATGCCAAGTTAATGTTGTAGTAAATGGATAACAGTAAACAGTACAAAATGCACCTGTTCACAGTAAACATGCAGTATACAGAAGGCAGTCAACAGTTAGGTGTATCAACGCAACTCCACACTATATCTTGTTTTCCTACCCACTGCGGCACTGACTTCGTATGCAGGGGTGCATGTCAGGCTCGCAGTTAACAGTATACAGTACACATTAGACATGGTCTTCCATACTCATTGCACAATCATGTCAATCCACCACCAACTCCCCCCACACACCCACACGCACACAAACACTATTCGCCTCCGCCTCCTCCTCCCACCACCATCACGATTTACATAATAATGGTAACATTTCTAAATAGGTAGAAGTATAATCTTGCCTTAAGTAATGGAAATAATTTGCTTCATTACAGACGATGTTAAAAAAAGAAAATAAATGAATCGAATTATCCCTTTACACTTAATTAGCTGTAAATTAACTTGCTCCTTTTAACTGGTTATTTTGACGTGAAAATTGCACTTTAATTTCCTAATACACACATTGGAACAAATCGACGTAAAGTCACCCTCACGCAAAGTTTGCTCTATAGCAAAAACACCTAATCCAGCCCAAGAATAGTTTGGTAAGGTTAACTGGCCGTCCCGACATGACCATAATTGTTTACTGTGGACGTAAAGCAACGAAACAAACAACACTTGAAGCATCTGTGCCAGGCGCTTCTCATTCGCACCAAAGACCACATGGGGCGGGGCCATTTTGGACCCCGGAGCCATAATTTGAATACGCTTGGTTAAGGACCAATAGACGATTCTACATACCAAATTTTAAACATCTGAGCCTAGTGGTTCTGCAAAAAAGATTTTTTTTTGAATATTTACCTATTTGTTTCTATGGTTCAAGCCCAGGACCTATGGGGCCACCAATTAAACAAACGTGGCAAAGGACCACATAGCCCAGGCCTATGGGGCCACATGTCAAACAAACGTGGTAAAGGACCATATAGTCCGCGGCAACATACCAGATTTCAAGCAGCTGAGGCCAGTGGTTCTGGAGAAGAAGATTTATAAGTACATTATACTTTCGAACCCCTTACCCTGCCACAGGAGCATTTTGGACACTGGAGCCGCCATTTAAACAAAATTTCGAGTATATGTATTGATTGACTGTTTTGTGTTAAACGGCTCTTTGAGACAGCATTCCAGCCTGTATCGGGCCGTCTCCCAGAGAGAGAGAGAGAGAAAGAAGAGAAATGATAGACGAGAGGAAAAAATGTCCAATATGTCCATCCCGCACCTACTGCAAGTACAGTAGGCCCTTGCCCTACATTGTTCTAAACCAGTAGGACGCCCGACACTGGAACTGAGGATTCGGTGATTGCAAACAAACAGGGCTTTTCTAGAAAATATTGTCAGATGCTCTCATAAATCAAAGCGACATTTATATTTTTTCCATGTTTTCTTATGCTGCTCATCAATTATTTTGCCAACCAAATGTCAATTTGTGTGATTTATGTTCTCGAGTTACTTTAATCGAATCTTAAGTTTGAAGCTGTGAACAAAATTATATGAAAAAAAATGAAGCAAACTTTTTTTCTGTTTTTTTTTTTTTGTATTTGTTTCTTTTGTTGTTTTTGTTTCGATTTGTGTCGTCTTGGATACGGCAACTGAAAAGGAATATGACAGTTGCTGTTACGTAGTAGTATTATACATCATCATTATTTGATAACTTTGAAGGTCGGGTCGGGCGATGGTGCTTGGTAAAAGAAAGTGCTTAAAGTACCCAAATCATAAGTCCGAACTCGTTCAGCTCCAGAATAATCTAGATACACAGACATTAAATCCGGGCCGGGTAGCGCAATCGGTAGGGCACCTGACTCGTAAGTCAGAGGTCCTGGGTTCGAATCCCGGTCTGGCCACATACTTTCGTTTCTCCTTCCGCTGATTCAAGAAGGGTAGTTGTCAGTTACTGGCGAAAGTATGTGCACTTAGTACTGGTTAACCGCTTAGGAGGTCTAAGCCTGCCCAGGAATAGTGTTGTTAGGTTAACTGACCGTCCCGACATGACCTTAGTTGTTTACCGTGGACGTTAAGCATCAAATCAACCAACCAACCAACACAGACATTAACCCCACAACAGTGGTGTAATCAGGTGCTCGCAAGTAGTAAGCATCACTTGTCTGTTATAATACACACCATATCTATGTATCAGTGGAAAAAGTCAGTGAAATGAAAGTCCGGTATTCAATAGGCAAATGATAAATAGATAAACGGTAACATAATGAAAGTCGGTAACTTCCAGTGCTGGGGCGTCCTACTAATTTACTAATTTTGATAATAGTATGGCAAGGCCCCACTTTGCTTGCAGTAGATGCGAAAGGGGGGGGGGGGGGGCTGGGGAGGGGGGGGGGAGTTGGATTTAAAGATTTTATTCTCTCGTCTAGCAAACGCTTTTTTTAGTTTTTTTTTTCTTGTATACGGCAACTGGAAAGGAATATGGCAGTTGCTGTAGTATTATACATCATCGTTATAAGATTACTTCTGATGATCGGGTGGGGCGATGGTGCTTGGTAAAACTGGTAAAAGCATGTGGTTAAGGTACCCCAAAACAGAGGTGTAATCAGGTGCTCGCAAGTACTAAGCACCACTTGCCTCTTATAACACACCGCCATATCTATGTACCATTGGAAAAAGTTAGTGAAAATGAAAGTCTGGTATTTATGTAAATAGGTCAATGATGAATAGATAAACGATTAGATACATTATGAAAGTCCGTAACTTTAAATGCAAGGGCGTCCTACTAATTTGGATAATAATAGGGCAAGGGCCTAATGTGCTTGCAGTAGATTCGGAGGGGGTCGTTTGGATTTTTATTCTCTCGTTTAATATCTCTTTTTTTTTTCTCCCGTTCTCTGGGAGACGGTCCGATATATAGACTGAAATATTGTCTGAAAGGGCCGTTAAACATAACAACCAACCAACCGTGTGACTATGAGCCACTCTTGTCTTTCGGCTAGAAATATAACTACAACGGCATTTAAAATGAAAACGCCAAGCTTCTGGTGCTGGAAAGACTTTTATCATATGACGTCGTATCTGAGAGTGTAATAAAGCCATGCATTAAAAACGATAATCCACTAGTGGATTAAATATGCAAATTACGTCGAAACGTTATAAGCTGACGTCCATAAAAACGTCGCGTTTTCTAATGGCGAAATTGTGACGGTTTAGTGCAATTTTTGCAAATAAAATGCATTTAATGTCATATGATAAATAGAATCTTGCATTTGTGCTTCTGTATTATTGAATTTATTAAACTCGTTGGGGAAACCCGCTAAGATGCTCGGCTGAGCCTCGCATCTTATCTTTTTCCCAAACTCATTTAATAATTCAATAATACATGAGCACTCATGCAAGATCCTCTGTACCCAGTCTGGACAAAGCAATGCCAGAAGATCCAAATACAGGAAATACATTTAAGGCACCATGACTCTTTGCCTTCGACAATATCTTTTTTAAAGATATATCCTGTTTCATTTCTTCTCATCGTATTTGTACGGTCGAAAGGAACTTTGCCATGTACGCCATGGTTTTGATTGATTAATTGTTTTGGGTCGAATGGTCCTTACCCGAACCTACTGCAAGCACAGTAGGCTCATGCCCCAACTACAAATCTTCCAAATCAGTAGGACGCCACAGCAGCTGCTCTAGAAGTTATGCACAGCACCATCGCACCACCGGACCACCCCAATGTAGGCCGTGGATCACTTATTGTCAAAAGTCTTAGACTTATTTTAAGATCAAGCAGTCATCATAACTGTAAGAGGCTGTTATATGTATTTTTTACTATCTTTTCATAGCTGGATCGCGCAAGCAAACGCAGTTTGTTTTAAGTCGCTCCTCTGCTGAAGGAATAATTTAAAATATGACTTAATCTGGACATGTTGCCTTTCAGGTGAAACGGTACACTTTTATGGGAAGCAACTTTACCAAATTTAAAGAGTAACTACACTTCAGAAACTGACTGAATCAGATCCCAAACCCTATCCCCAACATCAAAGGGAAAGATTGACAAAGACATCCCAACAAACAATAAATTACAAGTGATAAGCCGAGTCAGCAGCTCTTTCCCAAATAGGTGGCAACTCAGCTAACTTTATTGAACTAAATAATTTAGACCAACAGAAGGGTTACAACAGACTAAACAAATTATACGAAAAACATTTAACAACTATTTTTACCTATTTTCTATTTTTATTATAGAAGGGTTAAATGAGAACACAATCGAACATAAAACAAATGCAACCGCAACGAATGTACCGCCTTGGGACGGTCAGTAATAACTACTGGGGGTTTAAACCGATTCTACTGAGCTCAAATCTTCACCCTCACCCTCCGCCGCGGTGCACACATTTTGTTGGTAGTTCGGCTCGTATAAAGATCCCCTAACTCATCAGAGAGTCATCACGGTCAACAAGTAAAATCAAGAAAATATCGTGATGAAGCAAGGATGAGGACTCAACGGCTCCTTGAGACAGTATTTCAGTTTATATTGAGCCGTCTTCCAGAAAGACGAAAGACAGAAAGAAAGGCACAGAAAGGATACCTTAGGTGCTTTATCTATTCGTGCATATGCCCTGATATATCGTCTCTGCCTCCGTAACAAAGATGTTTCCGTCGATTTTTTGTTTGTTTCTTAATTGGATTGTATCAGTTTAATAAGTTTGTGTCCATTTCGTAATATTTACACTTGCCACTGACTTCCCATAGGTAAACCGTATAGAGCAACTGACTTCATACACCGATGAACGACAGTTGATCATGTGACGTTGTTGTCAAGCGACGTCTAAGGTAACCACACGTCTTGATTGGTCCACGTAGCTTGATTGGTCCATGTAACGTCGATTGACGCCACGTTATGGCGAGGCTGTTTAATGTAATGGCCGAATACGCCGTTTCTGTCTATTCTTCGACGCATAGTTTGCATATTCTACATTAAATTACCACGAAAACAACACGAGAAGGGTCTAAAATAAAATGTAAATATAAGAATAAAAAGTAATTTTTTCAGCTTTCGTGATGTAATGAAGCCAGTGGTCGTCGCTAAAATTCTACCAGAAGCGCTTTGCGCTTCATGGAATTTTAGCTCCGCCCAGCTTCATCACGCTAAAAAATCAAATTTCAATTTTTAAATGAAATACGAGGAAGCCCAGCAATTCTTCTCCGTATGATTTAAGTATGAAAGAGTCTGAAACGAATACTAAAAACTACACGAAATAGTTTGGCTCGCATGACTATAAAGACCCATCCTTAGTATCAGATATACAATTTAAACTTTCGTGATAACCCTATATCCTTTGAAACACGTTTGGGAAAATAAACATTCAGGAAACATTACACATTTTACACTAGGGTCGAGTAAGTAGGGTAGCCTCGGACAACGGGTAAATTCGGACACCAAACAGTGCATCTGGATTTTCACTGCAAACGGTGAAACTCCAGATGAGACGGCTGATAATGAACCGACTCATCAGGATTGTCACTGTTTGCCCAAATAATTTCGTTTTAATTCCAAACAACTGACTTAATAAGGAAACAATGTCACTGTCCGAATTAGCCAGCTGTCCGAATTTACCCGACTTTACCCTCCTTGTCTCCAGGTATATGTGAACACTTTCAGGGGAAGCTACTTTATCAGTTCCATTTGTTGCCGACCATGCTAATGGTATTAAAACTTATGTGAAATAATTCGCTCTTCTAGTAGGTGGATTTTTTTGTTTCCTTGGGTTAAACGGCCCTTTGAGACAGTATTTCAGTCTATATCGAGTCGTCTCTAGGACAGACGAAACAAAGCAGATATGATAGGGAAGAGAAAAATATCCAAACAACCCCCCCCCCCCCCCCCCCCTCCGCACCCACTGCAAGCACAACATGCCCTTGCTCTACTATTATCCTAATTAATAGGACGCCCTGGCACTTAAAGTTTCCAAGCACCATCGCCCGAGCAACCACGACACCCCCAACCCTCGCACACACCTTCCTTCCCCTCTTTTTGTAGGAGTGTATTCTTTCGTGTAAGAGTAGACGCGTTTTGGACCCCCCCCCCCACACACACACACGCACATACACTTCTTAGAAATGGCAGACTTACAATATGGCGTCATACCCATTTACCTTAACTTCATGACGAGTTGATGTTAACAGTTTGACACCTGAGACTGTCATAAAAAGTTTCCAGCGTTGAAGTGCAAATAATTTCCGTTTTTTTTTTGTTTACTTTTGGTAATAGTGGGAATAAAAGACTCAAAGAAAAGGAGACACAGGTGAATTTTGCTTTATTATCATGCTTATTCTTTTGGAGTACTGAATGAATTGGAAACCCTTATGATTGACTCTCTCTCTCTCACACACACCGAAAATATCTTTTATTTGTTATTGGAACTGAAAACTGAATCACAGTATAGAAAAAATGTCTCATTTCTTTAACTTTATTATTGTATTTCATTACGCGAACAGTTTAGCTTTATAAATGCATTGACATTTTATGAGCGTACTACAGCAAGAATATTGCCCTAATTTACTAGACAAATTATATCTTTCCACACGAAGAGCTGTTAATTGGTTCATTTACATTCTGATGTAACTACGCATCAAAATAAGATCGGTTTGAACACTTTTGAACTGTCTTGAACTGCAGGAAGGTCCTCTGGAAAGAATAAATTCCACACAGAAACGAAACAAGCAGACTCGATTAAAATGTATCCATTCATGTGCAGTAATGTCACGTTTAACATTGTTCACGCCCCCTAGCAGCGGCTTCGAGGAAATTCTGTCTTTTTCATACCTCCGTCGTGACAGTCTTGACAGTGCAGGGGAATTAAGTTTTGCCTCTCTGTTCGTGTGTCTGTTCCTCTGTATGTCAGTACGTCTGTCGTGCCTTAAACGTTTGTGTAATTTTCAAGCAATCAACTTGAACCTTTGCACGGATGTTACATGTGCATGTGGCTTTTTGAAGATCAAATGATAATTTTGAACATAATGACGACGTATTCGATTTGCGGTTAGGCTCCAATATAGGGTAGTAAGTTTGTGTAACCAGTTCCTCCAGGAGTTTTAAAGCAGTCAAATTGAAACTTTTCACAGTTGTCACAAGCCTACATTTCACAGTTTTCACAAGCGACAAGATAAAACCAACAAAGTGATTGTGCGCACAGCGCAGACTCAGATCAGCCTAGGCATCTGCCCAGTCCTCTAAAAGCCTCGGCAAAGCGCTTAAAGGGTAGCCAACGGTCTAAGCTATCTGCATGCGGTCAGCGAAGACTCTGATCAGACTGGGCATTCGCCCAGTCTGATCTGAGTCTGCGCTGGGCACACAACCACTTAGTTGGTTTTCTCGTGTCGCGGCTCATATGTGCATGTGCTTTTTGTAGACGATACATATTGGTTCACAACTTGCTAAGTAAAAAATCTCGACTCTCTTTAAATAATTGGCAAAATTATTGGAAAACCTGTGTCTTTGTCGAGCGAAAGTCAACAAATCTCAGAGTGAGAATGCGTTGCACTTTCCTCTTTGGAAAAATATCAGATGCTCCAATCCTGATTAGTGTACATACAGGTAAGTAATCATGGGAAAATAAGCTGAAAAAGAAATCAGATTTTATAAGCAATATATCTGAGGTAAGTATCATTTCTGTCCTTTCACTCTGTATTGTGAATAAATAATAAACAATCTAGAGAAACACAGGGTGAAGAAAATCATGATTCACATATGAGACAAAAGAATATACTAAAATTTTAGAATTATGTAAATCGATGGAGTTTTTATTGCTTCTTTCTATGAGACAAAAGAATATAATAAAGAACAAGGATAATGTAAACCCATGGAGTTTTCAGTGTCTTTTTTACTTCTTCTTCGCAGGAGGATGATAAAGGATGGCTGAGAACAATGATTTATTAACATTGGAAATAATATGTCACTGCGGGAAAAAGTGCAAACCTATTAGTAATCAGAAGGATGGGTTGAAAGATGGTTATAAATCTATTTACGTGCAGTTCGCATCATTAATTTGCTATGAGAAAAATGTTCATTTTTAAAGGTTTGCTTATAATGCTTATAACCTTGGAGACTTGATTATATTAATCAAGCGCTATTATTTAAGGTCATTCTTTCAATTAGTGTGACTTTAATGGCCGGTAAGGACTACAAGATTACTTCTGTAAATGAAGCCAGTTACACACAAGAGTGGGTTTTCGAATATGTTCCTGATCAATATTGATGGCCAGGTGGATATATATAAAAGTGTATTTGCCAAAGGATCAAATGTGGATTGGTATTGTTATAAGAGTCAATTGCCAAGTAATCCTTATGCATTGGGAAAGAGAAAAGCAGAGGCAAGTTTCTGCAGCCACATGAATCAATTCAGACTCAAAGGACACCTAAATGTACTTAGACGACTAAGACTATGGGCATGTTACCGTTGATCATAAAACACCATTCAGGCAGCGCTACCACACTGTAGACACAAGTGCGTTTGTTTACTCTCGTACAAAACGTATTGAAGGGGCGTGAAAGATTTGTAAAGATGATTTGATGGATACAACACTAAACACTTTGAACAACATCGGACTGAAACTGTGTGAAGAAAAAACAACATGTGCACAAGTATAGAAAAAACATTTATGGGTCAATTTGTAACCTTTTGAGATACGTACGCACTTTGTTCTTGCACATCATACATATACCCAAACACTGTTTGACAACTGGCCGACTCCTTGTCAGGAACATGTGAAACACCACAGTCATGGCTCCAAAAGTGGAAGTGATAGTCCGAGCGATGAAGAAGTGGTAGTCCGAGTGATAAAAAACGGCCCTTTGAATACTGGTCAAAAATCGTCAACGTCATGTTGAACGCAGATAATGATCATCATGGTGCAATCAGAGTTGCATCAGCTGACCACAGTACAAGAAATCTCTGCAGCCATCAATTGCATAGAGATTGTCAGGCTTCATGGCCCTAGCCCAGCATAGCGAGAGAACTACAGAATGAAAAAAAAAACGATATGTCTGACTCTCACGTTAGGAAAGCTGCCTAAGAATGGCAAAGAACCGCATCTGGAGGTCATTTGGAAATGTTAACAGCCATAGAAACAATTTTAAGGAAAAAGCCAACAGACGTCAGACAGATCCGAAAACAGCCTCTAAATAATAAGTCGCTGGTGAATTTGAATTCCTTTTTATCCGACAGTGGTTTTCAGTAGATCACTAATGGAATTAGAACGGCTTACATTCAGAACAAGAAGAAAACGAAACGCGTGTTGACAAATGACTTACATCTAAATTGAGTATATTTAGAGCAAACAACACACGCCTAACTGGAAGCATGATGGCTAAATGGTAATAGTGGTAAGTTTTAAATGAATTATTTGATTTTCTTTCATCAGAACTAGACTTGTAATACAGTGCAGCATGTGTCATTTGTACCTCTTTGAACAGTCTTAGTGACAACTACCCACGACGTTATTTTCCTTTAATGAAGACCTGGAAACTAGCTTTAAGACTGTAGCTGAGCGAAGTATGATAACAGAAAGTAGAGTTACCACAACAACGTAACTGAGTTTCAGCAAATTAAAATCTTAAATTTCTTCGATAGCAGAGAACACATTCTAAGCTGTGCAACAACAGTGACAAGTTTAGGTTGATGCTTGATGGAAGTATGATTGTGATAGTTAGTCAGAATCTAATGGTGAACATTTAGACACGATGACACTTAAGAGATTAATTAGTGACATCGTTTCTGGCCATTAAGTCATTGCACTGCGCAAAGGCGGAAACGATTACAGGTGATGTTGTTTGTGTATAAATTGACTGTGGTGACATGTAATAGCAGTTATGAATGATGATAAGTCTGGTGCAGTTCACCACTTGAAATAAATGTGGGCATTGGTCATACTAATTGGTCACAGGCTGGCGCTGAGTTGCGATGATGCATTTGACAAGATGACTTACATTGTGAAGATTCAGGGTCTGATGAATGATATTTTCGGATACAACGTTAAGCGTTGGTGTCCATAAAATCGTCGCGTTTTCTGATCGTGACGATTTAGTGCAAAATTTGCTTTTAAAATGCGATTGTTGTGTCTTATGATAAATATGCTCTTGCATTCCTGCGCATCCAATGAGTCGGAGCAAAATGTTCAAGTTTTGCTCTATTGTTCTCAAGGTCTGGATTAATCAGAGATAATTGAGCCGCGACAAAGCGAAACCAACAAAGTGGTTGTGCGACCAGCGCAGACTCAGATCAGCCTGGCCTTGCACCCAGCCTGATCAGAGTCTTCGCTATCCGCATAGAGGTAGCCTAGACCTTTAGCTACCATTTAAGCGTTTAGCTAAAAGTCTGATAATACTGGGTTGATTCCCAGGCTGATCTGAGTCTGCGCTGAGCGCAAAACCACTTTGTTGGTTTTCTCGTGTCGCTGCTCAGTTAAGAATACCACACCTATGCTCCTGAGTTTACACTGTCATAAATGCTACCAAGACTTCTTCATCTGAAAGATCATAATGAAAACGAGAAACACCAGGTTTAACTTTATAATATAACCCGCATATGCCCAGTGCTACTTAAAGGGGCATTGGCAGGTAGTAAGGACCGAGATCAAATAGCCTATGGCGTCTGATCGAGGTCTGCACTATATACATAAGATAAAAGGTATTTCTCCTTCAAACAAAATACAAAAAATGACAACAATAAGCTAAACCAGACAGCCCTTAATTGACAAATGGACTCATCCAATTTATAAAGACGGACCTGTCCACCAGACATAAATGGGTTAATTATTCGAACAGTTTTTAATTGGTGTTTTGAAATCGATTTCCTGCGCATAAACATGCGATGACGAAGAAAATGCTCTCTTGGGAGCCTGAATCTAAGCAAATTAGTCGTCACTTCCGACGACTAGCTTCGTGAAATAAGTGCCCACCAAAAATATGTCACCCCTCTAGTGTTTAAGACGTTGAATAAACATTTCGCTAGAAATTCTTGAAACGTCCCCAGAATGCAAGTGAATGACAACTAACTACATTCGCATAAAACACGCGTGTGCAGATACACTAGAAGTATCATGGGCTCAGAACTTTTCAATCAATTTTCGTACATGTAACAGTGTACGTTCTTAAATAAATTCTTTATGTTCTTTGTTCGTCCGAATAGATAATTGTGAAAGGCGTTTTAGCAGTTGTCCTTATTACTGACCTGAATGAGCCACCATGTTTTAATTCCTACGTTTTGTTCGCGATTTTTTATATATACATGGGATGATGCACGCATGATTAATTCATTATATTTTTTTCTTTAATTTCCCAAAGACCATTTTTGTTTTTTTAGCTCTCAAATTTCCTTGACATTATTTAGCCCATACGCTGGCATACGAAGATATTCCGATGTGGCATCCTTCGAATTATCAAGCCCGACCAAATCCGGGAAGAATCTGACATATTCTACTATGGCCAAGTTGTTTGTTAAACAACCAACGCCCTAGCAAAGTCAGGTGTGCCCCTTTCTTTTACATCGGTTCGGCATAAGATGAGCATTATCTGTGTACTGCAACAACTGTTGATTGTTTTCTTCTCTGGTTGAGAATTAATTTAAGGGTATGTATTTGCGTTGTTTTTCTCCATTTAAATTTTAGCTACGGTCAAACTAAAAATGGCCACTTATCAAAATGCATACTTCGAAGCGTGCCATTGTATGTCAGCAGATAGTGCGATTTTGTTGTGCAGTGTTGCTTCATTCCATGCCCGCCGTCATCAGAGAAACGGATTCAGTCTTTATTATTTTCTTTTGACTTCTTTTTTCATAGTTGCGTCATTGTTTATTATATGAAATTTGTCGCCTGGAATATACTCGTAACTGCTCTCAAACTTTAATAGTAAATCAACCGAGCCAAGGATTTTCATCCGTTTCACAATCATCCGTGATCCCGTTAAGTGGTGTAGTGTCAAAGTCGTCGCCCTCAGCGTGACAAGCACCAACATCAACTGATACTCTATTAAATGAACTGCACTCAAAGCTAACAGAGGAGCTATCAACAAATAAATCAGTTTGGGATGAGGACACATATTTGTCATTAAATTCATTTTTTTTATTTGTTTGACCTACGAAGACCCCAGTGTGTATGTTTCCAAAATACTTCGTTCTGGGCTACTGTCTATATTAACAAATACAGGCCGGCGCTTTTTGATGATAGGCAAAAAAATAAGGTCAGAATCTAGTCATAGCACACGGAGCGGTCATGCTTGTCCACATTGTACGTACATCAGTGTTAGTAAACTTAGTTCTCCTAACTAGTATCCTCGAATGACCAGTTTCAGTGACCCTAATAGTATTATACACACAGTGGCAATGTTTCACACAAAGTTTTGATTTCTTCAATGGATTATTTTAGTGAGGCATTCTAACATTTGAATGGTATCCATACAAAGATGGAAAAGTTGAAACAATGAATTTTGGAGGCCTTTATTTCAGAGACCTATATTTAGCTTACAGTAATAAAGTCGGACCAGTTTCAGTGACCCTCACTCATTTTCTAAACAAGTTGCAATATGAAGCTGGTTGCTGTTGCTCAAGGTTGAAACTCACGAACTGAATATAAAAACATACTGAAGGCAATGGCTGCATATGCTTATCAAGAAAATAATGACAACATAGAAATTAAGAAATACCCGGTCAAAATAAGGGGGTGGGGTTACAAAACGAACCAAAACTTGCATGCAAATATATTTTATCCAAATGTTTTTGCAATATTTTATGTTGAAAATAGTACTGAAGATACTTTCAACTAGTATTTAGTCCCTGGTCACTTAATTTTAACAATATTTAAAAAGAAATTTTGCAGACTGGCTGAAAGTGCAGGTGGGGTGCTCTAAGGACCGGACTTATTTCAAGTCCATAATATCAGTGTTTCATGTTTGTCATTTATATCTTCAGTTATATAAATAAAAATAAAACATGCTAATTAACATATCCAAATGGAAAATACATCAGAAATATTCCTCGGATAATAAATTTGATTGGAATTTAACAGTGTAAAAAAGTAATGAGAAAAATGCATGAAAAATGGGGGTGTCATGGAAACATGTATGCTGTGAAGCTATTAAAGGGAGGATGGTGTTCTTATCAAACTGACACAAAGGCAATATAACTTAGTGTATATCAATGCAAAAAAGGATTATTTGCTGCATCACTTTTTAAAAACAAGTAGCCCAAAGGACAACAATTGCTCACCTGAGAGACATTGTAAACCTATAGGGATATTTAAGATGCTCAAGGGCAGCTAACTCCACAGTCAGTGGTCCAATCATGCTGAAAATTGAACTCATCCAAAACATTATGTATGCCCTCATTTAATATATGCAAGTTTAAAAAGTATCCGATC
Source organism: Ctena decussata (assembly GCA_963989385.1). Taxonomy (NCBI): domain Eukaryota; kingdom Metazoa; phylum Mollusca; class Bivalvia; order Lucinida; family Lucinidae; genus Ctena; species Ctena decussata. The sequence continues at coordinate 68,456,574 of OZ022513.1, forward strand.
AAGAGCACAATAGACAGAGCTGTCAAGGGCAGCTAACTTCGTAGTGGTTGGCCTGATCTGGCCAAAATTTGAACTTGTTTAAGATATTATGCATTTCCTCATTACCTGCAAGTTTGAAAAGGATCGGATTAGTAGAAACCAAGAAAAAGTGGCGACATTGATTTTTTGGATGCTCAGGGCAGGTACTCCGTAGTCAGTGGTGGGATCTAGCCGAAATGCTAACTAATCCAAGCTTTTATGCATATCCTCATGACCTGCAAGTATGAACAGGATCCGATGAAAAATGAAAATGTGATGACGTTTTCTCCATTGTAAGACTATGGGATTTTTTTCAAATGCTCAAGGGCAGCTAACTCCGTAGTCTGTGCTCGAATCCGGCCAAATTTCGAACTCATCCAAGCTCTTATATATGTCATCATTACCTGCAAGTATGATAAGGATCTAATCAAAAACCTTGATTGCAGCACCCTAAAAGTCAAACTTGTTCGAGATATTGTCATCCCCTACATTTGTGTGAATTTATTTTAAAATCCGTTGAGAAATGTAGGTGCTAGAGCCATGACAAAGTTTTTCTAAAAATAGCCACAGTGACCTTTACCTTGGGCACAGCATCCTGAAAGTCGAACATGCTTGAGATATTGTCATACCCTACATTTGTGTCAAGTTATTTTAAAATCCATGGAGAAATGAAGGTGCTAGGGCGATGACAAAGTTTTTCTAAAAATAGCCACAGTGACCTTGACCTTGGGCACAGCACCCTGAAAGTCAAACTTGCTCGAGATATTGTCATGCCCTACATTTGTGTGAATTTATTTTAAAATCCATTGAGAAATGTAGGTGCTAGAGCGCTGACAAAGTTTTTCTAAAAATAGCCACAGTGACCTTGACCTTGGGCTCAGCACCCTGGAAGTCAAACTTGTTTGAGATATTGTCATGCCCTACATTTGTGTGAAGTTGTTTTTAAATCCATTGAGAAATGTTGGCGCTAGAGTGATGACCAAGTTTTTACTAAAAATAGCCACAGTGACCTTGACCTTGGGTGCAGCACCCTGAAAGTCGAACTTGCTCGAGATATTGTCATGCCCTACATTTGTGTGAATTTATTTTAAAATCTGCTGACAAATTTAGGTGCTAGAGCGTTGACAAAGTTTTTTTCTAAAAATAGCCACAGTGACCTTGACCTTGGGCGCAGCACCCTGAAAGTCAAACTTGCTTGAGATATTGTCATGCCCTACATTTGTGTGAAGTTATTTTAAAATCCATGGAGAAATGTAGGTGCTAGAGTGATGACAAAGATTTTCTAAAAATAGCCACAGTGACCTTGTCCTTGGGCACAGCACCCTGAAAGTCAAACTTGTTCGAGATATTGTCATCCCCTACATTTGTGTGAATTATTTTAAAATCCGTTGAGAAATGTAGGTGCTAGAGCCATGACAAAGTTTTTCTAAAAATAGCCACAGTGACCTTGACCTTGGGCACAGCATCCTGAAAGTCGAACTTGCTTGAGATATTGTCATACCCTACATTTGGTTCAAGCTATTTTAAAATCCATGGAGAAATGAAGGTGCTAGGGTGATGACAAAGTTTTTCTAAAAATAGCCACAGTGACCTTGACCTTGGGCACAGCACCCTGAAAGTCAAACTTGCTAGAGCGTTATTTTAAAATCCGTTGAGAAATGTAGGCAATAGAGCGATGACAAAGTTTTTCTAAAAATATGTGATGACGTTGCTTTCTCCATTATAACACTATGGGATTTTTTTCAAACGCTCAAGGGCAGCTTACTCAGTAGTCTGTGCTCGAATCCGGCCAAATTTCGAACTCATTCAAGGTCTTATGTATGTCATCATTACCTGCAAGTATGATAAGGATCTAAGCAAAAACAGTTGAGAAAACGTGATGACGCCATTTTCCCCATTATAACCCTATGGGATTTTTTTCAAACGCTCAAGGGCAGCTAACTCCGTAGTCTGTGCTCGAATCCAACCAAATTTCGAACTCATCCAAGCTCTTGTGTTTGTCATCATTAACTGCAAGTATGATAAGGATCTAATCAAAAACAGTCGAGAAAACGTGATGACGCCGTTTTCTCCATTATAACCCTATGGGGGCTATCTGTTGCCATGGAAACCAGAGTTCTGAGCTGATCGGCACCAAAACCTAATGCAGCCTTTCCCCCACCCAAATGATGCTTCAGATAAAATTTGATTGCGATCGGCCCACTGGTCTCTGAGATATTTATGTTTGAAAGTGTTGACGCACCCACCCACGCACCCACCCACGCACGGACGGACGACGGCTCGACTCCCATCCTATAAGCTCACCTCTGAGCCTTCGGCTCAGGTGAGCTAATAATGACAGAATTTATAAGGTCACTGAAACTGGTCAGTCACTGAAACAGGTCCACCTACGATACTGTTCTATTAAAGGCTTCTGACGATAGTTCTGGATTCAGTTGTGGAGAATAGTAAGAATGTATAGGGAATTTCAGACTTGAAATGAGTCATCGGACAGAGAAAGTCTTTCATAGGTTTTGAAATGTCACTAGTCACACTTATGCTGTCTGACAGAAATCCTACGGATGACAGAAATCCTACGGATTTCTCTCTTTTTGCAGTATGCCTGTCATTGAATACTATAAGTTCTTAAGTTATTTCCAGTCTTAATAGCACATGCTATTCCTAGGATCCTAAAACGTTTGATGATGCTCGATACAATTAGTTACCGTCTGCTAATACACCTAACGCCACATTAGACTATATCATTGCGGAATGGTCCAAATTTAGAAAGTCCATGGAGACAAAATTAATTCAATTTAATACTGACCAAACTATCCAAATTTAACGCTACACAAGATCGATTCAAACGTTTTTCTGCTATAAATTATGTTAGTGCATCGATGGCAGAAAATATCACTAGTTTCTGGATTAAAATTGCCAAATGTGAAAACAACCCAACTCTAGAAAACCCCGTTGGCAATGCCTCTTCCATGCCGACGCGGTTCAGTTATCCATCATCCTCTTCAAACCTGATACAATCGGCATAAAATCACAAACTAAATATCAAATCTGGAAAATGTGGAAATTGGTGAAGAGCATTGATACTAGTAGATCAGTTGTAGTAGGCCAGCTACATCACGTGGTTCAATTTTAATCGATGATTTTGGCTCAGCTTAAACAACTACATGCGTGGCAGACGCGGATTTCGGATCTGCCAGAAAATTTCAGCTTTTTATTCAGGAAGATTAGTTTGTCTATTGACTCCGAATCCAGTGCTGCACGCAGTTTTGTCATCGTACCACCAGCGGTGGAGAAAACGCGCTCCGACGGAACCGATGTTGCTGGAGAACCAAGGACGCAGCGCGCTGAGGCAGCTAATTTGGGTAGTTTACACGACTAATTTCCGCCAGTCAAACAAATAAACTTTTGTGCTAACTGGGTTTTCTTTTACATACATATCAAGTTCTTCAGCCGAAATGGAGGGAACAACGACGTCACAATCTTAAGTATCAAAATACCCATCTAGGAGGAAGGAGATGTCTTGAGACAACTTGCTGTGTTTCACGCATGCAAAAACTTGAAAGCTCTGAGTTGAACTATCGGCGTTAGCAGCATGCAAAAACTTGTCTTGAATGCTCTGATTTGAACTATAAGCGTTAGCAGCATCCGTTGTTTGCGACTCAGTGGCTGTACAATCAGGGTTTGTGCAAGTGTTCTCAGTAGAAGAACGCGATGTTTGCAGGATTGACAGAATATGCTCATGTACTTTAGCACTCTGAACCTCCGAGAAAAAGGGGGTGGATCGGTAACGTAGATCAAGAAAAGTGCACACGATTGGGAGACTGGTACACAATTTATCAGTGTCTTTCATCACGCTCCTACATGTGAGCGGAAGCTTATTTGATACATGTTTTTGAAAGCGGAAGCTGTAGCGCTATCTTTCTCATTTTCGAAGAGGCGATAATGGATTAGACTGAAAAGAGCTGGTAAGTTCCACTGACAGTAGGGTACTCTTCCGAACACGTCAGACGAGTAGCCATATCAATGGTTTGAGTACTGGAATCATTCCCTAAATTATGATCCACTGGTCATCCGTCATATCATATCAAGTACCCTAGCATCAGTGGGCTTTGTAATCATTGGATCATGAAGAACAGCATATGCTAAAAACGTTGTTCTAGTAAACGTTCAAACATGTCATACGTCGAATCCTATCTCGTTGGGCAGTGCAATATTAAAGCAATTTCCGAGATACCCATTTGTCTTTGCCTAATATGTAGCTCTGTGTTAACATTTACAGACCTTCCGAAGTGATTCACAATTTGTCTTGTTTCACTGATCGTGCGAGTAATTGAAGTTGTTTTGTCAAAAGCATCCCTGTTAGACAACTGTTATTTGAGTCCAAAGCATCCAACATGGGTGAATAAATCAGACAAATGAGATGCGCATGAGACCATGCTTCATGCAGTGTCCGTCACCAATGATGCCACCAGGGACGCTTTAATGTCCAACTCTGAACAAACGCTCATAATACCAGACGCAATGTTCTCTCTCTTCCCCCCGTATGTGTGTCTCTGGTTTTCCTTGTTGCAAGAACGCACTTTTGAAACTCACAGTTTTCGTCAATAAAGTGCCCGGCCACAGTTAAAGACCCTTCTGTGGCTAAACTGGTCCAGCGATCACAAGTTAATGAGAATCTAGTATGTGCCGCAATACATTGTATAAGATCAGCCTTCATTTGATATTAGCTTATTGAAACATACTTAGAGATTGTTTGTTTACTGGGCACGTTGCACGATAGGCTCAGTTCGTGACAGAAACTTTTGAAACCGTCCACTTCCACAATACTCATCGACATACGTTTAGCCAGTTTCTCAGTGCACAGGTGCACGTCTGCCAATTCTATATCATATATTCTAAATGTAGTTAAAGGTGGTTGTACAGATTTTGAAACGGTCGCTGCAGCTTGCTAAGTAGTTGGAGATTTGTACACATGATTTAGGTTATAAGACATAGCACCTGTGATACCTAACGTGTGGGAAACTGGAACCGCGCACAAAGTGCATTTGGCTTTTTTCTTCTCTTTTCTCCAGCTTCAGCTGAGTTGAAGTAGCTCCAAACTTTCTCTTCTCTCCAGTTTAAACTACCTGAAGTACTTCTAAACTTGGGATCGTTTGTTTTGCTTCTAAGCCATTCTTTCAAAGGACATGAAGTTACGATAACGATTACGATTTCATGACGTTAATTGCTGATTACTGACCATGTGATTGGTTTGTGTGAACGTTTAGTACACATACACGAAACGTCAGTTTAAACGTGTAAACGTAGAAGCCCTACCCCCATCCATAAAAATAATATTTAAATCTTAATTGATCATTTACATAAAAGTATGTAATATTCTGGGTGCACACTATTCGTTGGGCTAATCGTTTGAATATACCGGAATTGTTGGGAAGGTGCGGCGGGGGGGAAGTCTTGCGTCGGCATTTATATTTCAACAGTAACTTATCATATTTTTGTAATTAAAGATTAAACATAATTCCAAAGGCTGGTATAAAGAAAACAAGATAATTAGGAACTTTGATAATAATAATAATTAATAATAATAAGAATGATTTTATTTAACGAAAAAGCCTAGCTGGACATAGTCCAATCTTCCCTGGGGTCCTCCTTCAAAATATACAAATATTTCACAGTGTGACAAGACAGTATCATGCAAAATACTTAAACTACATTTCAGCTATTAACCCACTAGTGATGAGTTTTGTCTTTGGATATACCAACTAGTGATGAGTTTGTCTTTGGATATAAGTCAATTTCCATTTTAAGAGGTGTCAAGGTCATCTTCCAGCAAAAAGTCCAATGTTTGAGGCAAACATTGAATACTCTGATTAAATGCTGCGTTTGCTGCATTAGATCTGGGTCCACACTATTTGCTATGTCCCTTTATATGTCTCCAGGCGTAAGTGGGTGAATTACAACAAAGGCATTATATACACAATGCTTATCAGCTACTTATTTTGCCTGAGACAATCAGCAACATCATGACACTGTTTTGTATTTATTTTTACTTTCAAATTTTCCGAGATCATCTCGCATTGCATCCGGGATCTAAGGGGTAGTGTTGCGTCGACACCGATATCCATCGAAATGTAATTGAAACCTGTTGCTTAAAATGCCTAGCTGTATTCCAAAACTGCTTATCTTCCATGAAAAGGGGTGTGTTTCTATAGTCTGTTTATGTGAGGAAACTGTCTATTTAATATTTTACTTGCTGCAATCATATGTTTATCAGAGAGCCATTTATTATCAGTAACTATCTTTTCATCTCTTAAGGTAAAGTCACGTTCAGGCAGCAATGCTTCTTCAAACGTTGTATCTGATGTTTCGATTTTTTTCCAAATCGATAAGTTCGTAGCGTATGTTAAATGGCGATTTCTCTGACATGCAAAGTCGTACGTAATAACAGGTACAGATACTTGGCGGGTCATATATTTGAGTCAGAACCGAACAGCAATTTCACTGTCATGTTTTATTTCCATCACACCACCAGGAGTCAAGTGAGGTCATCTCTAGACATAAGAACACGATTTGCAGTCTTACGGTCCAATCCGAAGCACGGTTATAAAAAAATTAGCGCAGATGCTCAATTCCAATAACATCCTGCATCAACCACAGGGCTGGCATTTTTGTTCCAAATGACAACAACACTGTCGCTGCTCTTAATTTGATGCTAGTTGTGCAAAAAAACTCTGTAGCTTTTAGCGATAATGCAATATCATATTGTATAAAAGCGGCCCATGTCTACTGACAAATAATTACGACTGCATCTGACTGTCTAATATAAACTAGCTTGGTCTATCCCATGGATAGCAGCAGTGGCCTCCCTTTCATCATGCTTAAGGTGCTTAAGTTAAATGGATTTAAATTCAGGGAGACGCCCTATAATTTTCATATTTACCTCCCATCTCAGCGAGAACTTCTTCATAAAAGAAATTATTGACTCTTCTAGGAGCTGATTCTCTCCTTTAAGAGATAACCCCTTCCATCCAGAAAAAAGAATGGCGAAAAATACACGGAAGTTCACCTATACACCTAAACTCAGAGTTGGAAGAGTGAACAGTCAGACCTAGATCAGATACGCAAAATGCGTCATCTGATTAGGATCCACACTCTTTGCATAAGGTGGCTTCTTGTAGCAAACATGAAGTCGCAAAAAGTGTTTCCCATTGTAAACCGGCAAAAGAGCATGGCGGTTGATCTAGATCTATACCTTCATAGATAAATAAAATTTCATATTCAAACATAATGACTTTACTTTTTAATGATGAATTGCGAGCGAATAAAGCCAAACATTCACTACCACTAAATGACATGAAACATATGATATTGACTGTTTGTTGTTTCATCACGGCTTGATGAAAGAGGAGATAACAGGCAGTAATGATAAAATGAGCCGCGACACGAGAAAACCAACAATGTGGTTGTGCGCCCAGCGCAGACTCAAATCAGCCTGGGCATCCACCCAGTCTGATCAGATTCTTCGCTTTCCGCATGAAGCTAGCTAAGACCCCAAGGTACCCTTAAAGCGTACAGCGAAGACTCTAAATAGACTGAGTGGATGTCCATGCTGATCTGAGACTGCGCTGGGCGCACAACCACATTGTTGGTTTTCTCGTGTCGCGGCTCAAATAGTCTTAAAATAATGCATTCCCAAATGTATATATTTCGCCCCACTTGTAGTTGCAGAGTTCGGTCCTACTTATCCATCGACTATATGAAATTCATGAAATATAGCCGTCGCTAAGTTTTACGTCTGTGTGTTCTTCTTAAGAGATTTTTTATGCAGGCGGCAGCCCCCTTTGCCTTTACAGCTGGTTTCATGAAATTTTATCCTGCGTCAGTTATGCATTGAAACGCACAGCAGACCTTTCACGTTGATTCTTTTTAAAGAAGATAACTAACTTGTTCAAACATGTTTCATCCACACCAAAAATTACAAATTTGATAGATGATAAAATTTCCGCTGGTTTGCCGTTCCTACTATAATACTGAGAATACGTAAGGCTAAACAGTTAAGATTAATTTAGTAAGGACCGATGTTAAGGGAACAATAAGATTAATGGGAGTATCTTCTTAAACTAAAATATAAAAATGGAATAGAGTAATTTATCATATGACATCGCATCTGAGAGTGTAATAAAGCCATGCATTAAAAACGATAATCCACTAGTGGATTAAATATGCAAATTACGTCGTAACATTATGCGTTGACGTCCACAAAACGTCGCGTTTTCTAATGGCGAAATCGTGACTTTTCGGTGCAAAATTTGCTAATAAAATGCGATTTTAATGTCATATGATAAATAGAATCTTTCATTCGTGCTCATGTATTATTGAATTTATTAAACTAGTTGGGGAAAAGATAAGATGCGAGGCTATGGCGAAATCGTGACGTTTCAGTGCAAAATTTGCTAATAAAATGTGATTTTAATGTCATATGATAAATAGAATATTTCATTGGTGCTCATGTATTATTGAATTTATTAAACTCGTTGGTGAAAATGATAAGATGCTCGGCATAGCCTCGTATCTTATCTGTTCCCCAACTCGTTTAATAAATTCAATAATACATGAGCACTCTTGTAAGATCCTCTATGTAAACAAGACACCTCTTAATTAACAAATAGACTCATCGAATTTATAACGACAGAAGAGGCCACCAGGCATGAATGTATAAAAGCGTAAGGAACGAGCAGAAAAAATATTCAAATCAGAAACATGGCCAAGGGGCTAATGCGCTTTTCTGAGGATTCCCACAAAATTTTATCTGTCAACAAATGTAATACTGATTAGGGGATGAGTCCATATTTGCATTAAGTTTAAATGTGAAATGTGTTCAGTTCTTGCAAATAAGCTTACAAAAGTAAACCCACTTGTCTAAGGAGAAAGGCAAAAACATTTTTGGGATTAACACAATAACATGTTGACAACTTTACGCTGCGAAACTCCTGTATTTGATATTGGTTTATGTAGATTTGAATATATTGCAGACAAGATGTAAATGAGGCATGCACTGTATTTTGGAATGCAAGTAGAGAAATTAAATCAAATACCTAGAATAGAAAGCGATTCGACCCAATCTTTTGTTTGGTGATTAAATGTCAGGTTTTAGTTCGAGTGATATCATGAACAATTTTACCTTAAGAGGTCAAATTGATACAAATAATTATGAAACTGCATTGGACTTATACAATTGAATTTCATACGCAACTCACTACACAACTGACAGACGACTGGCAATTTTACGCCCTTTTTAACAGTATTTCAGTCATAAAAGAACGATAAAAGAGGATGATTATGAATAGCTGTGTGTAGTGGAACCCTGTTTACGTTTGAAAAGATTTTTGCCTTCAGCGAGAAAGCGAACCCAAGAGGTACTTTTTGATCAGCTTGGCAAACGTTTAACTCACTGAGCAACCGGGGCTACCTTCACAACACGAAAAAGAAAGTGAAGAGAAACAGCAATAAAAGTACATGTTATGTAACAATAAGAGCGGAAAGCCAAAGAAGTAAATTTGGTTGGTTGGTTGATTTGATGCTTAACGTCCACGGTAAACAACTAAGGTCATGTCGGGACGGTCAGTTAACCTAACCACACTATTCCTGGGCAGGCTTAGACCTCCTAAGCGGTTAACCAGTACTAAGTGCACATAGTTTCGCCTGTAACTGACAACTGCCCTTCTTGAATCAGCGGAAGGAGAAACGAAAGTATGTGGCCAGACCGGGATTCGAACCCAGGACCTCTGACTTACGAGTCAGGTGCCCTACCGATTGCGCTACCCGGCCCGGCCCAAAGAAGTAAAAGAAATATAGCTGCGCCCGATAAATCCAAATGGGCAAACTTATGTAATAATCACTAAACAATAAACCTCCTAGTAATTATTCCTGTTCTTACCACCCGATAAACACTCTATTTAAATCAATAAATTCTCATCGAAGCGATGAGTTGTTTACATTGGCCGCCTGAATCGCACAGCGTTTCCGAATACGGGATCATGTTAACAAGTACGCCAACGAAAAGCCGTCCTGTCATCGCAGAGCAGAGGGGAGGTGACCGTATTCTGCGATATCAGATGCATGGACACACGAGGGAAATTTCGATCCAGAATCCGTGGGAATTAGGACAAACGAGGTGACAATCTCAGTGTATAGTCGCGGTCCGTTGGTTTGTTGTTTGGTTATTTTGTGTTTAACGGCCCTTTGAGACAGTAATTCAGTCTATATCGGGCCTTCTACCAGAGAGGGGGAGAAAGAAAAGGGAAACGATAGACAAGAAGAAAAATGTCCAAACCCGCACCTGCACCTACCGCGAGCACAATAGGCCCTTGCCCTGCTGTTATCTAAATTAGTTGGGCACCTGGAAATGAATGCTACTCAGCACCATCGCCCGCCCTGACCACCTCAACAACGCTTAGCGTCTTCGAGATCGCAAGTATAATTGGTGTCCTAATCCCTATTTGAAAGATAGTTCTGGGAAATAAACTGTTCTCTTAGCTTTCGAAATGTTTTGTCTTGCATTCAGTGATTTTAATCCCCGTTTTTGTTCAAATTTCATTTAAGGTAGTGAGTGGGATACGGAATTTTATTGTAACAGTTCCTCAATTTTCTTATTTCCAATATGTCATATGGGTTTGTTGAACTGTATTCGTAGGTGTATTGGTAGAGTATGTGAAAGAGATATCATATAAACTAGATAACTTGCTGTTGATAACCTTAATTATTTTTTTTGTCCTCTCATATATTGTAAAGCGTATTGTGTATTACTTTTATTTTATTTATTTCAAGTTGTTTTCAAAACTTTTTGTCCACTGTAATTAATTGGGTGCTTTTTTACTGTAACTAGAATAAATAAAATAAGAACTTTCTGATTTTTTACTACTACTTGAAACCCAATAACTTCAATCTGTATATAATGTTTCTTTATAAAATGATCTTATAAAACATTCTGGTTATTAAGTCAGTGATATACTTTTCTCTTTAGAAGTTCTTTTACAATCTGGGAGTTAAAATGATTGTTTGAAAATTTTAATTTTTTAGCAGTTCTTTTAAAATCCGGGAGTTAAAATGATTCTTTGGAAATTTTAATTAGCAATCAGTTGAATGTCAATAAAACGTGTTTGCTTAAAGGAGTAAACAGACAGTTTTCTTGTTGCAAACGTAAGGAGAAAATTCTCAGGAACTGACACAATTCAGTTCCAGATCCAAATCTAGACACCATGTGTGAAAGAGCCAACACAAAATCATCCACCACCAAAGAAAACAAAAGCGGCAGACATGTTAACAGCCATCTTCCACGCAGGCGGTCAACTGGCTAGCATGAACATCACAAACAATATCAATAACAGAATTAGTAACTAACTACACATAAAAACGAGCCAAAACAGAACTACCGCCCCGGAAAGGCCAGTAATGAAATCACCGGGGGGAGGAGGTGGGGGGGGGGGGGGGGGGGGGGGGAGAGAGCGACCTGTGCCTAGCCAGAAATGTTTAAATAAAGAGACTGGGAAGACTTATAGCAGCCAGCGCATCCCGGTGTATATAGCCATCCTTTCCATATATACTGTCTGCAGAAAACGAGAAACTTGAATCAGTCTAGCGTTTCAGAGTTAATCCACGTATATTTACCTAATGAAAGTTAAGCCTTGTATCAGCCAACCTTTCTGACTATATTTATTAGACTATGCTTTCTGCGATCAACCCAGATTCCTTATTGCCCAGAGGTATAGAATACGAACAGGGAAGGCACCAGCCAGACATTGAGCGCAAATGTGCATACTAATCTGTTTATCATGATTGAGCATGCTTTGAGTTCAGTTACGTATGACAAGGCTCGTAGTTAATCCAGGAACAATAATTATTTTGTCATTTGTTATTTTGAACTTGACCAGGTTTTTTATTCATAATTGAGGCGACACGAGAAAACAAACAAAGTGGTTGTGCGCCCAGCGCATACTCCGATCAGCCTGGACATCCTCCTACGCTGATGAGACTCCGAACCGCGCTTAAACGGTAGCTAAGTGTCTTAGTTACCTCAATGCGGACAGCAAAGACTCTGATCAGACTGGATGGATGTCCAGGCTGATCAGAGTCTGCGCTGGGTGCACAACCACTATGTTGGTTTTGTCGTGTCGCGGCTCAATCGATTTGTGATTAACTGGTGCCTGATTAATGACAGTTTGCCTTCAAAGATAGCAGATGTTGGTGACATATTGTCTAACTAAATTGTTTTAAAGAATCATATGAAGAGGAAGTGTACGTAAAGATTGCGTTTAACCGGAAAAGATGCAGAGCACTGAGCTGAAAAATCAACATTGTTACATACATTAATAGGCATATTCAAATTCTTAAAGAATCATATAATGGGGAAATACATGTAAGTCAGTCTTAGGTTTAGAAAATATAGAATTTTTTCCAGATACATGTATACATCAAATAGAATTAGGATACTTTAAATCAGTATTTCAGTAGTGACTCTAATGCGAGAAAACCAGAATCAATACTGAAACACTGACTAACTGGGTTGATGGTATCCTCAGGGACAAATTGTCCACCAGCAGTGATATCGGCCTAGTGGTTCTAATATAAACGAATTCATACCAAATTTAGTGCGACAGACGCGCGTTTCTGTATTTAACTTCTTCAGTGTCGCTGTACCCCAAAAGTTTGAAAGAAAAGATGATGTGAAGGTCTTGGCAGACAAAAAGCATCCCTCTCCGAGCCACACTTACTGTCACATTCCGCTAAACACATTAGCTGCAGACATCAGGTAAGAGACGCCTACGTATTAACTCGCAAGCGCAGGCGTCCCTCATCGAGTCACCCCAGCCCCTGCGTGTACATCTGACGCATACGCAGTTGACAGCTTTAACTAACTGATAAAAGTGCTAATTATGATAACGCATATTATCTGTAATTGACAATAGGTCTATTTTATCCTTGTTAATTTTTATCAGATTTCCTTTAATTGTTTCTCGTCACGATGTTTAATATGATGCCAAATATTCGTAACAGTACCTGTAAACGTTTTCAACCACCATGCGTTTCAGCATAATTAGCATCACGCGCTGCTACATTGATGCCTTAATGTGAAAAACTCAATTTCCGAATCCGATAAAAGAGACATCAGAACTTATTTTACACCCCTCACCCCCTCCCCACAAATCCCAACTTTATATTCTACTTTACATGAGAGCATATCTGCCTATTGCACGTCACATTGTGCATATTGTACGGAAGGACTGCACGTTTGGCTTACAGAAATTTGGTGAAACTGTGCTGCCATTTGATCGTCAACAACAATAGAAAGCGAATGCACAGACAATAATAGCGTTGGTTGCGCGGTGTGAATTATACAAAGGGTAATTAAGAGCCCTGGTAGCTCAGCAGGTAAAGCGCTGGTCTGCTGATCTAGCGGTCACAGGTTCGAGACCCGCTGGAGGTCATACATCCATTCATCATGCAGTCTAATTAAAACCCCTTTTGCGCTAACAGTGGTATAAATTCGTGCTTCTTTAGCGAGATATAGCTGAATAACTCTCATTACAATTCCGTGATTTTTAAATAATCGTGATTGGCCAGATTTAATTATTAAAACATCTTGTCGGTTCACATAATGAGGTTTTGAAATTGATTTCGGTCCTTTTAGTTGGCAACTAAAATGACCTACCTTCAATTTCATAAACTTGAATAAAATGGTAAAAACAGACGAGGGCCCGACAAATAGTCCCGGATTTGTTTATATTCCATAACTGGAGAGAAGATGTCTTTTGTGGAGCGCGGATTTATTTTGCAAAAAAAAAAAAATTCCACCTTTGTCTGCCGGTTACACGTATACGAATCAACATATGCATTTTAACCAGCGTTTGATCACCAAACGCAAAGGGGAAGCCGATTTTCATAATCAGTGTTTAAAAGGTTTTACCACTGGTAGGACTATAGAGACTTTAAATATGGAATTAACTTTTTATTATCTGCGGTTAATATAAAACAGGTTCTGAGAGTTTAAATAAAGATTCTAACACAGTGCGCCTATAGAAGCAATGAAAAGTTTCCGTGTTTTATTCTGCAACAATTCACTGTCTCGGAGCGCGTGAGTCTAATTGCTGACGTCACTGGCATTACTGACGTAATTTTGTGACGTTTTGAGACATTAGACGGTGTAACGTCTCTTTTTCTTTCTAAAATCGCCATAAAACGTACGTTTAACTTAGATACAGTTAAGAATATTGGCGGGAGCATGGACGCGCTGGCAGGAAGGTTGGGAGAGTTTGAATGAAAAGAATACTTTTTCAGCGTTTCTGAGTGTTAGAATCGAAATTGTTCAGCTCTAGCATTGAATTGTTGAGTAATAATTCACTGTTTGTCGGTCAGTTGTAAGTAGATATATCACTCGCGCTCCGCGCTCGTGATATCTACTTTACAACTGACCTCCAAACAGTGAATTATTATTCAACAATTCACTGCTAGATCTGATCTATTTCTTAATTTAAGTACATGAGCAGAGAAACAAAACCAACAAATGCCACCCAGCTCTTGTTAACGCCATCAACATATGTCTACCGACGAAATAAGTGCCTTGCGTTTTGGTTACCGCCAAATTTATAAACCCGAGGCCCTACTATCAGCCCTATGGCTAATAATGGTCTGATAAAGCGGGCGATAAACAAAACTTCATAAATCCGAGGCCCTACTATCAGCCCTATGGCTAATAATGGTCTGATAAAGCGGGCGATAAACAAAACTTCATTCGCTTATTCAAGGTCTACTGTTGAGTTTGATTTCAACGAAATTACCGAGTTTTGATGCAATAATCGCAAACTGATGTCTGAAGAAGCTCCAAATGTTATGCTCATACCTTACCACTGACGTTATATTTAACGGTGCGCCGAACGTTACATGCGGGCACGAAAACCGCTCTCCGTACAAAATACATGATTTTCGGTGCAAACAAATAACGTTTAAGAATCTATAGTGCTTATCATGTCAAACAGATAGTCCAGTGACAGTCTAGATACGTTTTGATAAATTGGGTATCGTGTGTTGACCCATAACATGATACAGAGACCATAAAGATTACCCCTAACACCCCTAAAGGAAACAAATCCGACGTCAATCTGTTGAATGCTAGTTGCCTAAAATACTTAGCGGTGCTCGTTACTGGTAGTGGTCAGCCTTCAAATAATATTTACACTTGCCACTGACTTCCCTTAGATGAACGCTTTAGAGCAACTAGCTTCATACAACGTTGAACGTCAATTCATTATGTGACGTTGTCGTCAAGCGACATCTAAGGTAAACGTTTTGATTGGTCCACGTAACGTTCGATTAACGCCACATTATGACAGTGGCTGTAAAACGCAATTGCTGAATACGTCAATTCTATCATTTTTTGACGAATATTTTGCATATTCTTCATTAAATTACCACGAAACAGCACAGGAAATGTCTAATATAAAAATTACATTTGATTTTTCATCGTGCATCGTGTGAAGAAGCCAGTGGTTGTCGCTAAAATTCTACAAGAAGCGCTTCGCACTTCATGGAATTTTAGCTCCGCCCACTGGTTTCATCACACGATGAACGCTTAAAAAATCAAATTTCAATTCTTAACTCAGGACTTTAACCTGTTTATGTGATCAGTTTCCCGCACTAAGCCTCATCAGTATAGGCAGATGCCCTTACTAAAGTACTTGCTGGAAAATGAATGACGTGTTCTGATTCAAAATTACGCATCAGAGCAGTCAGTGGGTTAATGTGTTCCGATGTTTTCTTTCAGATTGTAACAGTCACCAGAAAATTTTTGCCAAACCAGTTTTTGGCAAACTCACCTTGTAATTTTACTTGACTAAGAGACCTCATATGACCTGTGTTATATGAAATAGAGGTTTCTAAGTAAATCCTGTACCTTCTGGTCCAAAAATAATAAGAGGTCTAAAAATTATTTAGCAAAAAAGGTCAAAATCCCCATGGGGTTTTTGAAAACCCCGTGGGGAAAAAAAATCCCCATGGGGAATTATGACCCTCCCCATGGGGAATATTCCCCATATTTTTTCAAGGGGAAAAATTCCCCATGGGTAAATGTAATGAAGAAATATTTATTTAATATTCACACTTAGAATATCAACAAGACAAATATTAAACCTGCTACCCAATATTAGCCACCAAACCAAACCTTGATATTTTCCCCATGGGGTTTTGTCCCCGCGGGATAATTTTGGACAAAATTCCCCATGGGGTTTTTCAAGAAATTTAAATCCACAAATTTGTCAAATTTTAAATTTGACATGGATTTTTTATCTTAAATAATTCGTTATGGATTGATTTCTGATTATTTTGTTAAAATCTAAATTTTCCCGCAGGGAAATTTCGCCATGGGGAAAAAAAGTATGTTGAATATTTTTCCCATGGGGAAAAATTCAATGGTATTCTGAAAAAATATAAGTTTTACAGTTAATTAATAAATGAATGAAACAGTTCAGTTTGAATATATCTGTATTAAGTTTAAAAGCAAAAAAATAAGAATCAAAACAAATTGACATTATCCCCATGGGGATTTTTGGGCATGGGTTTTTTTTCTCATGGGGAATTTTTTCCCATGAGTAAAATTTCCCATGGGTTCCTAAAGATTTTGGTGAATATTCCTGTCTTTGCTCAAAAATGTTTGTCCTGAAAATTATGTGTGATGTTATTCTTATGTACATTTAGTTTTAAGTATTAAGTTTGAACGTAAAAAAAAACATAACAAAAATTGAGATTTTCCCCATGGGGATTTTAGGCCGTGGGGATTTTTTTCTCATGGGGCATTTTTCCCGCGGGTAAATTTTCCCATTGGTTCCCCAAGTCCTAATAGTTTGTCCTGAAGATGTATAATTTTCTAAATTGTGTTGCTAGCGCTCATTGGAACTGACTCCATGAGTTCCCAGCATATATTTTTGAAGTAGAAATTATGTTGAAAAATAAACAAAGTCTCTGCAACCCAATTTTTTCTTTTGTATAAAATTGGCTTTTGGGGATCTTCAGCATTCTATAGTTGGCTGTCCAAGCCTACCACCTAAGAGTGGAAGTCATCATCCCTGCTGTTCCTTGTGACTTTCCCTGTAGGTGTGGTGTAGTTACTAAATGTGACTACTGCATAATTATGTAATATTTGAGCCCCGCCACAAGAAACCTACTTTCAGAGTTCTGACTTGTGTAGAAGGTTTGGTAATTGATTACTTACTTATGGCTAGTTTTATTGATTTAAAGTCAATTCAGAGCAATAACTCATGCACTACTGAGGCCAGTCTGATGAGACTTCACGTGCATCAGCAGGTTATAGTGATATATAATTATTTTAAGTTTCACGAAATTCTGTTTAGTGGTTAATTTGTTATGGCTCCGGACGACCATACGGACGGGAGGATGGAGGGAAGGACGGACGGACAGACAAACGGACATGGGGAAAGCTATATCCCTCCGCCTTCGGCGGGGGATAATGAACTAAATACCGTTTAGGCATACCATTCAACTTTTCCATCTGCAGCGTTTTTTGTGGTCAATGTGAATGGAACCAAATGTGAAAAATTAAACTAATTGTCGTTTCTTACCAAAGCCTTACAAATTCTGAAAATAAAATGATTTAATAAAAGCATTTCGGTTGGAGTATTTTATTATTTTTTTTTCTTGTATCGTTTTTTTTTTTTTTTTTTTTTTTTTTTTTTTTGGAAACTTTCCGTCAGGGTAATTTGAGACTAATGGACGCTGTATGGATAAATAAAGGCTAAAATAGCCAAAATAAATACCTTCCTTTCTAAATCTAAATCTTATTTTCGCAAAAGGAGCATTCCTTTGTTGAAAAAAAATGCAGAAAGAAGTTTCCTTTCGCACCGTAACAACCTGCAATGACGCTGAACTTACAGTTGCGGCTATACTCTGTTTGATAAGAGTTACAATTATGGTACTTCAAATCTCTTTCCCGTTTCGATTCACAGGTAAAGCAAGTGGCCAAGTGCATTGGGTGCGTGTGTGTAAGCCCAGCGCTGACTCCGATCAGCCTGGGCATCTTTGCTGTTCGCATGAAGGTAGCTTAGACCGTTATCTACCCTTTAAGCGCTTAGGAAATACTCTGCTAAGACTAGGCGGATGCCCAGGCTGATCTGAGTCTGCGCTGGGCGCACAACCACTTCGTTGATTTTCTCGTGTCGCGGCTTAGTCTTAATGTTTTGCAGCGCGGTGGCTCAGTGGTTAGTGAACTTGTCATAGGGTCGTGGCTTCGATCCCCGCCCAGGACAAAGTCTTCCTATGTCCGAGGAGTCCCGATAGCTCAGTTGGTTAAGCGCAGGTCTACTGATCTAGCAGATCGGGTTCGAGCCTCGCTTGAGGCGAGAACGTTCCCATCGTAAACGGGGTTCCATTTTGACACAGCCTTTCATTATCACCGTCGCATTGTCCTGATATAACTGGATTACTGTTGAAACGGACGTAAACTCGCAAGTCATAAGTATGCCGTCCTTCGGATCGGTACGTTAACTGGAGGCCCCCTATGCAGGTTAAACATCCCTACTACCATCATATTTCAATTCTCATATCGACGTTACCCCCGCACCTATGCCGTCCTTCGGATCGGTACGTTAACTGGAGGCCCCCTATGAAGGTTAAACATCCCTACTACCATCATATTTCAATTCACATATCGACGTTACCCCCGCACATCCCTACTATATAGCTACATGGCTATATGTAAGCTTTCTTCGTGCAACACTGGAGTGCACAAAAGTACACCTGCTCATAATGCTGTAGCAGTATATATAGGAAGGAAGAAAGTTTTTTCGTAATCTTATCTATCTTTATATATGACATTGACGAAATCGGTCAACCGGGAATTGGAGGTTACAGAGAATTCCCTTTAATAATCAGGGCATAGTTTAAAACATGGAGTAATTTGGAGTGGAATCTACAATTTGCTCTATGAGCCTTGAATGGTGCTCTTACATAAAAGAATTTGCTTCCTCTGAGGGAGAAAATTGTTTCTTTTAAGACTAGCATTCCTATGGAGGAGAGTCTCTATGCGTGTCCATTTCACTGAATGGAGGAGTGAAATGGACAGGCAGGGAGACTCTCCTCCACTCTATTCCATTGATAGGGATGATAGTCTTATAAGAAACAATTTTCTCCCTCCGAGGAAGCAAATTCTTTTATGAAAGAGCACAATTCAGAGCTCAAAGAGCAAATTGTTGTAGACAACAGAATGTACATTATCTCATGCATTCTATTCCATTCCATTCTAATCCATTTTATTCTAAACTATGCACACCGTAAAAACGTCCAACTTGCAACACTGATAAATGGAGATTATTACATATTATTTATTTATATTTTTTCGTTATCACCTGTTTCTCAGCCCGAGTTCCAGTATCGGGCCGAGGGCTTTCCCGAGGTCCGATATTGGCCGAGGGCTGGGAAATAGGATGATAACAAAAACATGCTATTATCTGTTTATCATCATACAGATTCTAGCTAGAAAAATAACATGTACAGAAACAACTATAAGCATGTTTGAAGTTGTGGAAACTTGCTACTGCTGAAGCCGGGCCGCGTAGCGCAGTCGGTAGCACGTCCGACTCAAGAGCCAGAGGTCCCAGGTTCGATACCCTGTCCAGCCATATGCTTCCGTTTCTCCTTCTGCTGACTCAAGGCAGTTGTCAGTTTATAGCGAAAGTATGTGCACGTAGTACTGGCAAGCCGCTAAGGGGGTCTAAGCCTGCCCAGGAATAGTGTGGTTAGGGTAACTGACCGTCCCGACTTGACCATAGCAGTTTACCGTGGACGTAGAGCAACAAAACGACATCAACAATGCTACTTCTGAAAGCCTAGGCCTCATAGGGAATCTAGAAAATACAACAGCAGCGGCATCCGAGTGTGATTGTAATATTGACTCATGAAAAGAGTCAACATCTGACGATAATTATCTAACGAAACGAGGCAGGCTGTTAAGTGTTAGACAGGCCCGGATACTAGTGGGGCTCTGGATGAATGATAACTGGCGGGGCTGAGAGGTGCCGAGAGCCGAGATATATTTGGGAAGTGGGAGGGGAAGGGTTCACTGATTCCATTGTAGAACTTTGAAAATATTTGAGGGTCACTGATGAGGCCTAATTGGCCGAAACTGGCTAGTCTGGCCCAGAAAACTTGTACACTCGACAGTTTTCAGTTCTTTTGCGTGATCCTTGCTTCCAAGGGATAACCCTTTCATAGAACATATTGTTTGGGCGGAGGTGAGGCTTGAAAATATATGACATAATAAGGGATCCATTTGATGAGAGTTTTTGGTGTCTTTTTGCGTGTTTTTGGTGTCTTTAGAATCGCCACACCGAGGCGATTCTAACGAGATCTCACAACATATATTTTAATCTTACCGGGTCCAGGTGGCGGGGCTGAAGCCCCAGAGCCCAACCCCTGGATCCGGGGCTGGTTAGCAAAATCATACAGCATCATTGCGCCAGCTGAAATGTTTTCCGGCCATCCAATCAAAGACCTGTAGTGGTTGCCGTTTTGATGTGAAACAAAACATTCAGCCATTTCATATTAATTTTGACACCAACGTGTTCCTTGTGATCTAGTTAAGACAAGAATTCCTCGGAATGCTATGTCGCGCCTGCATTGCACTTCCACAGAAGCAGAGGTCATGGCCCACTGTTCTTCCATGCAATATTTCAACGGAATATACCAAGAAGTTCTGGAATAGAAGCTGACTTTGTTGTTTTTGCCATATTTAGTAATGGTGGTCATCTTGGATTCTCGACCTGGCTGAATTTACCATTCTGACGTGTTGCAGTCTGGACATAATCGGTATGAAATTGGAGAACTATGGGTGCAGTGGTTTTGGAAAAAATAAGTTAAATAGACTTTAACGCCAGGGTTAAAGTAAATGTGAACGTTTTAGTTGCAATGATGGCCATCTTAGATTCTCACCCTGGCTGAATTTTACCATTCTGAAGTGCTGCAGTCTGATTATGCTTCATATGAAACTTGAGAACCATGGCTGTCATGGTTTTGGAGAAATTAATTAAATAGACTTTAACGCCAGGGTTAACGTAAATGTGAACGGAAATTTGTTGCAATGGCGGACATCTTGGATTCTCGACCTGGCTAAATTTTATCGTCCTGAAGTGTTGCGGTCTGGTCATGTTTTATATAAAATTTGAGAACCATTGGTCAGTGGTTTTGGAGAAATTAGATAGATTTTACCGCTAGGGTTAATGTAAATTTTAACGCCAGGGAACATAAATGTGAACGGAATGACTGGCGGACGGACGGAATGACGGACGGGCGGAAACCCGGAAACCTATATCCCATCTTCCTAAAGCAGGTGCGACAAAATTCAGTGGTCAAACTTTATGTTTACGATGGATTTAGAATAGAGATATAATCTCTGAAAGGATGGGATTTTTTTTTGTTTTGTTCAGTTCAGTTCAGTTCAATTCTCTTATCGACGTTACCCAAGTGGCTCAACGGTACGTAACCATAGTCGCACACACTTGGCGCCGTGTGTCCGTCCACATCGCACTCAGCATTTTAACGTCGAAGTATCTCACGCGATGTCCTGGGTGTTTCTAACGGGTTGATAAAGTTATCAGACCAGAAAAAACCTTTATAGGACCACTGGGCAGGATAAAGACGCTGGAAGCTCAGGTTTCTCAAACATGCAGATTGCTTCTAAGGTAGTCTAAATTTTTGTATCTGTGTGATAAATCTGATTTTGAGACATGGCCACTTGAGACATTTTTAGCCTCTAAGTTCATTATCTATCTATCTATCTATCTATCTATCTATCTATCTATCTATCTATCTATCTATCTATCTATCTATTTATCTATCTATCTATCTATCTATCTGTCTGTCTGTCTGTCTGTCTGAAACGTTTTGTGCATTAAGATGCACTGAAAAGAAAACATTTTATCACCAAACCTGGATGTTGAAGCACTTTTAGTAATGATTTGCGTTGGGACGATTTTACGACTGATTGAACTATAGGAACTTTAAAGTCTCCATTGTCCTATCAGTGGTAAAAACGCATAAACTCAAATCGAAGTAAAAAGCGGTTTGGTGATGAATAAGGGTTGATTGTTTGATTTGATGTTTAACGTCCTCGGTAAACAGCTATGGTAACGTCCCACCAACAAAGAGGTCATATGGAGACGGGGAGAACTTGAATATTTACGATAATCAATTTGCCAGAATTGTAAGTTGATGAGTTTTTGGTTGGTTGGTTGGTTGATTTGATGCTTAATGTCCACGGTAAACAGCTAAGGTCATGTCGGGATGGTCAGTTAACCTAGCCACACTATAATTCCTGGGCAGACTTAGACCTCCTAAGCCGTTAACCAGTACTAAGTGCAGATACCTTCGCCAGTAACTGACAACTGCCCTCCTTGAATCAGCGGAAGGAGAAACAAAAGTATGTGGCCAGACCGGGTTTCGAACCCAGGACCTCTGACTTATGAGTCAGGTGCCCTACCGACTGCGCTACGCGGCCCGGCCTCAAAATAAGGGTTGATGTGCGTATATTGAGTCACATAACTGGCAAAAAGTAGGGAAACCAACTTTTTGAAAAATTACAAATTCCTGAACAAAAGACAATTTCCTGTTCTGGTTTCCCGTCTAGCAGTGCTACATAAACATAGACGGGATAGTGATACGGGCTCCATGCCTGTACATTGTATTTTTACCATTTTATTCAGCATAATGAAATTGACAGAGATCCAACTAAAATGACCCAAGTATGTTTTCAGACCTTTTACATGTGAAACTCAAGGATGTTTTATTGTTTAAAGTGGCAAATCATGGTCATTTACAATGAAGAAACTATAGAAGCTTGCAGCGATACCTCATGCTAAACTATTTTCTACTGATAGAGCAATGCGGCCTTTAATAGTAGCTACCATGACAAAGACGTGCCATCAACGAAAACGTAGACCAGCGTGTGCATGAAGACATTCGTTTTCTGCTATATACTTTCTGGAAAGGACAAGAACTTGGCGGTCCAAGCCAAACAGATGCATAAACTTGCTAAGGTTTATTCGTGCCACGTCGTTGAAAGAATATGTGGAGAGTACATGCTCCGGAAAGCTTGAGCAATGCTTAGCCTAGTTAGGGCTCAGGCAATAACTCAATATTACAAGAGACTATAAGTAAACTGCGTTGCCCAGACGACATGTGCGCAGATTTGCTCATCATAAAATTCTGGCTTCAGAGTCTACCAAGACCCTATTAACTTTAAAGATTGGGATGGAAGAGTGCTTGTCCAAAAAAAGTGTAAACCTAGATCAGACTGCTTCTAGAAGTCTCCGCTGTGTCCTGATAATTCTATTCTATGATGTTCAATAACCAAGCCAGGTCGTTGGGACGTCAGATATGACGTTGCAACGATCTATCTCTACCTGGTCCTGTTTTCAGCTTCCTTAGAGCTCTGCCCATCCTTTAATGTTGATTTCGTTTGTCTGCCTCTTCTTCTGCCATGCAGGATTGTCTATGCTTAGCCAGAAGACATAGAAATGTGGCCAACCCACCCCGGATTCCGTATTCCGACCATGGTCAGGAGCTCACCATGTTTTCCGATGGCGGCTTGGCACTTTCTGCGAACATCCTCAACTGTTACGTATTCTTTGTACGAGATGTTCGCGAACCTTTTGAACTTTAGCCTAGAAAAGAAGTTAAAAGACCAGAGCATTGAACTTGAATCTCCTTTTATGAGGTTTCACGACGTTGAAATAAATTTATACCATGAAATGTGGAACTTACCTTTTCACCGTCCAATTTTCAGCCGGTATAGTCGGAGTCGGAGGCCGCCGTAACATTTTCTTATCAGAGCCATTGGCTCCGTTTATGGAGTTTCTCATCCGTGCTACAACTAGTGCCTTTTTTGACGGGGAAGTACAAAATTCAAACTTCACCATGGTGATATAAATATTGAAATGAGTGTAACTATTAAAGGAGAAAAATGGAAACCTATGTTTAACTGTCTCTCAGCCTCACTTTGGAACAGAGATAATATAAGGGACCCCCACCCGGTAGCCAAATCATAGGAGACGAGTTGGGGCACACTTTAAGACTTGCACATTGAAGGGTTCCCTGTAAAGAACCCATATAACCTTAATAGCGCCTGCGTGTTTCCTCGTTGGTGGTCCAGAGTTCGTTTTGGCGGGTTTGGCCTGTGGTCCCGTTCTGCTGGGGTCTCTTTTCTAGGACGCGCTTCGTCTTCCTGGACTCTGATCGGCATGTTGTCACAACCTAACCACACCATTTTTAGGCAGGTTTAGAGCTCCTTAGCGGTTAACCAGTACTAAGTGCACATACTTTCGCCAGTAACTGACAACTGTCCGTCTTGATCCAGTGGAGGGAGAAACGAAAGTAAGTGGCCTGACTGGGTATCGAACCCGGGACCTCTGGCTCTAAAATCAGACGGGCTAACGGCTGCGCTACGCGGCCCGGCAAATTGTTGGTTGGGCAAGACTGACTAACTGGAAAGATGACAGACGATAAGACAAAGGACAGCCTTCGGTGCAAGTGCAACTATATATAGATTCGTTTCGTTGAGCCCCACTGGAGCACGTCGTTAAGGGAACAGAGAACAAAAATAACAACAGCATAGTGGAGCAAGTTCTTTCCTTAAAGAGTTGACCCCACAGGGAAGTGCAAAAAATGCAAAATAGTTGCTTTCACTTTATAAAGTGCATCCATTCATATTCGGAGCCATCCTGCATAGCTAGGGGGCGGTCGGATCATCGAACTGACCTCTCGGTTATCAAAGATTCCCCATAAAAACAATCTGGCTCGGATCGCGTCGTTACTAGCGAGAAGCGGATCTAATTGCATTCGAATATACGAAGTGGTAATGCAATAAAACTGATCAAATGAGCTGCGACACGAGAAAACCAACAAAGTGGTATGTTCGCTCAGCACAGACTCAGATCAGCCTTGGCATCCGCCCAGTCTGATCAGAGTCTTCGCTGTGCGCTTACAGGGTAGCTACGGGTCTAAGCTAGCTCCATGCGGACAGCGAAGACCCTTGTGAGACTGGGCGGATGCCAAGGCTGATCGGAGTCGTCACTGGGCGCACATGCCACTTTGTTGGTTTTCTCGTGTCGCGGCTCAAATCATCCAACCTTTTAAATTTTAACTTGAAATCGGCTAGGTTACATAAAGAATTACTAAGTAATTCCGTTCTCATGAAATCGGGCCGAAGACATCTGCGGTAAATCCATCAGGCAACTGTGTCAACGTGAATCGTTACTGAGATTTATCAATTAGAAACACATTTTTGGCTAAGCATTATCCCAGCAGGCGCATGACGTCAAATGACGTCGTGCAAACGTCAATGTGACGTCATCGCGTCGCATTGACGTCATGTACGTCGTCATTTAGACGTCATGTGCCCGCTGGGATGTTTCATATGCAATATATATAATGGTAGTAGAATGAAAGCCAACTGCTTATCCTTTCGACAGCTGCTATGACATTTTGAGCGACCCTCACACCTCATTTATCTATGCACCTTATTGATGCTTATTTCTCTGTATATGCTAGAGACATGGCCTTGCACGCTCTAAGTACATACTGTGAGGATACTGGACGCTTTCAAAATACGAAAAAATCTTGAAAAATTCACTACTGAAATTCGGCTTAACACTAATCAGTCTTTGAATCGACTGCCCAATTAAAATTAAGAAACTACAGTATGCTTTTCTTCTGGTTTCGTACCAGATATTGTCAGGGTCACTGACGAGGCTTTATTAGCCGAAACTACGTAGTCTGGCCCATGTTCCTTTTTCTTTATATATTCTCTGCTCTTGAAGGAATTTTTTAAGATTTTAATTTTCGGAGTGGCTATTGCCAGTCGACTGGCAATAGCGATTTTACGTTAAAATCGCTATTGCCAGTCGACTGGTAATAGCGATTTTACGTTGAACTCGCTATTGCCAGTCGACTGGCAATAGCTATTTTAACGTAAATGGCTATTGTCAGTTGACTGGTAATAGCGATTTCAACGTATAATCGCTATTGCCAGTCGACTGGCAGCAGCGATTTTAATGTAAAATCGCTATTGCCAGTTAGTTTAAGTTTTGGTCCAAAAAGGGTAAACGCTACTTATTAGCAAGCAATGCTTGTGAATGTTTCTACTTTGTATCTATTGTTGCACCCTCATTAATGCAGCAGCATGCATATGGCTCACCAACCATCTGCACTGCCGAATATAGGTTTAGACTTTTCTTAAGTCTAATTACTTAACTCGCTCCTACAGTGTTGAAATCTGAAATCTACGAGTATACTGGAAAGGAAGTTTTTTTTTATTGCATTATTCATTAAAATTGAAATTAGAATTGAATAAAATAAATTTTATTTGAATATGATGATGTTGCTGTTTTTGTTCATCTTTACACATGGGAGCAAATTCAAAAGTGATTGAGGCTGCTGTTGGGTTTTACGAGCCTTTCAAAAATATCTCAGGCCTATTTTATGCAAAGAAGTTCCCTGAGCAGATCTGTTCTTCGAGAAAGGCTCGAACCCATAGCGGTAATAATGATCTGATCATCAACCCATTTAACCACTTGGCATGGAGGCTCGTTCTAATTTCGGTATGTTATGCCTCCCAATCACTTTAACAGTTATCTATTTCAACAGTGTTTCAGTCATAGAAGGATGGATGGATGACTTGCGACTTTACGTCTTTTTCAAAAGACGATGGGAGGGTGATAATGAAAGGCTGTGTACAGTGGAACCCCGTTTACATCTCAAGCGGGGCTCGAACCCGGGTCCGCTAGATCAGTAGGCTAGCGCTTAGCCCACTGAGTTACCGGGGCTCAGTCAAATAAGGAAGATGGGAGGGTGATAGTGAAATATTGTACGCAATGGAACCTGTTTACGGTTGAAAAAATATTTCCATCTCCATCGGGAATCGAACCAGTGACCGCTAGTTCAGCATGATAGCGCTTAATCCACTGAGTTACCGAGACTCAGACTAATGTATCACTTGCAGTTTTACGCCTCCTTCAGCAATATTTGAGTCATAACGATCCGAAAACAGGTGCTAATAAAAAGCTGTCTTCTAAGGAACCTCTTTGGCGTTTGAAAGAATTTCCCCTCTATCGGGATTTAACCCAGACCGCTACCGTAGCAGGCCTGTGCTTAACACACTGAGCTACCGGAGCTCCTTAATAAGCATATTGCCACAATTCCTAACTAAGCAAAAATGAAATAAAATGAATAAATTGGTTATTTCGCAGAAGTAAAATATCTTTGAAGTAAGGAACACTCACTAAGCAGCTTTAAACTTCAAATGGGATGCAACTTCTTCCGCTTCAAATTTATTCTTAAGAAATGGGAAGAAAAACTAAAAAAAAAAAAAAACCAAAAAAAACTGGCAATAGCGATTTCACGACAAAATCGCTATTGCCAGTCGACTGGTAATAGCCATTTTACATTAAAATGGCTATTACCAGTCGACTGGCAATAGCCATTTTACGTTAAAATCACTATTGCCAGTCGACTGGTAATAGCCATTTTGACGTGAAATGGCTATTGCCAGTCGACTGGCAAAAGCGATTTTAACGTTAAATGGCTATTGCCAGTCGACTGGCACTAGACCTTTCCTTTAATTTTACCTCACTGCAGCTGGTGTTGTGCCGTGTGGAGGCCGTAAAACGTCTCCCCGTACATCATCCATAGTGCTGATTATATTTCATTTACATCGTTTGAGATCAGAGGATAAATTCAGAGAAATCTAAAATTTGAGATCGATTTAGACCATTATTCTAGATCATCATCTTTTATATTATTTGGATCCTTTTAACACTAATCAGTCTTTGAATCGACTGCCCAATTAAAATTAAGAAACTACAGTATGCTTTTCTTCTGGTTTCGTACCAGATATTGTCAGGGTCACTGGCGAGGCTTTATTAGCCGAAACTACGTAGTCTGGCCCATGTTCCTTTTTCTGTATGTATTCTCTGCTCTTGAAGGATTTTTTTAAGATATTGATTTTACCATAACTTTTTGTTACCGCCTACTGATCTTACTGATCTTATAAGAAGAGAAAAAGAGAAAAAAAGAGGGAAAGACCTGTAGCAAAATCAAAAAAAAAAAAAAAAAAAAAAGAGAAAAAATGTGTCTGTAAGACACGAATGATGTCCCCGTGTAGCGCCTGTCATAGGGCAGTGCACATCACTGAATTGCCCATTATCAACAAATATTGTTTCAACGCACTTTACCTCTAGCCTGACTGTCATAAGGGGGCAATGTTAAAATGCTAAATTTTGAACAAAATATTACCTCTGGAAAAACTTCTTACCTGCACAAACGCCATATCTTACAATGCAAAAAAGTGAATAAAATGACTAAGTTGAGACGGCCATTTTCTGTCAAAATTATTTCTAGCTCCAGCAAAAACCCACATGCACATCTTCAATATATCAGCATTATATGTAAGCAAAGTTTAAAAAAGATCCATTGAAAACTGTGAAAGGAGTTGATTACACAAACTCTATACCATAAAATGCAAAGTATCGCCTGAAATGACTAAGTTCGAAAAGCCATAAAAGTGTCAAATTTTACTCTAGCTCCATCAAAACCCCACATGCACATCTTCAACATGTCCACAATATGTATGCAAAGTTTGTAAAAGATCCACTGAAAGCTGTGGAAGGAGTTGAATACACAAACTCTATACCCCACAATGCAAAAATTGCCTTAAATGACTAATTTAAAAGGCCGTACTTCTGTCAAAATTTATTCCAGCTCTGTTAAAACCCACATATACATCTTCAGTTTGTCCATAATACATATACATACGCAAAGTTTGAAAAAGATCCTTTACAAACTGTGAGAGGAGTTGATTACACAAACTCTATGTATATCGTAGAGTGTGCCAAACGGACGGACAGACAGACGGAACGGAGCAACTCCTAATTCCCCCTGACTGTCGTCCCGGGGCATAAAAAGGAACAAGTCCATGCGCACTTTTCTTGGTAGGGTCATCCCTGCGCCGTGACCTCGTACGTCATGAGAAAAATAAATGTCATATATTGTGAAGCTAAATATGTCTCCTATCGATTATACTTTCTATTTTTCTGATCTTGTAAGCAAGTCAAAATTTAGAGTCAAATATTTCACCCCGCCCCCTCCCCCCCCCCCCTTTGCAGCGATTTTCTTGAAACCGTCGAAAGGTTATAGAATTCCTTTTCCTCAGTCGTATCAGTTGCTTGAAGCATCCAACGGAAACATAACAGCTTTTTCATAAGACAGATTTTTTGTAATGGAAAAAAAAATTAATAATAATAATAGTAATTATAATCAGGGGCGCAGCTTGAAGGAGGCCTGGAGTCACAGGCTTCAACATACTTATATCTTGCGTAAGGTGAATTGGGTACACTTTTAAGAGATATCACCTCTCTGCCGCCATTCTCAATGAAGGTAAACTCTTAAAGGAAAGAATTCGCTCCTCCAGGAGCAAATACTTCGTTTAAGAGCAGCTGTTAAAAGAATTTGCTCCTCTAGGTATCTACTCCAGGAGCAAATGCTATCGTTTAAGAGCAAGCCCTTTTAATAAAGGATTCCAGTGAAATCTTGAAGGGGTCACAGAAGTTGTTCCCATTTGTAAAAATGGCGGAAGGGGAAAATTCAATGTAAGAGGGATCTTTCATGGAGATGCATGCATTCAGATTGAATATGCTTCCTTCGATAAAGTCTGAGGCCGCGCTAAGCTAGTGATAAATTATCATTACAAGAACTTGAATTGAGTGAGTGAGTGAACTCAGGTTTAACGTCCCACCAACAACGAGGTCATATGGAGACGGGGAGGACTTGAATATTTACGATAATCAATTTGCCAGAATTGTAAGTTGATGAGTTTTTGGTTGGTTTGTTGGTTGGTTGATTTGATGTTTAATGTCCACGGTAAACAGCTAAGGTCATGTCGGGATGGTCAATTAACCTAACCACACTATTCCTGGGCAGGCTTAGACCTTCTAAGCGGTTAACCAGTTCTAAGTGCAGATACTTTCGCCAGTAACTGCCAACTGCCCTTCTTGAATCAGCGGAGGAAGAAACGAAAGTATGTGGCCAGACCGGGTTTCGAACCCAGGGCCTCTGACTTATGAGTCAGGTGTCCTACCGACTGCGCTACGCGGCCCGGCGACGAGTTTTTCTAGTTCACTTTAGCGTTTTTTTAAATGTAGCCGTTGCCATCTAATTTGAGCGAATCCTTGCTTGAGAAACGAGCCAAAACGCTTCTGCAAACACCCGAGCACATTGTTAAAGCTACGTTTTGTTTCATTCTGCATGTTTACATCAATTGTCTATATGTTGTTTTTTTTTTTTCAATTAGTCGTCACGGATGGTCCACCAGGGCTAACAGCCACGAGAGCATCATATCCACCCTGGGGTATCCGAGACCGTTCGTCGGGTCTTCAGTACGTGGGTTACATCGTCGGTCGGGTCTTTGTGGAAGCGTTGTCGTTGTAGTTGTTGAGTCTTGTCGTTGTTGTTATCTTTTGGTGTCGTCGGTTGATGCGTTGTTTGAGTTGTCGATGTCGATCTGTTGTGTTTGTCGGCGTCGGTGGTGGTGAGGTTGCCATTGGTTGCAGCGGTTGTGTTGTAGAAGTAAAGAAGTGATACTTTAGCATTGTTTATCGTCGATATTAAAAAGATCAGGACCATTAATAACTTGGTATAAGAGAGTTTTTTCTTTGTCGGTTGTCGGTAGTAGTTGATTTGTCGTTTCGTCATCTTCGTTGTTCGATTGTCCGTGTACATGCCATGCTTGTCCTACCTATGCGTCTACCTAATTTTTTTGGTATATACACATATATGCATGTATGTGTCTATATATACATACACACACACACGCACATGGACATTCCCGTATATATTTTATTTTATTTTTTTTATTTATTGTTTTTTCTCCGTATTTGGAGTTTTTTCTCACACGCATATGCGTATCCGCACTTGTGCACATACGCATATGCGTATGTCATTTTTTTATTATCCTATTCCTACTTCTACCTACATGTTTGTGTTTGTGCTTTGCTTTGAGGACGCGGTTGGCCCTGCGGGCGCCCTTATTTCCCTTGATTAATGTATTTAGTATCCCTCCCCGTTGTTATAAGGAGGGTTGTGTTTTTGTTCACGTGCTAATTCCTTTCTTAATAATCACTTTTCTACTATTCGTGCGGCTGTTTTTCCTAAAGTCTTGCCAAAACCGAAAATCGAAAAGTTATGTCCAAGCAGTTTAGGATTTTGGATGTTGTTACGTATTGTTTATGTTGCCGTACGAATCCTTACTTGTTTCAGACCGGCTCGTGCATGTTGAGTGTCAGGACGCGTACAGGGCTTGTAGCATCAGTGGCCCTCAGGGGGTCATGCGCGCGTCATAGTCCTGACGCGCGCCTATCCCCCTGAGTATCTTTGGTGTTTACCAGAATATGTGTACATTAAGAGAGTTTTTTGATCGTAGCTTAAAGACCCAGCGGCTCCGGGGGACACCCATTGAAGTGCTAACGCCCAGTGCGCTGCAACCAGATACTGCCCCCTTTCGCTCGCTGGGTCATTGTCTTATTCTTCCTGTTTAAACCATTTATTTTACTTCGATTGGTGGGACCCGTAGCTTCGGTGCGGCACCCACAGAAGTGCTAACGACCAGTTCGTTGCAACCAGACAGTGCCGCCCTCCACCAGCAGGTCCCTGTCTACATCATTGTCTTATGAATCTGCGTTAGCTAATGGTGGTACAACTCTGTGTTGGTTATCGTTTCTTGGGCCTGTAGTTTCGGCTCGGCACCCACAGAAGTGCTAACGACCATTTCGTTGCAACCAGACAGTTCCGTCCTCCGCTAGCAGGCCCATTTCCCTGCGTATATTTAGTATTAATAAGTAATTATGATAATAACGGATATGTAAATGAGAGAGAGGGGAGGGAAATGAGAGAGAGAAGAAAAGTGAGAAAGGAAGATAAAACAAGAGGCCCAAATGGGCCTGATATCGCTCACCTGGCTATTGTGCAACAGGACCATTCTGATACAAAATTGGTCCAATTCCACAGAGAATTTCTCATTTTCACATTTTGCTACTTTTAGTAACAGAGGCCAACTTGCCTGGTCTTTATATATTTACTTTTGAAACACCTCAATGCAAGAATCATTTTGCAACAAATTTCATCAAAATCCATTCAGGGGTTACTGAGATATTGCCAGTTTCATGTTTTGTACTCTTTTTAGTAATGGCAGATGGCGGCCATCTTGGATTGCTAAAATGTAAAAAATCGAAAAGCCTTCATGCAAGGACCATTTTGACACAAATTTGGTCCAATTCCATTGAGATTTTCTAATTTTCACATTTTTCTATTTTTAGTAACAGAGGCCAATATATATTGACTGGTCTACAGTTAGATATTTTTGAAACATCTCAATGCAAGAATCATTTTGATACAAATTTCGTCAAAATCCATTCAGCGGTTACTGAGATATTGTCATTTTCATGTTTTGTGCTATTTTTAGTAACGGCAGATGGCAGCCATCTTGGAATGCCAAAATGCAAAAAATCGAAAAAGCTTAATGAAAGGACCATTCTGACACAAAATTAACCCAATTCCATTGAGATTTTCTAATTTTCAACATTTTTCTGTTTTTAGTAACAGAGGCCAATATGACTGGTCTACAGTTAGATATTTTTGAAACATCTCAATGCAAGAATCATTTTGACACAAATTTCGTCAAAATCCATTCAGCGGTTACTGAGATATTGTCATTTTCATGTTTTGTGCTATTTTCAGTAATGGCAGATGGCGGCCATCTTGGAATGCCGAATTGCAATTAATCGAAACGACTTCATGCAAGGAACATTCTGACACAAAATTGGTCCAATTCCATTCAAGGGTTCTTGAGTAATTGTCATTTTCATGTTTGTGCTATTTTTAGTAACACCTGATGGCGGCCATCTTGAAATGCTAAATTGCAATTAATCGAAACGGCTTCATGCAAGGAACATTCTGACACAAAATTGGTCCAATTCCATTCAAGGGTTCTTGAGTAATTGTCATTTTTATGTTTGTGCTATTTTTAGTAACGGCCCCCATGGTGGCCATCTTGGATAGTCAACTGGCACAAAATTGAAATAATTCCATTCAAGAACCATTTCTGACCAAATCTGGTCAGAATTGGTTGCATTTTCTTTAGATATTGACATTTGAGCAAAATCGGCCTTGTAAACGCTAAGTAGGTCACTGTGACCTAATTCCCCTATAGATTTTTTTTATTTTTACAATTTTCAATACCAAGGTCCCACTTATGTTCCATGTAAACTTTCAACCAAATATACCAAATGGTTCTGGAGAAGAAGTTGATTTTGTTGTTTTTGCTATTTTTAGTAACGGCAGCCATCTTGGATTCTTGACCTGACCCAATTTTACAATTTTGAAACCCTGCAGTCTGGTCATGCTCCATGTGAAATTTGAGATCCATGGGTTCAGTGGTTTTAGAGAAGAAGTTGTTTGAAGTTGTTTAAATAGGTCATTTTTTTGGCATTGGCATTTGAGCAAAATTACACACGTAAACAGAAAGTAGGTCACTGTGACAAAACTCCGCAACAGATTTTTTTCATTTTTACAATTTTGAATACCAAGTATTCACTGATGTTCCATGCCAAAATTCAGACAAATATACCCAGTGGTTCTGGAGAAGAAGTTTATTTTGTTGTTTTTGCTATTTTTAGTAACGGCGGCCATCTTGGATTTTCAACCTGACCCAATTTTACAATTCTGAGACCCTGGAGTCAGGTCATGCTCCATGTGAAATTTGAGAACCATGGGACCAGTAGTTTTACAGAAGATGTTTGAATATTTGTTTTTAGGTGTTGACGGACGACGCACGCCGGACGCATTGGTATGACAATAGCTCACTATGGCCCTTCGGGCCAGGTGAGCTAAAAAATGGGGGCGAGAAGGAGCCGCTTGGGCGGCGGGTTATCAGTTGCCGTCAGCTACTGTCGACGCCCAGAAGTGCTAATGCCATGGCATTGCAACCAGACAGTGTCGGCCAGTGTGGGCGGTTTCCTGTTCCCCGCCCCTCGGGGCTGAGTTTGGTGGGGAGCGCGTGGGCTAAAAAAACAAACAAAAAAACTAAGTATGGGTGGGTGGGGTATTTCGGGCAAGTAGGTAGATCGTATAGAGGTTTATCTTATTTAGTTTAGCGTCCCTTCACACCCTCCTTCCGTCCTATCCGCCCTATTTCAAATATCGCTGTTTTTGTGTTAATATGTATTTTGGTCCAAATAAGCTCCCGGGGTATTGGCCGGGGTAATGAAAAATGGTGAAAAAATTTTTTTCCTTTTTTTCTAGATTTTTCTCGTGAGTTGGTATGTTTGGGTGTCAAAAAGAGGTTTTGTGATATTTTTCCCGTTGTTGAATATATGTTTAGCTGGCTATGGGCCGTTTTTCTCAAGCCGCGCCCCGTTTTGAGCGAATTTCGCATGTTTTTGAGTCAAATTTTCGGTATGTTTCGGCAGAGATGACGGAAAGTGGCGGGAGGTAACGCATATAGGGGTGGGTGGTTATAGTATATAGTATAAAAAATTATGATAACGATGACGATAATGATAATAATAATGATAAGAACAAGTTAAATAGAGGCTTGGCCTGCAATGATCGTTTTTGTCCGAATGCCCACACTATTTCGCTGGTAAACTGAATCTCTGTTTCTCTTATTTACTTCTTTGTTTCCTGTTAACCATTAATCCCTAGATTTTGTTTCCAAAGGTTTTTATTTTATAGTATTTTTGTGTAGCCCGTGTCCTCAATATATTGGAAGACGACATTTAGTATTTCCTGATCTTGGGCAGTTAACAAAGCTTTAGTGGCCAAGCTCCCGGTGTATGGGGTGTTCTGGAGAGCAGTTATTAAGTTGTTTCTTGTCGCAGTATGAGTCGGGCAGTGTAGAAAATCTCTATTCCCCCGCAGTGGGAGCAGAGTGGGTCTGCTTCGCTGTGCCTTATGTTTTTGGCGTTTAAGCCATTTACGCATAGTCTTAACCTTGTAAATAATTGTCTATATGTACCTGGGGAAATCCTTTTATATAGGCTCACCGTGTGCAAAAAAAACCGCAAACCGTATGTCTTGTGCGAAAATTGACTCATAGAAGCCTTTTTGTCCGTGCAATATGAGCAGAGTCTAAACAGTGTATCAGCGACAATTCACTTGCATAGGTCTATATTCGTAGAAAATATAGGCTGTAAGGCACAGTTTTGCTTGAAACCGCTAACACAAGGAATCTTGTTTATTCGCTAATCCTAATCCCCTCAAAGGAAATATGTCGAGACATATCAGGGCCATAAAATATTTGTCATCACGCTGAAGCGGTAGGATATATTTGAGCCGTACCATAAAAAGTAGCATCATCACATACGCTAACTGTACAGGCAATGGTCAGCATGCGCATCCAGCCTTAATTCGATAATAACATATGAGCTGCGACACGACAAAACCAACAATGTGGTTGTACGCCCAGCGCAGACTCAGATCAGCCTGGGCACCTGCCCAGTTTGATCAGACTTTTCGTTAAGAGCCCAAAGGGTAGCTAAGGGTCTAGGCTACCTCCATGCGGTCTGCGAAGACTCTGATCAGACTGGGCGGATGCCCAGGCTGATCTGAGTCTGCGCTGGGCGCACAACCACATTGTTGGTTTTCTCGTGTCGCGGCTCATATTTGCAACTAGAAAATTGTGTTTGAAAGACACAGATTATTCTTAAGGCCGCGTTTACACGAGCGAAGTTTCTGTGTCACAGAAATTTTAACAAAGAAAGTATGACAAACATTTTGCGTTTACACGGAGCAAATTATTTGTTAAAGAAAATATGCCATAGAATCTTTGTCACAGAAATGTTGGCAATGAAATATTTGCTGCAGTGTTCACACGACCAAACATTATTTGTCAAAATCTCCTGCAGCGATGAAACAAAATCTTTGTCACATTTTCCACGCTTGTAGCAATGTTCTTTGTTACATAATCTTTAGCAAAGTTCTCCATTTACACGGACAAATTTAATTTTTCGAAGCACTGTACCATATATATTTGTCAAAGAAACATTGTCATATTTTGGCATTTACACGAGCATTTTTTTTCTGTGACAAACCTACTTTGTCATAGAAACTTTGGTCGTGTAAACGCGACCTTATTGCTAGCCAACTGTGAAAGGAGTGCGGGATTATACAATCTTATCATACTGTATTAGCCAAAACCGAAACAAAATCTACGTTTGAAAAGGCCGAAATGTTATAAAAATTGATTATCCCCTCTTCAAAAAGCACATACATATCTTCAATATCTCGAGAATATCTGTGCACAGTTTCAAATTGATAGCGTAAAAACTGTGGACGGAGTTTATTATACAACCTTAACATTCTGCAATAGCCACAACCGTTTGAAAAGGCCATGATTTTGTCTTCATCTGTTAGCAGTGCTGTGCCACTTAGAAGTGTGCCCCCAAAAACCTATTATCAAGTGTTCTGTAAAGCTGTGTTAACTATCTTATATCATTAAAAGAAACCCTTTTAAACACAGCTTTTCTAAAATTATTGAAACAACACAGGTATATCTGAAATCATGTTATTCTGGGGATTCACGAAGAAGAAACATATTATTTCTGTATGAACCTGTTTCCAGCGGGCACATGACGTCAGAATGACGTCGCACTAACGTCGGCGCGACGTCAATTCGTCGCATCGACGTTAGTACGACGTCCTTTTTATGTAATGTGCCTGCTGGGTTCACTCAGATGGTGAGCACAACGGGAACCATGTAATTTTAAGTACAATTGAATGGAGGCCTCAAAAGTCGCCCTACTCATACTAGATTCCTTTTTCTGTTTTTCAAAAGGCAGGTGCACATCTTCAATATGTCCGCAACATTTGTGCCAAATTTCAGATTGATTGCTTAAAAACTGTAGGAGGAGTTGATTATACAAACGTTGTTTTAGGCGTGACAGACGGACGGATTTCCCAGTAATGATAAGCAGACTTTATGACAATTGCTGTCGATTATTGGACCAAAATAAAAGAGTCCATATAAAATCTACATTGTTCGCAGATTTCAAACAAAAGAGCCCTCAGGCAGCATCTACGTTTTCGTATATATAATATGAAAGGCTGCGGCGAGAGAAAAATCTTGTCTATAGACATACACTATCTGCGGGTGAACACACCGGCCTGCATCTTGCATGCATGCGCTGTATCCTCTGACAATAAATTCGAGCATACATTTTGATTACTGCTTTTCAGTTTCAGAAATTAGTTTTGAGAGTAAATACTTGTTCAGTAACTGATGCACTTTCGGCTTAAAATCATCATGGATTTATTTTTTTTTTCAGTCCAATTATCATAATGCTGTTCCCCAGTCCCCATAACATACACCTTCGGTCGCAGTACGGGCACCGTGCGTCTGTCCAGTGTCCGTCCTCTCCTCGACCAAGAACCGTTCATATCACAGACACGGCCGTGTATTGTCGCACTGATCCTAAATATTCAGACATCGCGAAAATTTGGACAACCACATTGGAGCCCAAATGTTCGCGCACAGGCCTGCTGCCAGTAACATTTTCGGACACAAAAGACGCTAACGAAATTTACCGTTTAAGACTACCTCGCGTTAAAACGGTAGCTAAAGAAATCAATAATTCCCAGGTCCATACTTTATAGCCAGTGGCCATAAAGATCAAACACCTAATATTTAAGGTTATGACACTTGCCATAAGTAATACACAAAAATATAACACGCTGCAAAATAGTAGTTTTACAGACAGAAGGAGACATGTCAGCCCGCGTGTCCGCGCAGCCTAATCAAAGTATTCTGTATTCCGAGTAAATTTGATGCTGAAATTTTAAAAGTTTAAACTGAAACCATTTTTATGTGTTTGTGTATATGCCCGCGCAGGTTGATTCGAGTATTTGTTTTATGTACATAGCCTGAGAAACCTTTTCTAACGACACCAATCCAAAACATTTTTGGAGCCCCGGTGGCTCAGTAAAGCTGATCTAGCTGTCCCGCGTGGGATCTCCGCTTGAAGCGAGAACCTTTTTAAACGTAAACGGGGTTCAATTGCACAAAGCCATTCGTTATTAGCCTCCCATCATCCATAAATGACTAAAATACTGTTGAAAAGGACGTAAACCCGCAAGTCATCCATCCAACGATAAGGCTTCTGTGTATATTTAGCGCAAGATCGCCGATGACATGAGCAACGTGCAAATACGCATGCGCTTCTAAGAATGTACATAACGCTCCAACTGACCTGCGCATTTAGCACCGATAGAATGTATAATTCACAAAACAAAATTTCTGATGAGATTGCGTTGACATTATCCGGAATCAAGCATACAGACACCAGATGGAACAACGAACTGCGCATTTCCTGATCAGGCCTCGCAAAAAAAATTCCGGAATCAAGGTCTAAGATTTTCTCTTCCATGAAAAGGCGGCTTGGGAATGCCGTCGTCAGACTATCACACGTTTTAAGGCATCAAGGCATTCACTTAGTGAACAGATCGGTTTCAGGCAAATGGACCGCCAGATTGAGCGGACGTTTTCCGACGTCAGTATATCTACTTGTCTGCCCTCGACCTGACAATAATTAAGAGAAAGTCTGCATGTTAACGTTTATTGACTTATTTACACTGTAAAACAATTCCGTAGATTTTACGGTAGAATAACTGGCAACCAACTGCCAGTCCTTTTCCCGTTATGTAACGGGTACACGTAAAAGTTGCAGGAATCATCAAGCCGTGTAGGACAGAATAGAACAGGCGTCGTTTTGGTCTGATAGCCCTTCAACAAGATATGGTTATTTTCGAGTGCGGCCAGTTAACATAACACTTCCATTTCGTGATTTCCAACAATGTCTTACAGGCAAACGCCCGTAAATATAACGGGAAAGAGATTGGCAGCTAGTTGCCAGTTATTCTACCGTAAAATCTGCGGATTTTTTACAGTGCACGATGTTTTTATTATTGGATGTTTCATTTATTTTTATATTCGATGAATGTCAAAGTATCTGATGTGCTCAGAATTTCTGTTTAGATACAAACAGTGACGGCCCTGATCAAATACCGCATCCTGTGGTGTCTGACCTGGATTTACACTGTATATAAAGATATCTTTTTAAGACACACTTGGTACTGTTGCCGACACAACGGCTATTCGCCGCCCGCAGCTATGACATGTTTATTGTCAGTGTGCAGTCTGTTTTATAGATAAGGCGCCATCATTACCGCATGAAAAACATATTTTTGGACATATACAAAATAGCGCATGCCTAGAACAGCCTGCGCTTATGCACCGAACTGTAAATTGCGTACGTTTTGAAGCTGATGGAAAGACTGCATAGTTTGCATATGTCCAAATATAAGAGGGGCGTCTCTAACGGATCCCACAGTATTCCTTTCTTTGGATAATTTACCGTCATTTTCGCAGACATGTTCAAATGCTTTTTTATCAACAGTTCAAAAACAATTTGAAAGATTTTTTACACCTTGATAAATACATAGGATATTTTTTCGCCCATTGCATTTGAGAAAATTGCGTATGCCTTTTGACCATACTGTACAAATACACAGCTTGGTGGTGATACACGTAGGGGGCTCGGAAACTCAGATGGGTAAAAACTGAGGCTGCTAATTAGCGGTTCGAGTTCGATACCTAATGGAGGCGGAAATTTTTCTTACTGTAAACGGAGTACCCTTCCATCGTCCTGATATAACTTGTAATACTGTTGAAAAAGGACTTAAAATGGCGTCATCCATCCATCAAACCAGAAATGGGTCACTGGCATACAAAATTCACAGAACATGGTATTATATTCCAGAAAGCAGACGTTTGTGTCTTGTCTGACTGCACATTTCCAAAACATCTAATGTATGGTGAAAGGACCGTTAAAGTCAGACTCTCTCACACACACACACACACACACACACACACACAAGGCCTTAATCATGTTAATCGAGTGTCACTTTGTTATTTAACCTAATATTGACCTCATTCGTAGAAAAAGTACCTTTGCATAAACAAACTGTGTCAGGCTACAAACATGCACACTATCAGGGTTCGCAAAGAAAATGGCTAGGCTGTGCACTGGTTTGAAAGAGAACTGCCCATGTCTGATCAGACTGCGCATTACATGTTGAGTCTAGTTTTTGACGCGAATATTTCGCGACGTGGGTCAAAATGTATATGACAGTTACATGCGCATCGAATGTACAGTCCGAATGTCACAGAACAGCCTGCGCGTATGCGCAGTCTGGAAATGTCAGGTTTTGCTTGGATGCTGGATGAATTGAGCTTGCATAGTTCATACATGCGTGTGTGAATCCCGCGTCTCATTTGCTTAAATAACTGTTAGCTGTTTGCAATACAGAGGAGATCCTGACCAGACCGCTCCCTTCAACACCAGTTCTTAGCTTTGAATACTGATGTACGGGTTATGTTCTGAAACACATTTCTGGTGCACGTGGGCCAGTAAGCGCAGCATCTACAATGTCTTCCACCGCGCAAAACGTTGAAAAAAACGTATCAGTATTATGATACGCATTGTTACTCAACTATGGATTCCTCCTCGCGGAACGTTGGGGCGCGGCGGAGGGGGCAATGAGTGCTAAAATTTGTACTTGAATAGTGCATGCCCCCGAGATGAAAATTATTTAGACTAATCTAAACAGTTGTTCAAATTTGTTAACTTGTAAAAGCAGTTAGATGTTTTCCTCATTAATGTGAAAAGTGGACCCATTCTTGTGGAAGGGTCGGAACAGAGTCTTATGCTGTTCGCAAAAGATGAACTAACTTATTCGGCTATAAGACCGGTTTTCCCTCCAAAGAAAAAGTCTCGGTCAAGATCTCGATTTAGTCTTTACCCTGTTCGCATAAACCGTCTAACAAATCGACAATTGAGCCGCGACACGACAAAACAAGCAAAGTGGCATGTCGGCCACGCGAAGACACTTCTTCCTGGACACCCGCGTAGTCTGATCAGAGGCTTCGCTGTGCGCTTAAAGGGTAGCTAAGGGTCTTAACTACCTCCATGCGGACAATGAAGATCTGGTCAGACTGGGCGGATGCCCATACTGATCTGAGTCTGCGCTGGACTCACATGCCACTTTGTTTGTTTTGTGTTCAGTTATTTAGATGCATAGGCCAAGCATAATTATGCTGTAAGGTTCAGTTTTGCTTGACACTGTTGGCACGATAGTTCTTGTTTATTGACAGCCGAAACCCTAATCCTCTAATCCTTTCAAAGAATTACCCAGTCTCATACATATAACAGGGTCATAAAATGACAGAATACCTTGTCATCAAACTGCGCTCTGGATTGAGCCGTGTCACAAGAAAAGTGGCATTATTTCGTGCTAAGAGCAAAGACCATGATAAGAATGCACATCCGACCAGTCTTAAATTCTATTCTAATCTCTTTGCCTAAAAACCCTAATTAACTCTAATTAATATTTATTATTTGATAAAAATAATTTTATTATAAACACCCAATCAGTCACCATATCATAGTCATTAAATGGCGTACAGTGGAGCAATCTGTTGTAGGTATATGATGTTCAGTTCCGTAACGGCGTTTCCCAGACCAGTATTAAGTTGTGAAATATTTGCATGCCAAACCAGCTTGCGCAAAATGCGTTTACAATGCTGCTTGCTCTATAAATTCTATATAGTCGAGTTGTTGCGCATGCGCTTACAAGGCGACGTATGCGCACAGGCTGTCCTGAGCTTCTGGAATATTTTAAGCGGACAACAGGTACCCTCATGCATAGCCTGTTGAGACAGCGCAAAACATCATCCTGCTCCTCAGCGAGGATAGAACTAGACATTTGAGCCGCGACACGATAAAATGAACAACGTGGCACGTGTTATCAGCAAAGAATCAGATCAGCCTGGGCATTCGCCCAGTCTGATCTGAGTCCTTGCTGTGCGCTTATATGGTAACCAGGAGTGTGCTAGCTTCATGCGGATAGCGAAAACTCTGATCAGACTGGGCGGACGCCCAGGCTGACCTGAATCTTTGCTGGGTGCACATGCCACTTTGTTTGTGTCGCGGCTCATTTTAAATTAACACTCTCATGGCACCTGAGAAATCTGTATCGCGCAGATTTTACAAAGTTTGCTCTTCACATGAGCTCTAACGCATGTTTTCTCATGACAACTCGAACGTCTACATGCTTTGTGCATACATTCAAATGGATATATCGCCAGCCATATTGTCCCACCATTTTTACAAGTGGAAACAACTATTTGACTTCCTGGTTTTCATTTCTGGAGCTTGGATCAACTCTTAAAGGAATAAATTTACTCTTAGAGGATTTCCTCCTAGAGCACAAATTAAGTTCTTTGCATGGCACAACCCGCAGGTTTGCACTATAATCACTGTGTGAGTCCGTCCGTCCGTCCGTTATCAGTTAGCGAAAACCGTAATCAGTTAGCGAAAACGCTTATAACACTTCAACAGCATGGGATATTTTGATAAAATTTTGCATACTTATACATGTCAACATTGTCTAACGACTCGCCCGCATAACAACCTTATTCGATGGACGAGGCTTTGCCGAGCACAAGTTGGAAATTTACGGCCAACTACTGAAAATGCTCATAACTCTTGAACACCGTGGTATATATGGTTCAAATTTTGTATGCTTATATATTTTAACTTAGTCCAGCCACAGGCATGCAAAACAGTGACGAGGCTTCACCGAGCACTGCAAAAGCTTCTCATATTTTTTCAACAAAAATATAAGGGTATTTGAGCTTTCAACATCAGAAATTTAAAGAAACGTTAACTAACGATGACATTTTTTGTGCAAAAGCTTCTCACATTTTTTTCAACAAAAATATTAGGGTATTTCAGATTTCAACATCAGAAATTTTAACGAAACGTTAACTAACGATGACATTAGTTTTCTGGTATTTTCGTTGAAAAATATGAGAAGCGCAAAAGCTTCTCACATTTTTTTTCAAAAATATTAGGGTATTACAGATTTCAACATCAGAAATTTTAACGAACGTTAACTAACGATTACATTAGTTTTCTGATATTTTTTGTTGAAAAAATATGAAAAATGCAAAAGCTTCTCACATTTTTTTTTCAACAAAAATATTAGGGTATTTGAGATTTCAACATCAGAAATTTTAACGAAACGTTAGCTAACGATTACATTAGTTTTCTGATATTTTCTGTTGAAAAATATGAGAAGCTTTTGCAGTGCAAAAGCTTCTGACATTTTTTTCAACAAAAATATTAGGGTATTTGAGATTGGACCACTTGGTACATTTGCTTCAAATTTTGTATACTTATGTAATTTAACATTGCCCAGCCACTGGTATGCACAACTTCTCATTGCACAACCCGCAGGTTTGCACTATAATCACTGTGTGAGTCCGTCCGTCCGTCCGTTATCAGTTAGCGAAAACCGTAATCAGTTAGCAAAAACGCTTATAACACTTGAACCGCAAGGGAAATTTTGATAAAATTTTGCATACTTATACATGTCAACATTGTCTAACGACTCGCCCGCATAACAACCTTATTCGATGGACGAGGCTTTGCCGAGCACAAGTTGAAAATTTACGACCAACTACTGAAAATGCTCATAACTCTTTAACACCGTGGTAAATATGATTCAAATTTTGTATGCTTATATATTTTAACTTAGTCCAGCCACTGGCATGCAAAACAGCGACGAGGCTTCACCGAGCACTGCAAAAGCTTCTCACATTTTTTCAACAAAAATATTAGGGTATTTGAGCTTTCAACATCAGAAATTTTAACGAAACGTTAACTAACGATGACATTACTTTTCTGATATTTTTTGTGCAAAAGCTTCTCACATTTTTTTTTCAACAACTATATTAGGGTATTACAGATTTCAACATCAGAAATTTTAACGAAACGTTAACTAACGATGACATTAGTTTTCTGGTATTTTTTGTTGAAAAATATGAGAAGCGCAAAAGCTTCTCACATTTTTTTTCAACAAAAATATTAGGGTTTTACAGATTTCAACATCAAAAATTTTAACGAAACGTTAACTAACGATTAAATTAGTTTTCTGATATTTTTTGTTGAAACAATATGAGAAATGCAAAAGCTTCTCACATTTGATTTCAACAAAAATATTAGGGTATTTGAGATTTCAATATCAGAAATTTTAACGAAACGTTAACTAACGATTACATTAGTTTTCTGATATTTTTTTGTTTTAAAAAATATGAGAAGCTTTTGCAGTGCAAAAGCTTCTCA
This sequence comes from Ctena decussata, assembly GCA_963989385.1. Lineage (NCBI taxonomy): Eukaryota > Metazoa > Mollusca > Bivalvia > Lucinida > Lucinidae > Ctena > Ctena decussata. The sequence continues at coordinate 68,500,937 of OZ022513.1, forward strand.
CATTTTTTAAAACAAAAATATTAGGGTATTTGAGATTGGACCGCTTGGTACATTTGCTTCAAATTTTGTATACTTATGAAATTTAACATTGCCCAGCCACCGGTATGCAGAACTTCTTATTGCACTACCTGCAGGTTTGCACTATAATCACTGTTTGAGTCCGTCCATCCGTCTGTCCGTTATCAGTTAGCGAAAACCGTAATCAGTTAGTGAAAACGCTTATAACTCTTGAACCTCATGGGAAGTTTTGATAAAATTTGGCATACTTATACATGTCAACATTGTCTAACGACTTGCCCGCATAACAACCTTATTCGATGGACGAGGCCTTGCCGAGCACAAGTTGAAAATTTACGGCCAACTACTGAAAATGCTCATAACTCTTGAACACCGTGGTAAATATGGTTCAAATTTTGTATGCTTATATATTTTCACTTAGTCCAGCCACTGGCATGCAAAACAGTGACGAGGCTTCACCGAGCACTGCAAAAGCTTCTCACAATTTTTCAACAAAAATATTAGGGTCTTTGAGCTTTCAACATCGGAAATTTTAACGAAACGTTAACTAACGATGACATTACTTTTCTGATATTTTTTGTGCAAAAGCTTCTCACATCTTTTTCAACAAAAATATTAGGGTATTACAGATTTCAACATCAGAAATTTTAACGAAACGTTAACTAACGATGACATTAGTTTTCTGGTATTTTTGTTGAAAAATATGAGAAGCGCAAAAGCTTCTCACATTTTTTTTTCAACAAAAATATTAAGGTATTACAGATTTCAACATCAGAAATTTTAACGAAACGCACTTAAGATAAGCGAACTGTGCATATCAGCTTTCGCAGTCGGCTCAGTAAGTGCACGGAGTCAGGGTATCAAAACACGCAACAACTTATTAATTTGAGTACGTAATATAATTTTTCCGACTAGAATCCGCATTCACGCAGACTAGTCTAAGCAGTGCCGGTTCTCTCCTAAAAGGTTCGGAACGAAAGATTTTCACACCTATAAAACAGCTCATAATTTTTAAAGATTTGCTTTATGTACACACAGATAATCAGCAAGGTTATGCTACATGATTTTACAACGCATCTATAATTAGAAACTGAAAGTACAAACGGTTTGAAGGATTAAGTGCGTATTTTAAAACATCATTTATTAAGAAAATAAAATCGGTTCTAAGCCTGAAAAAGCCGAAAGATTCACTTAGTTTGTTACTCCCCTTTCAATTTTATTTAGAACAAAATAGGAAGGGACCCAATTTGGAGAAACGAAAATTCCACAGCTTTTTATTCGTTAATACCCCTCACCTGCCTTGAAAGGCCATTTCCCGCCCTCCCCCCCCCCCTCCTCCCACACACACCCACAAACGTCAATTATGCACTTGTTTCATTGTGTGGCACCATGGGCAACATTTTTCCTCAGCCCCGTATAATCTACCTGTAAACGACGATATCGTGCGAGCTTGAAATAGCATTAAAATACATAGGGCATCGACAGTTTTTCTCTTTTTTGTCTTCCTTGAATAAAAAATGAAAAATGTTGTGTTAGGTCAATATAGTGCACTTTTTTAGCTGCACATAGATTTTTTTTTCAAACTTTTAAGTTTACATTTAATGCGGTCATTTTGCTCTGATTAATACGGCCATCATTTCCTAATAGTAGATAAAGAAAAAAGAGAAAATGAGCAAAAGGTTACTCAGTTTTCTACGTTTTTCTTAAAGCACGGACCTAAAGTCAAAAATGTTGTGTTATCCTAGTATTCTACAATATCTTACAAATCTTTTGATATATTTTGTAGGAAAATCAAAGAAATATTAGTGCGGTCATTTTTTACAAACTTAATACTACCCTACATCCAAAAACTGAATTTACAGTACCGTGCGTGACTATATCGAGGTGAGGAGAATTGTTGGGGACGGCTGTGCAAGTTCATCAGTTTGTTTGTCCTTCCAAGATGGTCCAGGATTGTGTTTTGACCCAGAGTTCGGCGTAAAGATTTGGAGTTCGGAATAAAGAAACGGGGCTTTCATGAGTTCGGCAGGTTCGGAGTTCGGACTAAGAATGGGTTGTTTGTCGGTTCGGTAGGTTCGGAGTTCTGAATAAAGATTCGGAGTTCGGAATAAAGAAACGGGGCTTTAATGAGTTCGGCAGGTTCTTAGTTCGGACTAAGAATGGGTTGTTTGTTGGTTCGGTAGGTTCGGAGTTCGGACTAACTGTGGGTCCATGTTTCTGAGTTCGGCGAAAAGATTCGGAGTTCGGAATAAAGAAACGGGGCTTTCATGAGTTCGGCAGGTTCGGAGTTCGGACTAAGAATGGGTTGTTAGGTAGGTTTGGTAGGTTCGGAGTTCGGACTAACTGTGGGTCCATGTTGGGTTCGGCTGGTTCGGAGTTCGGACAAAAAAAGTTGTTCCATTATGTGTTTGGCATGTTCGGAGTTTGGACTAAGAATGGGTTGTTTGTCAGTTCGGTAGGTTCGGAGTTCGGACTAACTGTGGTCCATGTTGGGTTGGGCAGGTTTGGACTTCGGACTTACAATGATTTCAGCATGGGGCATTTTTCATACTTTGGATGGGTCGCAGTCCAGAGTTGACCTTTATTGTTCCCAGTCTTTAGTCCCAACTCTGGGTTTGCCGATCCCAGGTTGGACTCAGTCCTTCGTGCGAACTCGTAGTCTGCCGAACTCATGTTGGACCCAATCTAAGTCCAAACTCCCGATGGGCCGAACTCAAGTTGGACCCAATCTTCAGTCCAAACCCAGGTTTGAATCGGTCTTTAGTCCGAACTCCCAGTCTGCCAAACCTATAGAGATGATTACACGGTTGATACCAACCCTGATCTCAGCCCGAGTTGACCATATCGGTCCGAGCCCAAAGGGTGAGGGCTGATATGGTCCGAGGGGTGACATCAGGGCTGGGATCAAAACAACCTTGTTATGATCTTTTTATCATATACTTATGTGTATAAAAATGAATGCTAAGTTCTAGTTCCGAAGGAAACTCTTCGGTATTCCGCTGGACCTGTAATGTGAGAGTTGCAGTTGCAGTTATAGCAATCTGATACAGCTAGAGTCGTCTTTAACTTCCCAGCGTATTTATTTCACACCATTCACAAGAAAGTAATAGAAATTTGAGAAACGAGGCTGTTTTCATGGCAAATGTTTACAGAAAACTGTTTCGACACGAGTGACTATGACAAAACACCACAGAAATCTTTTCTGGATGGAGAAACATTAAAGTTTTTGTGTAATGGGCAAGGCACTGTCAGGCTAGCTATCCTGTCCCACTGACAGGTCTTGTTTTTCAACTACACTAGCTTTTATCTACTGCATTTAGGGTCAACAATGATGATTTTTAAACCTTTCCATATATGATTTTAGGGGAACAATGCTGTCAATACGCATTTGTTGTGATAAAGTAGTGTCAGATGCAATTTACCGCTTTATTTTGCCAATTTTCAAATGCAGATTCAAGAGGGCCAACAGGTTGTATCAAGGGCGAGACGAATATCAGTCTCAGCCTCTACCAAGGGCGGGACGGATGTCCGTCTCGGCTTTTGACATAGAATTTTGGAGCGCAGGGCCGGATCATACCTCACAGTGCGGAAAATACAGTGGTCGAAATTAGATATATCAAGGGCAATACTAGTCTAAGTATATGATCGATATTGTTCCCAGTCTTTAGTCCTAACTCCGGGTCAGCTGAACATAGGTTTAACGCGGTCCTTAGTCCGAACTACGACTCTGCCTTACCTAGGTTGGACTCGGTCCTTAGTCCGAACTCCGAGTCTGCCGAACCTAGGTTGGACTCGGTCCTTAGTCCGAACTCTGAGTCTGCCCAACTCATGTCGGACCCAATCTTAAGTCCGAACTCCGAGTCTGCCGAACCTAGGTTGGACTCGGTCCTTAGTCCGAACTCCGAGTCTGCCGAACCTAAATTGGACTCGGTCCTTAGTCCGAACTCCGAGTCTGCCGAACCTAAGTTGGACTCGGCCCTTAGTCCGAACTCCGAGTCTGCCGAACCTAGGTTGAACTCGGTCCTTAGTCCGAACTCCGAGTCTGCCGAACTCATGTTGGACCCAATCTTAAGTCCGAACTCCGAGTCTGCCGAACCTGGATTGGACTCGGCCCTTAGTCCGAACTCCGAGTCTGCCGAACTCATGTAGGACCCAATCTTTAGTCCGAACTCCGAGCCTGCCGAACCTAGATTGGACTCGGTCTTTAGTCCGAACTCCGAGTCTTTATGCCGAACTCCGAGCCAAAACACAATCCTGGACCAACCTGTGTCCTTCCGCTGTAGTCAGTGCGTGAAATTGCTCATAACTCTTAACCACATGGTGTAGTTTGATAAAAAATATGCATCATTCTACAAGAAATGACCAATTTCATTTCCATACATTCCTTCTGGCACCAGAAACTGATTATTCTACATTCACCACTGGTTGTGCACATTACCATCAGTTGATTCTTTACAATAATTGAGCCGCGACACACAAAACCAACAAAGTGGTTGTGCGCCCAGCGGAGACTCAGGTCAGCCTGGGAATCCATCCGGTCTGTTCAGACTCTTGACCAAGCGCTTAAGGGGTAGCTAAGGGTCTGAGCTACCTCCATGCGGACAGCGAAGACTCTAATCAGACCGGGCGGATGCCCAGGCTAATCTGAGTCTGCACTGGGTGCTCAATCACTTTGTTGGTTTTCTCGTGTCCCGGCTCATATAATCCTTGCTTCAAAAGGATCTGTTCAGAGCTTGTTGATTTTCAGATAGAAGAGGAGATAAAATGGAAAGAGCATAATTGCTTCCCTTGACAGTCTAGAAAGCAGCAAAGGAAAGGAAATTTTCTTACTGATCTGCTGGGTTAAAGCAGGCTGATATATGGTTTTCTATAAGAACCTGATATTACTTACCATCTGTGGGTTAAGTACTTGCAAATCTACACACACACACAAAGAGAAAAAAAAACGGGCACTTCATTGGTTGATCCACGACACGCAAAAAGGGTGCTTCCTTCACGTATATGCGAGCAGCAAAGGCTCAGGTCAACCTGCGCAACCGAACTGTCAGATTTGAATCTTCGCTGTTCGCGCACACCTTTAATGGACCCAGAGGGGAATCTGCATGCACAAAACGAAAGCTACATCGCACGAATTCGCTAATGCACAGACCCCGATCAAAGTGTCTCTTTAGGGCAGACTTATCTGGGTCTGCTTGTTTTGCTTAACAAGACTGTCTGCGCAGTGTGGAAGGTAGATGTTGCTGACGCTTAACAGCCCCGGATCCAGGGGTGGGCTTTGGGGCTTCAGCCCCGCCACTTGGGTATGGGTAGATTAAAATTTATGTTGTAACATCTCATTAGAATCGCCTTGGCGAGGCGATTCTTAGGTGATATCACAACATATATTTCAAGGCAAAAAAAGACTTTATCAAAAAATCTCATCACATTTATCCTTTATTATGTCATTTTCAACCCCTCTTCCCCCCACCCCTCCCTTCCCAAATACATATCAACACCCCGGCCCCACCAGTATGTGGTGGTCTGGATCCGGGCCTGCCGCTAATCAGCAGACTTATTAAAGAATAAAAATGGAGTCTCACCTTTGAGGGTTTAATTTCATGCAGTCTAATTCACAAAAATACAGACAGATAGATGGATGGATGGTCGGACAGACGGACGGACGGCTAGATAAATAGATAGATAGATAGATTAATAGATCGGTAAAGCAAATCTACCATATGCATTAGAGAATAAGAATAACAAGAAAAATCTTTAAAAAAGATAATCGGCGCAGATTAAATGGAAGTGTGTTTTGTTATATGTCTCTATATAGTTGAAGATTTGAAATAACTTTCATGAATAAGTAAGCTATGTCGATAGGCACCCAAAACACTGGGTAGCGACAAGGACCTATCTCAACATAGAGCTGTCCAATTTGGAATTCCAAAATGGACCGCAGTCAATCTGGAATTTAACCTGATTTCAAAAGTTGTCAATATGTTGCACTGTTTGTTTGTTTGTGTCTATTAAACCGAAAGTAGAAATCGAAAGTAGATCTACGACGCCAAAAAAAAAAAGAAAGTTTGGAATATCTGAGTATTTCGATAACATTTCTATTGTAAAATTACAAACAAGAGAAACATTTTGAATTAGTAAAAGACAGAGTGCTAGTATTCACAGTGCAGTGCGAGGGGAAAAACTAAGATTAAATATTCATTGACCTTTGATATTATTGGCTAAATTTTGACATACGCTTTATTTGACCGATGGAATCTTGTGAAATGTGGATTATACGAGGCTGCACTGTGATTATACGAGGTTGCACTGTGAATACTGACTAGCACTCTGTCTTTAATTAATTCAAAATGTTTCTTTTGTTTGTAATTTTACAATAGAAATGTTTTCGAAAACAGACGTAGAATTTTAAAACTTTTTTTTGTCGTCGATCTACTTTCGGTTTCTACTTTCAACAAACAGTGCAACATGTTGATAACTATTTTGAAATCAGGTCAATTTCAAGATTGACCGTGTCCATTTTTGAATTCCAAATTGAACAGCTCAATTTTGAGATAGGTCGTTGTCGCCACCCAGTGTCAAAATTGCGGTTGTGGGTGCCTACCGACATAGCTTACTTATTCATGAAAGTTATTGTCAAATCTTCAACCAGAGACATATAACAAAATACACTTCCATTTAATCTGCGCCAATTATCTTTTTATAAAGATTTTTCTTGTTTAATTTTTGGACAGAAACTGTTATTGTTGAAATGTCCCAGTACTTAGGATAATGACTTTAAATAAACATTTTGTATCTTTCGTCTTATCTGGTATATCTCATCAGACAAACGACTTTTAATCAACATTGAACCGACGTTGCTTCAGTGTCATTACGTTTGATCAAGGTTGATTCAGCGTTGATTCAGTGTTATGTGCCCGATATGGTGTGAGCTCGTCATGCTGAGACCAGCATGCGTGCATGGCATTTTGTAGAAGAGTGACTGGTTCATTGTTTTTATATCCTGTCCAGCCAACAACGTGCGCAGGCTGGTTCACGGGGGTATTTACCAATTTGGCTACCCGTGCTTTCGACCGAGTCTGTACTATACCAAGTGGCTTTCGACCGAGACTGCGATCGTAAGCATTATCAATAACGGTAAATGGTACTATTGTTAATGGCAGTCGACCGAGCTGATACTGCTGTTGATTGTCTCGGTCGACAGCCACTTTTGCATTGTATGGTAATTGACTGACTCTGTCGAAAGTACAGGTAGGCACATTGGTATTACCTGCGTGTGGTTGGTTGTTTTGAGTTTATTGATTGATTGATTGATTAATTTGGGTTTAACGGCCCTTTGAGACGGTATTTCAGTCTATATCGGACCGTCTTCCAGAGAGAGGGAGAGAGAAGAGAGAATAGATAGACCAGAGAAAAATGTCCAAACCGCCACCCGCACCTACTGCAAGCAATGCAGGCCCTTGCCCACCCCCTGTTTTGAGCTCAACGGCCCTTTGAGAAATTATTTTATTCTGTATCCAGCCGTCTCCCAGAGAGCGGGAGCCAAAAAAAAAAATCAAAGGCGAGAGAGAAAAATGTCCAAACAAGCCCCACCTGCAAACACCACAAGTACAGCAAACCCTTGCACTGCTGCTAGCCAAATTAGTATGATGTGTGCTCTATAAGTTGAATACCTTTTGAAATATTTTCATGACACTTCACAGATATGTAGAGAACAGGTCATGACGATGTGTCGTGAACAAGAATGACAACTCTTGCTGTTTTTGAGTTATCCCCCTTTGATGATTTCAGGTGTCCGCTCCATAACTTGAATACATTTTAAAATATTTTCATGATACTTCACAGATATGCAGAACAGGTCATGACGATTTGTCTCATACATGAATGACAACTCTTGCAATTATACTTTGTGAGTTATTTCCCTTTGGTAGTTTGAGCTGCTGTTTGAGTCTCTGCTCCATATCTGTATAACCCTGGCCTGCTCCACAATTTTAATAACCTTATACCTTTTAGAATATTGATGATCATACTGTGATATCTTATCAGTCAGTGTTCCTAACTCTCTCTGACCCCGCTCCCCTCCCCATCACACACACACAACAAATATTTTTTTTTTCAAGATTTGGAGTCTTTGTCCAAATTAACTTACTAGAGAGCTCAAAATTAGATTTGTAGGGTTTGTCCTTTAGAAGTTATTCGCACATTTTGAAAGTTGAGTGTATCATATGCTAAACATTTGTGTACATGGTGGCTGTTTGAGATATTACCTCTTTTCCTCTTTTTAGCAATCTGGCATACTGTTTTAGATAATCATGCATCTGTTAAACAGATAATGCCAATCAGAAGCATTAAAGGATGACAATATATTACTTATATGTGTTTTGAAGTGCACCCTTTTTACCAAGGCCCATGGGGGTTTTCTGTCGGGGGATTTGCATTCTCCTCTGATGGTTATTTTTATGTACATTTAAAGGGACCCGATTTGCTTTTTCATGATCATCCAGAAATCGAGGCGCGTTCATGAATTTCGTTTTCGGTAAAGGCAGGCTACAGGACTGGGCTTCCATATTTAAATTCCGTTATACCATAACATTCTAGGTATTGGGGCAGATAGGTATGGGCGAACAGTACAGACTCGGATTAGGCTGTTCCTAGATGAGCAGTCTGATCAGGGTGTACACTGTTTGTTATTCCATCTGCATCTTTTGGTTACCGCATTGTAAAACCAGACTGTTCCATGTTTGAGACAACTACGGTGATTATTTTGGGTGCCGCAATATTTAAAATCTTATGGTAGTACTGATTGCTACTAATCTCTTTTCTTTTCTTGAGAGAGGGAGTGATGGTGATCAGGCCTGTTGTATTTTTTCTATTTGATATATGTTTCTGACTTGTATATGTTTTGTTAAGTGGGCCTTAAGGAAGAGTAGTGTGTAGCTGATTGTGTCACCCACTGAAAAAAAAGTCTTTATTATTAATAAAAGGCCTGTATTAATGACCTAACTTTTGAATTTCGGTTGTTTGATTTACGAATGAGAAAACTGAATAACCGTCAAAATGGCGAGTTGGAGGATCTAAGAGGTCGGGGCGAGGGAAGGCATGGTTACCCCTCTGGGGCTATGTACAGTATGCCAAGGTAAGAGGTTTTAATATGCAAATACGCAGCGCCGGGTAATGCCACTAAAGGTTCACATTTGAGAACATTTCTCCACGGGCCAGCTACGGAAACAAGATGCCTGGCCATAATGTTGAATTTCTGGATCTGCAGCAGACCCATTACTACAATATTTGCCAAGTCTTAAATCAATTAAACAACCCAAAAAAATTATTTCGCGAAAGGATAGCAACAAGCGACAGTCACATAGTCCAACTATATAAGATGGATAACTCTTACAATGATAACTATAGTTGCAGCTGTAACGTTCCCAGTAGTGACTAAACGTGCAAACCTGTGAATGTTCCCAGTAGCGATCTGTTGCGTGTTGCAATTATACACTTACGGATTGAACACCTCTTTCCGAAACAGGTGGTCACTCAGCTACCCTAACTTTAAACAGCAGCAACATCTATCATTTTGAATTACAAAACAAAACAGAAAGCAAAATGTGCAGCTATTCAGGTGACCATGCTGCTAGCTGACCATAGACAAGCGGACATACGGCATATAAAATTGAGGAACCACAACAGAAGTACCGCCATGGAAGGGTTAGTAAAAGATTACTGGGGGTGAGGGGTCGTAGACCTACTGTTCTTTTCTGGATCCAAACCCTTGCCCTCTGTTGTAATTGGGAAAGGATTCAAATTCAATAAAAGCACCGTATTTTTCATGTCAAAACCAATGTGTTCATTCACATTGAATATCACTCTGAAAAAAGCGTTTCGACTTTTCTGCTCTCGAACATATACAGCTTGAACTTTTGCTTTCACTTAGAACGGGCTTAGAACTTTAGCAGAAACAATTTTGATAAATCATAGATTCGCCGTAAATAACTCCGGCAAAGCTATAGCTACACTCCATCGTAGATAACTCCGGCAAAGCTGTAGCTACACTCCACCCTAGATACTCTGACAAAGCTATAGCTACAGCTGCAAACTGGCTGCGACATTGTGAGCCTCTGTAGCGAATCAGTGGAGCTTGAAACATTTGTCCTCATCGTTTCTTATTTCTGACAGTTAAAGGCAGTGCTTTTGTTTTCGTTTGTCGATGTTTTTTTTGTCCGCTTATTTGTAGCCACAAGGCGTGGCCGCGTACCGCAGTCGGTAGAGATCCTGGGTTCGATACCCGGTCTGGCCACATACTTTTGTTTCTCCTTCTGCTGATTCAAAAAGGGCAGTTGTCAGTTCCTGGCGAAAGTATGTGCACTTGGTACTGGCTAACCGCTTAGGAAGTCTAAGCCTGCCCAGGAATAGTGTGGTTAGGTTACCTGACCGTCCCGACATGACCATAGCGACCATAGCTGTTTACCGTGGACGTGAAGCAACACATCAATCAATTAGTTGTAGTCACAAGGCTGTGCACATTCGGTTTATTTTGTATGTTTGTGTAAAAGCTAATGGTCGCCAGCTTTTTTAAAAAGCTAATACTTTTTTGGATAGGGGCTATGCACGGGCGTATCTAAGATGTGTGACTCTTGAGAAAACATTTTCGAATGATATCTGCAGCTGCAAAATCATGTCGGAAAAGCCTGGCTTGGCTAAAAAGAAGACCAATTTATGTATATGTATGTTTGTTTTTCCATGTGTGCAATTATCTGTATGTTTACGCATCTTCTTGCAAGCTTGCATGCGTATATATGTTGGTGAAAGTATAAATAGCGAATCTCAAAAAAAGGGTTTATTTTCTAAGACCCATGCATATTTTCGTGTTTCTGTCGGTACGTATCCGTCTTTCTAGGAAGAAATATGAATGAAGAAATAATCAAATATCTTTGCTGGTTATTTTTGCATTATCAGCCACTTCCAAGCTAAAGGAAATGATGAGATGTCATTGTCTCCACACCAAGTATTGCGCGATAAACGCATTTACATCATAGAAACAGCAAAATTGCAGTTGCAGATATACTATACATCGAGTAAATTCGAGTGACGCATTTAATCCGAGTGCCTGGACGAGAACCCGAAAAAATAGTCCGCACAAATGTTTGATGCAGATCCACACTATTTAGGATATCCTTAACCATAATCTAAATGATGCCACGTTGGCATCCTTGGGGAAATTCTAAATATGCATATTCTGAGAACTTACTGGAATTGCTCATTGAGTCAGTTCCAAGGTGTACTTGCAAGAATAACATCACGCATAATTTTCAGGACAAACATTTTTGAGCAAAGACAGGAATAGTCACCAAAATCTTTAGGAACCCATGGGAAATTTTACTCATGAGAAAAAATTCCACATGAGAAAAAAAACCCATGGCCAAAAATCCCCATGGGGATAATGTCAGTTTGTTTTGATTATTATTTTTTTACTTTTAAACTTAATACAGATATATTCACACTGAACTGGTTCATTCATTTATTAATTAACTGTAAAACTTATATTTTTTCAGAATACCATTGAATTTTTCCCCATGGGAAAAATATTCAACATACTTTATTTCCCCATGGGGAAATTTCCCTGCGGGAAAATTTTGATTTTAACAAAATAATCAGAAATCAATCCATAACGAATTATTTAAGATAAAAAATCCATGTCAAATTTAAAATTTGACAAATTTGTGGATTTAAATTTCTTGAAAAACCCCATGGGGAATTTTGTCCAAAATTTTCCCGCGGGGACAAAACCCCATGGGGAAAATATCAAGGTTTGGTTGGGTGGCTAATATTGGGTAGCAGGTTTAATATTTGTCTTTGTTCATACTCTAAGTATGAATATTAAATAAATATTTCTTCATTACATTTACCCATGGGGAATTTTTCCCCTTGAAAAAATATGGGGAATATTCCCCGTGGGGAGAGTCATAATTCCCCATGGGGATTTTTTTTCCCCGCGGGGTTTTCAAAAACCCCATGGGGATTTTGACCTTTTTTGCTAAATTTTATTTAGACCTCTTATTATTTTTGGACCAGAAGGTACAGGATTTACTTAGAAACCTCTATTTCATATAACACAAGTCATATGAGGTCTCTTAGTCAAGTAAAATTACAAGGTGAGTTTGCCAAAAACTGGTTTGGCAAAAATTTCCTGGTGACTGTTTTGTGTGTATCATTTATCCGATGACAATCAGAATATTCACGCAAATAATGCCAAATACTACACAAATGAATCGAAGCTTATAGATAAAATCCATTTTGCTTCAGTTATAATGCGTACTAATTTCTGTCAGCAGTTGTCAGGGAAAGTCAAAAGAAAATGCGATTCATGCTTATAAAGTACAGTTGGCTATCGTTGTAGAACACTGATACACTGAACACTCGTATCTGAAAGTATCTCAAAGTACCCTCTTATATCAGAGAGTATAGTTCGAACACATTGTATAGTTGGAACACATTTCCTTCATTTGCTTTACATTTCTACACTTGTGCTCTTTCTTTACATTTCTACACTTGTGCTCTCATACTACTGGTACATGTATCTCAAAGTAAATTTCCTGAGACCAAAATATACTTTGAGATATCAGTAGCTTGAGATGAACTTCGTCTTTGAGATATCTAGACATGATTATAGCTTGTATCGTTTCCACTTCATTTGCATTTTATTTGCTCAAACATTTAAGTAAAATTGGTCTAAGTATCAAAATAATAAGTCCGAACATGTAAACCACAGAAATGGGGGTGGTAGGGTGGTGCTATGTATAACTTCCAGTGCCGGGGCGTCCGACTGATTTGAAACATAGTAATACAAAGGCATACTGTGCTTGCAGTAGGTGCGGATGGGGGTTGTTTGGACATTTTTCTCTCGTCTGTCATTTCTCTTTTCTCTCTTTCTGGGAGACGGCACGATATAGCCTGGAATACTGCCTCAAAGGGCCGTTAACCCAAATCAGCCAATAAACCACATAAACGTTATCAAAAAGATGCAAAGACATGGACCCAAAACAGCAGACGTGATTAGGCGCGCGCAAGAGGAAAGCATCACCCGCCCGACATACCTATGTATCCGTAAGATCAGTAAGAGAAAATAAAAATCCACTAACTGAAAGCTATATATTGTTTCCAGGAACAATATATGGCTTTCAGTCAGTGGATTTTCATTTTCAATGGCCACCGAGTTTAGCAACGGTCGCATCATAGGGATCAACGAGGGCATGGTGTCTCCAGTAGAACTTTAGAAGTATGGAGACACGCTTCGCTCTGCGATATCCTTGTGACAATAATTTACTTGCGAGTAGCTTCTTTCTATCAACAAAGTTTTGATATTTGGAGCGTATGCTTTTTCATTTGGGCTGGGTTACAATGCCTTCTTTTGTCTGTTACATCATTTTATGTATGCCCAGGGAAGTTCATAGAATGTACAGTCAGTCACGTAATTCAAGCATACACCTGTACAAAGTATGTCAGACTTGTAAACCGGTACATGATATAGCTGTTTTAGCAACTGATACGTAACAGATTGAAAACCTTTCGATCTAACATTGAATGTACATTGTGTGACTTCCCTTATTCTATTTCTATAATAATCTTAGAAGATCGTCGGAGCACCAGATGACTTCAAAGCAATCCCTTCTCACCTTGTCCTGTTTCCAGCTGCCCTAGTTGAGTTGGCAAAATCCATCCCTGTCCATTCTTTAATATTGTCTTCCCACTTCATCTGTCTACTCCGTCTTCGTTTTCCTTTCACAGTGCCCTGTAGAAATGTCTTTGCTAAGCCAGAAGACCGTGAGACGTGGCCAAACTACCTTAGTTACCATTTCTTGACCATGGTCAGGAGCTCCTCATATTCTCCAGTGGTTGCTTGGATTTTTGCGAACCTCATCACTGGCTACGTGGTCCTGTACGAAATGTTTGATTACCTTCGGCATTATCTCATCTCAAAGGCATGCGTTCTTGTCTCTAATCCTGCAGAAAAGGTACAGGAATATGGAAATGACAAGGGAGCGCACCGGTTTCACATTTCGTTCAAGAGATTCGTTGTTTATTTATCCAAATCGGCCCCAGTTTAGTTAGAGCTGCACTGGCTTGTGCAATCATCGAGAAAACCTCCAGTGTCAAGCAATCATCTCAGACTATTGCTTAAAGGTATTTATAGCTTGTCACAGCGCCAAGCTTTTATCCTTTTACCTTAATTTCCCTGTGGATGCCATTGCCGCAGTTCGATAGTAGTTTGATTTTCTCAGCACTGATCTCCATCTTATACCTTGTGAAAGTTTTGTAGAGACATTCAGCAAGGGCTTCTAGTTCTTCTTTTTCCTCAGGTAGTGCAGCTATGTCCTAGGCAAGCTACATATTGGTAATATTCATCATGATGTTGCTTGGGCAGCAATCAGCCTGACGGAGCTCATACTTGTCCAGGCTGCAGATCTAGACCACAGCCGAAATCCACGATGACCGTATGGCTCGCCTTGGTCACGAACACATGACCGTTGACTAAAAGACTTCTTCCGACATGGCCGTTGATTTCTTCTAGGAAGATTTCCGTCCTGTGATTTTGTCTGAACATCCAATCCCCCACTCACATACCATATATCCTCCCCTTATTGGCCCATTGTTTGAGAGACTCATGGAAACGGGCGCGTCTTATTTCATCCCAGCAGGTCATTGACTTGCCCACTACCTATGCTATTACCAACAAGACTCAAAGAGCCAATGTGATGAAGCCTATTCCTTAGTTGCAATGACCCCCTTAATCTAGCTATATATACAATACAACTACATGTTTTAAGATTATTCCTTCCTTTAGATTTAAATACTTCAAGCGTTATTAGAAAATCTTTGTCGGGAAAGTTAAAATGCAGACGAGTCTATCTGATTTGGACTTACCAACTCACAATTATTGCTGTGATATTCAAAAGGATAAGTTTGGTCCCTATTCATTGAAGCTTTGTCCTCCAACTTCATTTCAAATTGGATATCCGCCAATCCGAGAGGTCGTTATAATCCGAGAGGTCATAACGACCTCTCTATCTCTCGTGAAAATGGATATAATCTTATGAGGAGTGATCATTAAATAATGGAAACACCTTTGTGAATTAATACATTTAATTTGTGGATACGTGTCCTTCGTTTAACACCAGAGAGTGACTGTTAAACATTCCTGTTCAAGTTTCAAAATAAAATTTTAACGTGTCACAATAACAACTTTAACATGCATCTGCTGCAAAACTCACCTGATAACAGGGGTATGATAACACAATGTGATATGTCACTGTAGAACTGCGCTTGCGCGAATGTTATCAGATCATGCCTTTAGAAGCGATTTCCGAAGACGATTGGCTACATACTAATGTTGGCCGTGATATCAACGTTCGATTGGTTAATTGACGCCACCGACTTACGTCATAAAGCATTCGCGACGTCAACAAGTTCAAACCCAACTGCGTTTGCTTTTCTTTTGTTTGACGCTCTTTACACCTGAAAATATTTTAATGATGCATGATAAATAGAAAACCATGTAAGTGTATTTTGATATCAAGTTTATCAGGCTCGATCAGAAGCACGTCGGACTGGCACGGCAAGCCTCGCCATTCCTACGCTGTTTCTGGTCTCGCCTGATAAACTTGATACCAAAAGACACTAACATGGTATTGTCTATATGACGTCACGTTCATGTTGGATACGGCGTGTATTTTTTCCGACGTCATTTTGGCAAGGAGATGTTTCTATTATGTTTAGTATGAAGGATATTTAGAAAAGACATTGAAAATTGCGGAACAACTTCAATTTAAGTAAGATTTTGGCTTTACAAACACACGTAATAATGACTGCTTATGAAACGTTTCTGGAATTTTGAATGAATTAAATCAAGAACTGTGTAACAAAAATTTATGTTTGGGGCTTTGACATTTTATTTTGTAATGTTCAGTATTATGCTCAATTTAATAAATCACTGGCCAAGTATAGGATAAATTTCGTTTTTCAGCTATACAATCATACTTTGTTTTCTCCGGCTCAAATCGAACAAAAACGTGACATTTTATCGATCAAATTCCTTTCACGGTCTGTATTTCTGCAAGGTTTCAGAGCAAGTCCTGCATAACTATATATTTATTTCAGTATTTGAGACATGCATCAAGCCACCACAACATCACACACTTTCATCTATTCTCTGTTTCTTACCAGCAGCATGTACACAGTTGCCCAACTCTGTTACTACGTAAAAAGAAATTCAACGAATTCTGTCACAGCTATATACACAGCGAACTGTCACTGTTACAGCTATTCAGAGATTGTTACGGGAATTTAACGAGTTTAAACATGAGGAAACGGACTGAAATGTGAAGATTCTCAAATAATGCTAGATATATTACTTTCTCTTGGCAAAATATGGCAGAGAACATTACACAGTATGAATAAGATTAAATAATACAAATTAAGTGATAGTTTTGTAAAATGTAAAGAAATCACCGTGGGGTCAGTTTTGCAGTTAATGGAGAATAAACATCATTTCTACTTTACAATTATTTATTGCATGCTGGTCTACAATAACAACCATTGATGTGTAGTCATTAGCTCGTCTGAACGAAAGTTCAGGAAGAGCTATTGTTGTCACCCTGGCGTCGGCGTCCGCGTCCGCGTCAGCGTCGGCGTCCGGATTGGATGTTTTGGTTAAAGTTTTTTTAAAGACCTATATCTCCTTAACCCATGGATGGATTCTTTTGATACTTGCACTGTAGTTAGATATTGGCCCAAGGTTTAACAGGGTACCACCCACACCCCACTGCGTGACCTTCATGTCAAGGTCATGGACTTTGAAAATTGGGAGTTTTTTGAACTGGATGTTTTGGTTAAAGTTTTATAAAGCCCAATATCTCCTTAACCCATGGATGGATTCCTTTGATACTTGTACTGTCGTTAGATATTGGTCCAAAGTTTTCCAGGGTACTACCCCCACCCCCTCAGTGACCTTGATGTCAAGGTCATGGACTAAGAAAATTATCTTCGTTTAAATTTTTTAAAGACACATATCTATGAACCCATAGATGAATTCTTTTTATATTTGCACTGTAGTTAGATATCGGTCCAAAGTTTTACACAGTACTACCCCAACCCCGCTCAGTGACCTTGATGTCAAGGTCAGGGACTTAGGAAATCGGTCTTTATTAAAGTTTTCTAATTGCATACTGATTCATAATGCTTGGCAGAGACTTAGTTTACACTTGAACTGATATTAGACACTTTTTTGAGTTTTTACAAAACACTATATACTTACCCCACTGGATGACCTTGAAGTCAAGGTTATTGACTTTGAATTTTGGTTACAGTTTTATATGTATGAAGACATAATTTCACAGTGCCACAATGGACCCAGTTGATACTTATACATGTACTTGGACTGATGTTAGATAATTGTTCAAGGTTTGATACATCCCAGTCTCCCCCTCCCCCCACCCCTACCCCACTCCTCCCCCTACCACCTAAGTTCTTTGACTTCAAGCTCATGAACTTTGAAATTTCATGTAATTTTTTTCTTATTTTAATTTTATTTTAAGACATTTCTGAGATAGCTTTTGTTTATATATGTGTTGTCATTATGGACATGCTTGCCTGAATTTTTATGCATAACAGTCCACACCACCATAGTGAATGTGTGATGGGCAAGCACCTATTCAGGCGAGCTATGCTGTCAGGCGACAGCTCTTGTTATGTTATTTAAACCCACTGGTAGATATGATCAAATTACAATCAAAACCAAGCTTACTGAAAATTTATGTTACAGGAATTAGCAGACCCTTTTACAGTGATTAACCGACTTTCAGATTTCGGTTACAGACATTGACCGATTTTTTCAATGGATGCAAAAGAAAAAAATGATATATAGCCAGGTATCCGTTCTATTCTATTCAATCGTCTGACAACATTTTCAAGCGATATCTCCTCTGAAACAACAAATCCCATTGTTACCAAATTTCATATATAGCATCTCTATATATAGGCAGAGGGAACCAATAACACTGTTTTTTTTATCCAAATCGCTTCAGAACTTTGGTTGCTATGGCAACTTAAAAGTTTCCATTGACTTGTATGGGAAAAATGAAAATTTGCATTTATTGCTATGTCACCGCAGATATTTTGACAAAACTTTAACAGAAATGTTCCCCGAGTAGTCCTCTATCAACCACATGAAATTTATGTAAATTGCACGATTTGGCTGGTTGCCATGGCAACCGAATAGTTAAAAATAGAAAAGATATTAAAAATCATCTCCTCAGAAACTATGCAACCAATAAAACTCAAATCCAAAGAAATGATTTTGGTACTACCTTCTATAAAAGTACTGTTTTTCTTGGCAATTGCTCCACCAGTTTGGTTGTTATGGCAACTTAAAGTTGCCATTGACTGATAATGAGAAAATTAAAAATTTGCATTTCTTGCTATGTCACTGCAGATATTTTGTCAAAACTTTTACAGAAATGTTTCTTGAGTAGTCCTCTATCAACCACATGAAATTTATGTAAATTGCTCAATATGGCTGGTTGCCATGGCAACCGAATAGATAAAATAGAAAAGATATTTAAAAATCATCTCCTTAGGAACCATGCAACCAATAAAGCTCAAACTTCACAGAAAGGATCTTGGTACTACCCTCTATGAAAATACTGTTTTTTTTTGTATTTGTTTTTTTTTTGGCAATTGCTCCAGCAGTTTGGTTGTTATGACAACTTAAAGTTGCCATTTACTTAAAACGGAAAAATGGAAAATTTGCATTTATTGCTATGCCGGTGCATATATTTGGACAAAACTTTTATAGAAATATTCATTGAGTAGTCCCAAACCAGCCGTATTAAATTTATGCAAATTGCACTATTTGGCTGATTGCCATTGCAACCAAATGGTTAAAAATAGACAAAAAATATTAAAATATCATTTTTGCAGAAACCATAAGGCCGATAAAGCTCAAACTTGACTGAACAGATCTTTGCACAAGCCTCTATAGAATGGCTGTTTTTGTGGCAATTGCTTCAGCAGTTAGGTTGGTATGGCGACCTATAGTTTCCATTGATATATAATCGGAAAATTGGAAAGCTGTAATTTTTGCTATCTCCCTGCAGTTATTTTTTCATCTACAGAAATGTTGCTTGAGTAGTCCTCTATGTTTCGTATAAATTTGTCCAAATCGCCGAATTTGATTTGTTGCCATGGCAATATTAAGGAAATATTTTCGAAAAACTATTCAAAAATCTTTTCCTCATAAAACGTATAGGGGGATGAAGCTGATTCTTTTCAATCATGTTCATGACATTAGCCACTACGTAAAAATTGTTTTTATTGTTGTTGCCCACATGGTTTTATTGCTATGGCATTTTAAAGTTTCCATAGACTTGTTTTGGGAAAAGTGCAAATTGGCATTCATTTCTGTGTTAGTGCAATATTTAGGCAAAAGGTTTTACAAACATGTTTTTTTATTGTAACTTCATCAAACCTGCTAATATTAACTAGGCCAAGCATAACAACTCTGTCAAAGTTGAAATTAGGCCAAATTGTACAATTTACTTTAGTGTTTTTTACTCCTGAGTGCTAAGGATGAATGGACTCAGGTGAGCTACAGGACCAGTGGTCCTCTGGTTTATCCTTTCTAATAGCCTAACGTGAACGTTGTTTAGTCAAAAGATTTTTACAGAAACACGAATTACATCACATAAACTTAAAACGTATTATAGCTTGATGTCAATTACGAATTTTGTTAGTTGTTTTGATCCTTTCTACGAAATAATGTCGAAGTCCAACGTGACCATTAATCAGTAAATATATGGGGTGGGGTTATTCAATGACAGATAACTTGTTGTACCTTATAAACGGGAACACGTCCTGATATCTGTAGCATCAGTACTTGTCTGCCGTATGTCCAACATATCCGACAGCAATGATGTATTTGCAGGCTTTGACATAATTTAGGTTTTGTCATAATTAAGATTATATCAATGTATTACTATGTGTAGCATTTAGAAGGGTATGATACTTGAAGTAACAGATACTAAAGAACTCATCGTAAGATACGGCTGAATTCGGACAAACGCTGCCATAATAGCCTTGTTGCTAGTTGATTAAGATTTTGATAAACAGCTTATCCTGCTGCAGATATCAGGTTGTGTTGTAGTATCGCTGGAATAGTTCAACTGAAAGCGTACATCACATATATAACAAATCCTCATTATCCAAAAATTGTGAAACCTGATGATAGCAATTCCATTTTATAACCCAAAGCAAGTTATCTGCCCTTGAATTACCCCACCCCCACATGCCTAATGATTTTGGGTCATGTTGGACGTACACATCGATTCACAGAAAGGGTCAATAAGCTTACAATATTTCTAATGAACTCCAACATAAAATACATATTTCGAAGTTCAGTGACTCAATTGACATTTCATAAAAACTTCATTGCTACACAGCGCTCAGAATTTGCTGTAGGAAACGATAAAATTTAAAACGTAACGTTAGCTGGGCCGGACTACTTTATCGGTTGTTAAGCTGGTTGAGTGTGCATAACACTGGCTAGACATAGGTTAATTATTTTGTATAATATGAATCACAAATACATTTACGTCGGATAGAGTGAAATTTCAATGTAAAAAAGAAAATATTAAAGAGAATACAGCAGTTTTCCGGGAACATTTTTATCATTTCTCTTAAATGTAAGGCATCGTTGTCATGGCACCAGTTCCTCTAAACTATTTTAGAACTTAATTATACATCATAGTTTTGCTTCTCTCTTAGGTACATGTATCATTATGTTGAATACTGTTCTAATACATATGTCTAGTTGATGAGATATTTGTGTGTTGCCATTTTTAATGACCAACCCTCGTAGCGTACTCTATTATAATACTACTATATTAGCGCAGAGAGTTGTTGGTTCCAGCTGATTCTTTATATTGAGGCATAGCTTATCCTTATTCTTTAACATTTGAAAATAATTGGTAGAATCATATACGAACATTTTGTTGAATAAAGACAAGGATCAGTATATACCTAATTAACAATTATCGATGACTTATGAAATTAGTGCTTGCCTAATTATTTAGCCGTGAAACTGACACGTAACATCTGGTGAGTCAATGGTGTACACAAAATAGTTCATCTCTGAAAGACAAAATATGCCCAGATATTTAAATTGTCAGTTAATGAGTTTGCCCGGGTACTACTGTTACGAATTTCCGTAAATTTTACTGACGTATTGTCTTATATTCGCAGCTCCTTTCTATTACAACACAGTGCTAGCATGTATTAGGAAACGATTGTAAGGGTTCGACGAGGGATGTGAATATTCATAATATAGCTTTTCAATTGATAGTATGTTTACTTTTATACAGTAGAACTTCAATGGCTTGAACAGGCCTGGCTGGAACCAAGACATTTAGTTTGGGTTTTGCGACTGCACTGACACACTGTTTCAAGTGTTTCGCCAAGATGTAAAATACATCCCCACACATAAGGTGCCTGTTGACACTTACAGCACGGATTTAAATGACTTGAGAATAATTATTGATTCCTTTCCATTGACAAGTGTATAAATTTCAGGTAGCATCTCATTTATAATTCGAAATGAGCATGGCATACACTCTATGCCACGCTTCTTTCGAATTATAAGTGAGATGATGGAAAAGACCTGTTACCATAGCACCTGTGGAATTACGAACTTTTGTCCTTTGTGTCTTGGCCGAATGACGTCTCGATGACGTCACTTAGATATCAATATAACTCATGTTTGTTATTGTAACAAATTTATATCGCCATTAGTTCAGGTGCATGGCAAACAGTGTATGCCATGCACCCCTATTTTTTTCAATGATCTTACATGCACCCCTATTTTTTCAATGATCTTACGAACTAAAATCCTTCCAACAGAATTTTTAGATCTTCTCAGACAGAGGAATATTCTCAAGTCATTTAATTCCTTGTGTTACTTAATTACGAATTCAAGAACTCGCCGAAAATCCTTAAAAGTATACTCCCTCATTTTTTCACCATCTCCAAAATAAACAATTTTACTAATTGCATTAGATGATATATAATCCAGTGACGGATCCAGACGGGGTTCGGGGGTTCAAACAAACCTCCCTCTCAGACCAAATTATCTTATTTTCATAGGGAATTTCAGGAAAAATTGGTCTACCTGCTCGAATCGACGCCCCCCCCCCTCCCTCAGCTAATTTGAACCCCTTATCCAAAATTTCTGGATTCGCTCCTGTAATCATATCTAAATCCACGGTAAAATTCAGAAAATGTAATTCAGTTTAATGCAACTGGACATTTCCATCTTAATCAGAATCAGAATATGATACTGATTATGACAAATTTGATTGTAAATCTAGTGGGCTTCTCAGTTTGATATACCAGTGTTAATTGCAAGGCCAGTTTACAATAAAACTTAGTTTGTGTAATGTACAAAACTTAAAACAATGAAACAATACGATTAATTTTAATAAATCTCATTCATAATTTTTGGTAACAATCTATTTTAAATGCCATTGGACTGTCTATATTTGTTACGATTAAGTGGAAACCTTCCCGTGACATGGAAATCACGATATTAGAATTGTACTCGTAGTCATACATCTTTTTTTATCTTTTTTTTTAATCATAAAAACGTTCGAATAGCAAATAAAAATCTACTTGACTGAAACACCTTAACCGAGATTGTACTACGGACAGGAAAACCATTGCTACAGCTATTCGGATCAGAAAATCCTTGCTCCGACGATATTTTTAATCGTGTTTGAGCAATATTGGATTATTTTTCGATGACTGATATAAAGATTTTGCCCCTAGTTGTATCCTTCTTGTAACCCCGGGTTGTATCCGCACTTAGCTCTTGTAACCCCGAGTTGTATCCGCACGTAGCTCTTGTAACCCCAGCTTGTATCCGCACGTAGCTCTAGTAACTATCTATCCTACATGTCCTTTTCTATTTGGAAAAAGGAAAAATATGCCGATGTCTTCCTGTTTGTTCAACGTGTCAAGATACAATGTATACCGTGATCATTGACAATCTCAACAAAACCTGCACAAAGCACAAATAGAAAAAAATGACTTAAAGCGTTGAGGAACTGATAACGAAAAGCCCCAATAGCAGCCAAAAGAAGTTCAAAGTAAAAGGAAAGAAGTTTGAAATATGACAAATTTCATAGCCTTGCGGCAGTTGTATTAGATGAGCTCCAGACCGGAAGTTTATTCAAGGATTGAACGTGGCACTGCAACCCTAAAAAAGCTGAGGCCACTTAGGAGAACTTTGCTGGCTCAAAGCTGAATTACAAACGTATTCCTACCAAATGGTGCCGGGCCGGGTAGCGCAATCGGTAGGGCACCTGACTCGTAGGTCAGAGGTCCTGGGTTCGAATCCCGATCTGGCCACATACTTTCGTTTCCCCTTCCGCTGATTCAAGAAAGGCAGTTGTCAGTTACTGGCGAAAGAATGTGCACTTAGTACTGGTTAACCGCTTAGGAGGTCTAAGCCTGCCCAGGAATAATGTGGTTAGGTTAACTGACCGTCCCGACATGACCTTAGTTGTTTACCGTGGACGTTAAACATCAAATCAACCAACCTACCAAATGGCAGACACCAGGTAAGCGATGCCTACGTATAAACTCGCGAATGCAGGCGTCCCCCCCCACTCCCCCATTGAGCGAGCCACGTCAAACCCTACATCCCGAGAAAGGCGATAGACAAAGGCATCAAGAAAGAGATGGCCAATGCAGCAAGAACCCGCATTAAGAGTGAAAGCAATGCACTGCCGTGTCATATCCAGCTCTTTTGTATGCATATAAAACTGCTTTTGAAGTTAGAAGGTTACTGAAGATCCTGTGAAGGACCACGTAGGTAATGGGAATGTTTACAGAAAGATCCAAGCATCCATTGAATAACATGACAAACTCTTATCGATAGTCAAGGAAAGGACACTAACAAAAGTAATTTTAGCCAATGTCTTCTGGCCTAGCAAAAAAGATCCTTCAGCCTCAGAATACAGCGAAAGGAAAAGAGGTAAATAAAAGAAAAGATGGGAAACATTAAAGAATGGACGGGGCTGAACATTGTCAGCGCAAAGAGGGCAGCTGTGGATTCAGATGGAAAGAATTTGTTCAACGAACTTGCAAGGTATAACAAAACAGAGTAGGCAACTGGTTGCATCAGAAAATAATTGTATTTTCGTATGCTCGAGCGATGTTGTGAACTGGCAGGAAGGAATTCATAATTTATGCTGTGCACAGACTCCAAACGAGCTTTGTTTGAATATTGTCAGAGCCATTTTGTCTTCTAGCTTCTCAATCGTAGCTACTTATAACAGTTTTACTTTTCTCTTTCACTGATTTAACTTTTTATTATGCGAGTTATGATGTTCTTCATGCCATTTACTATGATGTCACAGAAAAACCTTGGGAAATGCCTCTGTTACTGATCGTTATTTTCCGTCGAGTGCGGGGGATGTGTATTTGTGTGAGGGGGGGCGGGGGGTTGAGGGGTTCCTTTGTTTCCTGAACTCCCCGCCCTCGGATTCCTAGTGCGAGGGACAGTACCCTTCCCTCTTCCTTTCCTCTACGGTAACCAAATACGGGTCGGATAAACCGAACCGGGAACACGAGTCCCCTTATCGGTACCGGTTGTAGCTCTGCTATAGACTTTGCCCTTTGATATTGAGGATAAGGTTTGGGATCTGATTCAGTCAGTTCCTGAAGCGTAGTTACTCTATAAATTTACTTTAGAACTTATTGTTGTGGACATGACACTTTAAAAGGTTATATCGTCCATCTGGCGATATACTAGACCACTTCTGCTTTGCTTGATGTATATGTACCAAGCTGAACACAAAAACCGTGTACAGTTTGGAACTAGTACATCTCTCTCAAGTAAAGCATACTACTATTTTATAACTTTGAGCATTCCACATAAAGTATATTATTTTGATCATATTCAGAATACGGATCGGTATCCGATTAACTTGGAAATGTCCATTACTCATCAAAATATAGTGTCGAGATTGAAAATGTAGACGAACTCAGTCGTGAACCAATAGGAAAGTTGATACCACGTCTTACGGTCATATGACTATACATAGGTATTTTTCTGATTCGTGCACTCACTAGTGACGTCAGAGTAAATTAATTCAAACCTATGAGGCGATTTCAGTGGCGATCCGCGATTTTACAATTTCATTTTATTTCTTGATTTAAAATTATTTTTCACAAAACTTGGTCTTAATGTCTATTGTCAAATGAATAACAGGACTATTTTGGAGTTTCTGAGTAAATATTTCATAAAAAAGTTTTTTTTTGTGTAATTATAAGCAAGGCCGTAAATCTTTAAAGACAGGAGTGGCACTATAAAAGGAGGGTTAGCTTCCAAAGTGTCATACTGTCTCTTGATCACATAGTGTCAACACCTCCAGTCAGCCAATGAAATTATCATAACTTGTAAAACGCGCCAAAAATGTGATTTCTTAACCATACTGGTGCAGATTTAGTCACGGGCGACCATGAATGTAACATCGTTGTTACCAATTATTTCTAACCCATTTCGTCCAAAGAACAATAGAAGGCCGTAGCAGCGGAAACGTCGGTTAGATAAGGTAATGAGCCGCGACGCGACAAAACCAACAATGTGGTTGTGCGCCCAGCGCAGAATCAGATCAGCCTGGGCATCCGCCCAGTCTGATCAGAGTCTTCGCTGTCCGCATGGGGGTCGCTTAGACCCTTAGATATCCTTTAAGCGCTTGGTGAAGAGTCTGATCAGACTTGGCGGATGCCCAGGCTGATCTGAGTCTGCGCTGGGCGCACAACCACCTTGTTGGTTTTCTCGTGTCGCGGCTCAAATATTCATTGCCAGGAACGATAAAGTAGTTCATTTGAGTGATATACCACTTTCTTTCTTCCTCGAGAATAAAAAAAAACCTACATCGCCGTTAGATATGTAATAGATCTGAATGTTTTTGTCTGCAGCCAAGAAAAAACAAAACGGAACTGCCGCCTTCGGACTGCCAGTAATGCATATACTACGGGGGAGGGGGGACCCTCACCCTTTTTGTTGCCTTGTCCTTTGGAACGGCAGGCCAAAAGCAGTGCTTCAACATGTCTAATTTGAGATTCTTACCATCAACGTTGATAAGACACTGTTTGACATTGTTTCAAATGTGTATGCCCGGTACAGTTTTGGAGGTGCATTGGTACACCGACTTGTTTCTACGCTATTGGTATAAAAGAAAACGCATTTTGTGACTTCGTTTTGTTTCATTTGACTCATATAAACGTATCCATACCAAAGTTAGTGCGACAGAAAGTCGCTCTTCTAATATGCAGTCTACTCCAACATGTAACGGAAAAAATCAGTTTCTAAGGTTTTTTTTTCTTTGAATGCTTGCTGTTACTAAACGAAACCATTTGCCTTAAATAAGGAGTTACCCATTCACCTAAACGCATACAATAAAAAGTGCAGCATTTCTTTTATTTGTGTGTTTATTTGTATAATTATCTGATCCCTTGGAAATAAACTATTATAGTATGTCTGAATCTAAAAGATACAACTGATTAAAAATGTCGCATATGACTTTGGCCCAGTTTGCCACCTCACGGAGCATTGCGCAGACTTTTGCACCTGTGCATGATCAAATAAAATCAGTCAGCTCAGAAGTCAAAGCACATGGTCTTGTAATCTTATCTCAGTGTACGTCAAAATAAGGGACACTATATATATCTACTTAAACCTGATACAGCAGATTAACATTAGACAGTTCCATTAAATGAAATGTTAGCGGTATTTATTACTTATCTCTTCATACTCACCTTACAAATAGGTCTCCCCTTTCATTACGTAGAAATCTGATCCAACTTTTGCCATTAGTGAAGAAGCATTCCTTAGTGTGGGCATTTATAAACCATTAAGTTAGATTCAGTTTACCTTAGATAACTTATGCTCTATAAAGTAAAGTTCTGATAATAATACAGATGCTCACTTTTTGATCCCACTATGTGTCACTAATTTTGATATTGTTTTCCGCGTGAAACAAGATGAAATAAATGGACCGTACTCTATTTGCCGCTGATCTTAATTGTATGAATCTACCTCAGTTCTCTAGATTTGTTCAAAGGCCACGAGTGTAACAGAATTATGTTTTACCTCTCTTGAATGCACAAATTGGCCTTATTGACGAATTTTCTTTCAAAAGAAAGTAATTTTTTCCTTTAGTAACATTCTGCTTTAGGTACCTAGGCAAATGTTTTCATGTGAAAGTGATCCTTGCTGAAAATGTGGCAACACAATTATATCAAGTACAACTCTGTCTAAGAGTGAGTAAGTGATCTCAGGTCTAACGTACCACCAACAACTTGGTCATAAGGAGATGGGATCTAGGGTTAAAGTCTAATCCGAAACACCGGAGTAGAGGGGGATCGATCTTGTGACCCCTGGATTGGTAGTCCAGCGTGTTATCCACTACAATACCGCCACTCCGTTTTACCTTAGAACGATGCGAAATCAAATAAAAGTGATTCAAGGTGGATAATAAAATATGCTTTTAATTGTTACCCTGCGTTCGTCTAGCTTATAAGTTAACCGCCACAGTAAACTTGAACAATAAGGAAGCGCCACTACGATAAAACTCTGATCAGTATTTAGAACAGCTATTGACGCTTTAAATCTCTGGTGGCAAGTGTTTCCCTGCTCCCATTTGATTGTACTATATGCCTCAAACTTAAGCATCACGTCGGCTAGATCGGTCAAATTATACTGCAAATGCAATTCAGGGCATATGTTTCTTCTTCTGTCAGAAGATACGGACCTCAGTAAAGAATAAATTCCCAAATTTATAACTTAGTTTTTTGCTGAAAAAGGTAAGCTTTAAAGCTCCAGTGACATTTGTGTACGTACTAAAGAAATTACAGAAAGTAAAAAGTATGCAAAGACCAGGAACTGAAACAATCAAAATCAAAATCCAGCCCTCAAACCATTGTTGGCAACAACTAAACCACATTGGCTAATTTAACTAGAAAAAAAGTATATCTTTGCTCATTAGGACACTGTCTGGATCGAGATCCGGAACAATTTTTTTAGGAAACGGAACATACCACCATAGATGGCAGATCAGTTTACACACGCTAGGTAGGTGCTTCTTTTTATCCAACGTTCAGACTATATATCGTTCGGATCATTTACACAATCCATATCTTCGAACGTAGAATACATATTTTCATATGAAACAGGCAGTGGTGTGGCGAGAAATATACACATTCGCATGTATCGGCATATTTTCAAGTCTGTTATTGTGCAATTAATTTTTAGTGATGACCCAAGTATTCTTTTGTCTTTCCTATGAATTGTCTATTGTATTTTCTTATTACTTTTATGAAATACGATGCCCAATTCAAGTCGGCCCTAAACCCCGTAAACCGGGTTTAGACTTGTTTTTGAGATATATTCATTTTTATTAGCCGTGTAAAGTGCATTTGTCACCGGAACATACTCGCTAGTTCAACACGAAATGTCAACGGAACATCTCGCAAGTATGTTCTCGCGACAAATTTACATTACACGACTGACAAAGAATGAATATTTCTAAAAAAACAGCTAAGAGATTAAACCACGGACTGAACAGGATTGGGCATCGTATTTCATAGAAAATAGTTAGAAAATATAAATGACGTTACATTTGAACACCACGAAAATATTTGGGTCTCCACTAAAAATTAACACTGGCCAATAACAGACCTGAAAATATGCCGATACTAGCGACTATGTATAATAGCTGCATGTTTTACATGGAGAAATGTATTTTCAATTTTCTGATGATATAGCTCGTTTGATATATAGTCAGAAAATTCGCTAAAACGAACCACCTACTTAGCGTGTGTAAACCGGTCCGCTATCTTTGATGGTCTGTTCCGTTTCCTAAAAAGGAAATTCCGGATCTCGATCCAGACAGTGAAGGAGCTGAATATCGGTCAAATAACATTCGCATTTTGGTGTAACTAAGTACCAAAAGAAGATTCGATAGAAATATTTTCTTCAGTATCTTCGGTTGATACTGATTGATGGCGGGTGTTTTCTTCTGACTTGGATATATAAGATAAAATGCGAAGTCTTTTTGTATCATTCCTGCAGAAATAAGCATGCTGATTAATGCTAATCATGTCTCAAAAAGGTATGGATTTTAGCACAAGCAGTTTGTTTACTACACAGACGTGGTTTCTAAATTTGCTTATAGTTGAGAAATAAACAAGTACCTACCTGGAAGGACAGGATTCGAACCGACGCCGACTACGATAACTCCGCCTAGCCATTCAGAGACATCAGCTTAACTGTCTGCGCCACTACGCTCCTCATAAAAGAAGTTTAATGGAACAATGTTAAGCTTGATTTCTCTGAATAACCCGTCGGATAGAGTTACTCGATTAAGTCGTTTGAACACAATCACGTATATACATGGAATGTCTGATGTCTCTGAATACACTGAAGGACTTTAAAAACGCAAAAAAATGAAAATCGTTTTTTCTTGAACCCAGAATATTTTTTGTCTTCTTTAACAGATAAAATCGGCTGGTAACGACACTCTGCTTCTCTCTATATCTAAAACCGGCATTTTAAATGCACTGGCCACCGCTAGTTATGCATCATTGTTTTACAATTTTTTGCACGTGGTGTACCCACGAATGAATGAGGAAAAACAAAATACCATTTCACATGTAGTTTGTAGTTATACAACTCTAAAAAACACTTAAGCTTTAGCTCTACAACATTATTAATCACGCCACGCTTGTCCAAACATGAACGATCTGGCAAACTCGGAATGTTACAAGACGGGCTGTGTGTTTCTGACGTCACATGACATTATAATTGCAATCTGTTGACTGTTCAGTGCCTTAGAAATCGGTACCAGGCTACTGGGACAGTAAAGGTTGACACCGAAGAATTACGAGCCGACGTCAAGACGCTACATTAACAATGTTCTTCGTCCTGTGGTAATACCCTTTGTGCGTCTAAATTATAAGAGAGGAAATTTTTTTATACCAACAAGACAATGCCCCAGTCCATACTGCCCGCCTCACCGTCAATTTTATGGCAGCAAAGTTTGACTGGTCGCCTTTGTCTCTAGACATGTCACTGATTGAGATAGTACTTGCAACTTTAGAATCTAAGGGTATTGCTATTTGATAGACTGTTGCGCCAATATTACTTATTATTTTTATATTAAATTTTGAACATGTTTTGCTGACATATTGTGGTCATCGTTGCCAAGTTTCAATTAAATTAGTACACTAGAAATTAGTAATTTTTATGAATTTTAATTTTTGCGTTTTTAAAGTCTTTCAGTGTAATATCGGATAATTTTCAAGTATTCAAGGTTGTTTGAAAATCAGATGCAGGATGGGGGGGGAAGTCCTTGTGTTTTTATTTGTCGTGGCTGGCAACCCTGAGAGGGTTGACCCCTTTGAGAAGCTTGTCAACGCTATCAGCGGGCATGCTTATATCTGACAATTTCGGATAGGGGCTGGGCTTAAATGGAAATTGAACACCTAAAGTCATGTAGGTCCAGCTGGGAACTTTCAGAAAGGAACTTAAGACTTGCGGGGTAACACTTACTGAAACCGATCATATACGTATTAACCTCGTCTGCTTCAGATCAAAATGTCTGTCTATACCTCCGCAAGGAGCAATGCCATTTGAATCTTGATCTAAATGCTTAAGGTGGACGAGTACGCAAGAACTCTGTTCTTACTTGTTTAAAAAACAAAACAGAGTTATCGTTCATCATCAGATCGATTAACTGTTGAGTATATACAGCTATAATACACACTAACAATGTCTACCGTAAAGATCCTAAGTTTTCAGGTACATAGGTCTGTACAAACAGTGAAAACGGAGATCAGACTGTTCCTTAGGAACCAGAATGATCAAGATCTTCACAGTTTCCATTCCATCTGCGCATTTTTGTCGACATTACTCTATGGTAGAACCGAATAACAGGAAAATAAATAATAGGGCAAGGACTTGCTGTGCTTGCAGCAGGTGCAGAATTTGGGCAGTCTGTTTTGGGGATATTTTGAACTTAAACATTGTTTTTCTAGGAAACGATACGGTGAAATTTTTTTTTTTGTTGTTGTTGTTTTATTCTGTAACATACGATGTACGTTTTGCTAAAATAATATGCATAAGTATGCCCCATCGATTGAATATATTTTTCATGACGTTTTTCATGAAATTCAATTTTCATGCATTTTTTCAAAGAATGTAAAAATATACTTATTAACAAGAAAATTGCAATTTTTTGTTATCAGTTTGTTTCAAATATCATATATTACAGATTATATGATTTGCTGAAATGAAAGTGCATTCATGTGCTAGAGATATGAATTTTAATGGAAAATGTGGGAAAAAAGTACGTAGAAATACAAAATATTGTTTTTCAGGAAAACAAAACGGTGAAAATTGTTTTTTTCTTATCCAAATGTTTTATAGCTTTTTGGTTATTTAGACGGTGTAATGGTTTGAATGCCCCGCCAATATTTCTATTCAGTATTCGTCTACCTTAAGAAGAGAGTAAAGCTTCAATGTTTTAACCTTTAGGGGCTCTTCCATATTTTTGTCAGCCCTAACATTATTTAGACCTAGGATTGTTATTGCCATAAGGCTTTCTAGACCCGGACCAACGTGATAAAGCTTATTTCTCCTACGAATTAATCGATGGTTGTCTTGGTTAATCCAGGGGAATCTATCTGGGACAAACTATCTTTACCTTGCTGAAGTTTGATGGCAAACTTATCCCACAGATTGTACATCTTAAATTGATGGGACACATACATAATCTATATACTGCATTGTTTATGCATGTTGTGATATCTACATTATTGTAACTTTTGATGTGGAGGAGTTAGGAGTGGGTGATACTATTTAACTTCCAACAGTTGCCGTCTCTACATTGCTTAAGATCAGGCAAGACCCTATTGTGCTTTGAAGCAGGTATAAGGTAGACCTTTTTTTATCTTGTCTACTGGGGTGGTGGTCGGGCGATGGTGCTGTTTAGAACTTCCAGTGCCCGGGCGTCCTACTTATTTGGATGAAATAAGGGCCATGGCCTACTGCGGGGGTTGTTTGGAAAAAACTTTCTACCGTCTATCAATTCTCTTTTCTTTCTCGCTATCTTAAGGAGAAGTCCCAATATACTGAAATACTGCCTCAAAGGACCGTTAAACCCCCAAAAGACAGCAACCAAAATTCATCTTGTCTACCAATTCTCTTTCCCCTCTTATCTACTTTTTGAGACGGCGCGATCACGAGTGAACTCTGTTCATGCACAGATAAGGCATCAATATTGTTTATTAATTTCCTTACAGGAATAACGTATATACGTACATGTGTGCTTAGGTATCATTGATATTGTTGCATACTTGTCTATGTACATGATTATGACAAATGCAGTCCGATAAGGCAAAGCAACACGAGGAGATGGGTATACTAAGAAAAAATATTATATAATACAAATTAGTGTTGTCGCCTCAGTGATATTTCTTGTGATATTTACGCATAGCCAACTCATTTTGTAATGACAACTTCGAAAAGTCTTGTGTGAAAGGACGCAAGGAGGATGCAAGAGGCTTAAGACAAAGATGGATTTTGATAAATAGGCCGATGTTGAGTGATAACCAAAGGTATCTTCAGGCAAATTTAAAATGGAAAGACCAGCCTTCCCACTTCATATTTTTGCAATCAATAAAGCAATATGAGGTAATAAGTGAAGAATCTGGTGTTTATGCTGACTAGCATTTCAGCTGTTTGCTCATGACTGAAGATCTCTTTGTAAGCGATGCTGCTTAAATTGTCCTGAGTTTCATCTGCTTACATAGACTGACACTAATACAAGGTTCTAAAGTAAGCGTTGGTTACTTTCAAAATGTCATTTTCAGACTGTTATTGGTAAAGGCAATCCGTTGAAACCTTAGTCTCGAAATGCAGTGCTATCAGAAAATATCACCTTTATTGGAAAAAATAAGAGTGTCATCTAAGCTATAGACAATACTGGTAAACTGTGATTACTGATAGTGTCACTAGAGTTTGGAGATTAAAGGCGCAGAGAATACCGTGTTTGTAACTGTGTCTGAATAATCTGACGCAGAGTTTAGCAAGGAATTTAAATACAAAATGTACATGCGTATTTTAACTTCTTAATAGTTTTACGTGACTGTAACTCACAGTAGTTATAAATAAGAACGGGGCATATCATAGAATAAAGCTCAAGCAAACAAAATCAAAAGTAAAGTCAAAAGGATGTAACAAAATGTTTCACTCGTTACACGTTTATTTGGAATCTGTAAGATAAATGTTTGTAAAAGGTGTTAGTTTAATATAAATAATTGTTCAAGCAATGGCAACCAATATGACTTTGATCAATGATTCTTTTTCAACGTCATACTCGGACTATGACGGCGACTACTACTACGAAAACATAGAAAATCTCAGGAAGCCTTGGGTTGCCGAACCACATTTTTTACCGCTTGTATTTATCTATGGTACAGTATTCTTGCTTGGAATTGCAGGCAACGGTATTGTGATACTTTCTGTATTCGGAGGGAGAAATAGCCGCTCAGTAACTTTCACCTTTATAGTTAGTCTAGCAGTAGCAGATCTATTGTTTCTTTTGGTTGTTATCCCACATGAGACTCTCAGAATGGTGCTAGGCCAGTGGTCAGGAGGACGGTCATTCTGTAAAATTTCAGGATTTATAGAAATGCTCACAGCCGTTTCTTCAATTCTTAATTTGGCAGCTGTAGGATTTGAAAGGTAAGTTGTTTCGCGTTTCTGTTCACTGCAGTACTGTGTGGCGTTTAAAACTATTTAACAGTCACAGGTTATTATGCAAAAACAGGTACAACTTCTATTTTAGGTTATCGGAAAATGGGCAAAGTTTTCGATCAGCTGTTTAAACTTAATTATGGTACACATGTAAGACAATTTGTTAGGTCAGCATGTTGATTAACTTCAATCTAAACATGCTTTGTAGTAACGGATTGGACCACAATGCTTAAGCTTCTGGCGATTGTCGGTGACTAGGATGGACTTCAGACCTCAGTACACCATATTAAGATTCAATGAGTGTTTATACAAAGCTGTTGGTTCCAGTCATTGAGGTACCTAGGCAAAATCACACGAAAAGTGCATAAAGTATAGTTTGCGAGAATGTGGTCCGATGCTTTTGTAAGTCTCATCAGAAGTACTTGACGCTAGATGGAGTATCTGAGATTGAACTCAAGTCTCTGGTTTATTAGCCTAACAGTCCTAAACTAGCCTAACCGTTCTAAAATAATCTCCAATGTGATGGCCTCAGCCGAGGCTTAGTTAGGCTTTCTAAAACCGGACATTCATTTTCACTGACTTTTTACACTGATACACATGTCGGGTGCATTATAATAGTCAGATGATGCTTACTACTCGCGAGCACCTGACCACACCCCTGTTTTGGGGTCCATGTCTGTGTATCTAGAATATTCCGGAATTGTCAATGTTTAAATGACTTACGAGTTCGGACTTATGATGTTGGAACTTTGACCCCTTTCATTTCCCGTAAGATACTGTCGGGCAAACGCTGGCCCAAAGTGCTATATTTATGCACAAACTGTGTCCTGAAAGTACTGACACCCATATAGACATTTATATGAAAAGGTCACACAATAAAGTATCATGCTCCTCTTTGGGTCAATCGTTACGAGAACTGAAACATCAACAACGGTATTATACACCCTGAACATAAATAATGATGTGGCATAATTAAACGCAATTTGAAAAAAAAAAGATACTATGCCATGTTAGAGTGTTGGCAATCTTTGAAATATCATCACATCAGATACTTAATGTATACGTATGTACTGTTTGCCTCAGCTACATTACTACCGCAATTTGCCCCAACTGTGGTAATATCGGCGAGATAATAGTAAAATTCCCTACTTTCCTTTTGATGTTAAATATTTCTTTCCTCGTCGACGCGTAGAATGAAAGATGGTCCGTAAACGCCACAGTAACAGTTATAGCTATCCAATACAGCGGAAAATAAGATGTGAAACGTTGAAAGACAAAACATACCTGTGCACATCTGCGATTATAGGTTGCTACAAAGAGTCGACTTACTAAGGTATTAGAAAACTACCAATAATGATAATTATAAACTTTAGTTACGATGCTTTATATTGTTTTTTTATTTGTATACAGTACCAAAAAGAGAGGACACCTATTTGTTTACAACAAGCTACAGTATACCACTTCAGAAACTGAGGGTGAGGTTGGGCCTGTAAAATCGATTTAAGCCCCCCAGTTATTCATTACTGACCGTTCCAAGGCGGTAGTTCTGTTGTGGTTCTCTGTTGCCTGTTTTTGGTGTCAGAGTTTCTGTGATGTTTTACCTTATGTATGTTCTTATTATTTTTGGTTCAGTTTGGGTTGCTGAGTGGCCACCTTTTGGGAACAAGCTGCTCACACGGTTGGCCATATGTTCTCTGTATCTTGATTATTTGTAATCTTAGTTGTTTCCAACTATGGTTTGAGGGCTGGATTTGGATTTTGATTGATTCAGTTCCTGGTCTTTGCATACTTTTTACTTTTATATGTAGAACAATTTTTGTATTTAATTTTATTCTGCATTGACAGAAAATAATATAAATGACCCTCCTCCTCTTCCCGTACGTGTACGACTTAATCGACCAAAACACACTGATCACAGAAAAATCTTATATTTACAGTAACA
Organism: Ctena decussata; assembly: GCA_963989385.1. Classification (NCBI taxonomy): domain Eukaryota; kingdom Metazoa; phylum Mollusca; class Bivalvia; order Lucinida; family Lucinidae; genus Ctena; species Ctena decussata. The sequence continues at coordinate 68,536,762 of OZ022513.1, forward strand.
TAAAATTGAATCCAAATAAAAACAACGAAACCAGTATCTGCAAATATTATTTTCTTTTTATTAAATAGACTTTTCGTTAAATAAGTAATGAAGTTTAATCAGAAAGTATATTCGGAAATTTTTCGTTGCGCGTCTTCGAATGAAATAAAATTGTTTCTAATTGGTAATGGCTTTATGCTAATATTTTAATACAAAACTTAAGAGAAGTAAGGAATGGAATATCTCCTTAAGCTCTAACTCATTACAAAAGGACTGCGAAACTTTTCCAGTTTAATGTTTACTGTGTGATGACGAACAAATTCTTCAAATGCATGTTTAAAGTGAGCCGCAGTACACGTACAGAAAACATTTAGTAATTTAACAGTTCTTAAACGGCACTGCAGCGACACAAGTCAAGTGAAACGTTTTCAAGAGTACGTTGCTGGTTAGAAATAATAGTTAATCTAAAAACGTACTACAGCCTCCTACATTTCTACTTTAAAAGGTACGCGATAATTTTATTCTAGTTTGTCATAACATGGGGTGAAAACTGGAAGGTATTCTTATCTCTCGTGTTTTCTTCCATTTCCTGCTAAGCTCAGAAAAATAAATAATAGAAAACTAATAGGGATATACAATTAAAAAAAAACGACGATGTATTACGTTTTATATTCAGTCTGTTCCCATTTTAATTTATTTATCTATTTACTTATTATATATCTATATTAATATATGTTTGTTTTTGCTAACTATTTTTTTAAGAGTTTTCCCTTTTTATAACCCCATTTTGCATTACGGACATTGGGAACACCGTCTAGTTCCTCGAAAGTTTTACAAAATGAAACAATTGTCTTTTCCTCTTATTCCCTTTACTGGACTACATAACCCTTTCACTATGTTTAAAGAAAGAACTTGCTGAGAGAGGAGCAAATGGTTTCTTCAGAGATTTAAATCTTATTGAGCAGGGCGCAAACACAACATAGTAGAGTTTCTTTCCCTGAAAATATATCCATTTACCCAAAGAAAAGATGAAGAATAAAGACGAAGAATAAAAAATGCTCCAGTATTTAACATTTCTGTTTCATTTGCTTTCTCTCGACCGGGCGGAATGGATTCAAACCCACGCCGACTACGACATCTCCGCATAGCCATTAAGTGACATCAGCCTAACCATTGGAGAAGTTTAAATACTCTGTTTAAGGTAGACGAATGGTGAATAAAGATATGGGTGGGGCATTCATTTCATTATACCAGCTGAATAACCCAAAGGGCTATACAACATTTGTACAAGAAAAGAAAATTTTTCACCGTTTTGTTTTCCTAAAAAACAAACTTTTGTATTTATACATACTTTTTTTACACATTTTCCATTAAAATTCATGTCTCTAGCACAAGGATGCACTTTCATTTCTGCAAATCATATAATCTTTAATATAGGGTATTTGAAACAGACTGGTAAGAAAAATTGCAATTATCTTGATTATAAGTATATTTTTACATTTTTTTAAAAAATGCAAGAAAATTGAATTTCATGAAAAAGGTCATGAAAAACATATTCAGTCGATGGGGCATGCTTATGAATATTGTTTCAGTAAAACTTACATTGTATGATACAGAATAAAACAAAAAAAAAAACATTTCACCGTTTTGTTTCTTAGAAAAACAATGTTTAAGTTCAAAAATATCCCCAAAAAAGACTGTCCAAATACTGCACCTGCTGCAAACACAGCCGGTCCTTGCCCTGTTATTTATTTTCCTGTTGTTCCGGGTCTACCACAGAGTAATGCCTCAAAAATGCGCAGATGGAATTGAAATAATAAAGACCTTGATCATTCCGGTTCCTAAGGAACAGTTTGATCACGGTTTCCACTGTTTATACAGACGTATCTGCCCGAAAACTTAGGATCTTTATGGTAGGCATTGTAGGTGTGTATATATTCCATAGTTGATTGATTCACCATGAACAATAACTCTGTTATGTGTTTTAATAAGTCGATACAGAGTTATTGTGTATCTAAATACCTTAAAACCGATTATCGAGGAGATTGTTTGAACACCAGGAATTTAGTCCAGGGCAATGACTTGAAGTCAGGTAGCGTCATGTTAATAAAGTATGACCTTGAATACGAATAAGCGAGCCTAAAACAATGTTCGAACACAACGAGAATATCATTTAGACATGGGATTACCAGAAGTGTAGTTACTTTTTACATTTGTTCCATTCGCACATAACCGCAAACAGCGATGCGCATTAACTGTCTTTGCAAGACAGTAGGTATAGTGTCGTAATGACAGTTCAAATAGTTAAAAGGCCCACTCACACATAGACGAAAATCCTCCGACGTCAACTTGCGTAAACTGGCGTATAATACTTCAGCAAAATTCGTTCGCATTAGTATATGTACGTTGTACATCGTTGGTGGTGTTCGTAAGGCTGCGTTTGTGAGCTTTTGCGTCCATTGCGATTAGTTTTGTTCGTCGGAAAATTTTCAACATGTTGATAATTTTGTGGCGAATAAAAATTTCGTCCATCATTATTTAGAATTCGTTTCAATACGTTGACCAATCGGAAAGTCTTCGCATAACGTTCGTCAACTGGCGTTAGAGATCGCAGCTCTCAGCTGATTTGCGTATCTTGATCAGCTGATTTGCATATGAAGCGAAAGAGGACGATCCCAAAACGAAACTTTGTGTTAATTTGCGAACTTTTGTAAACTGAAGCGAATATTTGCATATTGTAGCGAATTGATTCCGACGCACGAAAGCAATTTATAACGATAAGTTAACGTTCAGAAAACGAACGGTATACGCTTGCATACGAATTAATACGAAGGGTAACTACGACAGACGAATCCATGCGAGCCATAGCGCTCCTAACTTTTTTTAGTTTTTGGAGTACTTCAAACTTTTGTGCATACATATGCCTGAAGGTGATTAGTTTCAGGATAATTAGTTATTCTTTCGTCAAAATGGAAGCTATACAACGCCTGATACTGCAGTATGTTGCTACTATGGCCCATCAAGAAGTCTTCATCAGTTATCCTTTTTTCCCGTGTTCGCTGTCAAGTTCCAAGCCCACAGACTTCTCAGAAGATTGGGTAGGGGACTTGCAAAACTGTTTTATATAAATCAGCGGTCACAGCATTACTAATTAGTTTATAGCGTCCTTTAACGGCCGGATACGGAAATACCGTTTCGGAAAAATTCGGAGGCATGCGCCAATATGCGAAAAGTTGCGCTTAAGTTCGTATGTTTGTGCTCCTAATCGCTAACGGAACAAACGGACACTGTTTGCACGACCCATCGCATTCTAGCGAATTACAGTAACCGTTCGTCACACTTCGTAAATCATTCGCAACAAATAGTTTCCCTATGTTTGCTTTCGTAACGATGCAACAAATTTTCAAACAGTTTCGGTCAGAATTCGCTAGAATTCACAAATTTCCGTGCTCGCAAGGCTTCGTTAAATAGATTCGCCTATGTGTGAGGGGAGCATTAGTGTCCAAGGGCGCAGCTAGCGGAAATCACACGATGCGCACAATAAGGTTTCTATACTGCTTAGGAGGAAAATCAAAGGTTTAGCCCTTTAGATTGTTTTCGTCTTTAAAGTCCAGTTGGCAGTTGTGATAAAATTTTGCCTAATTTACCGCATTTCAGAATAAAATACACTGAACGCGTTGAAATGTTGATTTGACAAAATTTCAATACGCACCTGCGTGTTTGCGTACAGGTAGCTACGCCCTTGGTGTCGTAATGACAGTTCAAACGCTGTTCCTCAGTGTCCATTATGATACATGCCCATGTCTGTTTTTTTTTCTTTTGTTTTGTTTTTCTTCGGTTTGTTTAACGTTTATTCTCTCGAAGTTTTGCATTCGTTGATCTTTGTGACTACTCGTTTGTTCCTATTTTCCTGTTTTCTTTTAAGATAGCATAGACTTATCTGATCACACATCTTTAGCAATGGTTTCGCTTTCAGTCTATAGGAATGGCTTTCGACAACTAATTGATAGAGCTTGGCAGTTTAATTTGTGACAGATGTTTCTTCGTTTGCATTGCTCGTTTACGTACGTCACTAGTAATCGTTATGTCTTCTTAAGGTAGAATACATCCAATATCAGCGTGAAGAAACAGAGTGCACATTTGTGCATTTTAATTGTGTATGTGCACTGATACGATTTGCAACAGCTGATACTATATACCGTTTTTCTTCGGTTGTAAGATGGGGGTTTTACTTTCCAAATATATGCCAAAACCTAGATCCGTCATATAAGGATCTAGTATTGGAATTGTTTTTGGCAAGGACAACCCCGTCTCATAGCAAAATTTCTTGAGACAGATTGAAATGTTTGCGGTCATTCTTAAGAGGGAAAAAACATTTCTTTAGCCGAATAAATACGATATATTAGATATTATCCATTGTAATTAGTCGTGTTGACATTTTATCAATTCCATGATAGGTTGTATTGGGATTGTATATGAAAGTTATATATATATTTTCACGCGATGACGTACGTATTATGCATTTCTAATCGTTTATTCAGTTTCTCACCGAATTACAATTTTAACGTTCGGACATTGACGTAGGCCGAGTTGCAGGACGAGTTTATATCATATTCGCCCGATACTGTACTTTCCCTTTCATTAACTAGTCTCTATTTTAAACTGTTGGCAGCGACATGCTTCGGTATAAGGAACCAATTATTTTTGCATATAAGGTATAACAAAAGTCAAGACGTCATTTGAGGGTATGCTCCTTATCGAACCGAATACTTAGCAATTAAACACCGTATAAAGACACACTGAAGAATCGATGGTCGCCTAGAATTCAGTGAACGCGCAGCCAATCAGTGAACGCGCAGTTTATTTTAGTTTTTGGAGCAGGGTACTGCTACTTAAAGTGGTAGATGGTGTTATTATTTGTGTTATAACCACTTCTATTGCCCTTTATCTAAAGCTAATTATAATAATCTGCTGCTATTTTGAAATTAATTTTGTCAAAACAAGTTATTAGAAAAATTATAAGGAACCGATTGGCCTGCAAGACGATTTTCGTGTCAGATATCTTCTAAACGCCGGTTTTTCCCCGTAAAACAAAGCTCATGATGTAAATTTGTTGTTGTTAATGGTTACGACGGAAGGTTATCTTGAGCCTATAAAAGTTTGGTGCCATAAGATGCAGGAATTTAGGAGATACAACCCATTTTAGCAATGTACGCTCTAAATCAGTGAACGCGCAAACTGTATCAGTGAACGAGTAGCACAGTAATCTGTGTGTACGAAGCAAACGCGCTGCGTTGTACGAAGTGAAAGGGAAAAGGTGTACGCATTGAACGCGTCGGAAAGGTCGCCATTACAGCCAGAGCTACATTTAGCTTAAAATTACAACCTGAACTCATCTAAATTGCGTGCCCATAATCCCATCTTGTATCATGGCCTACTTTATTTTCCTTTAAAGTATCCCGTTCGGCAACATTTTTTTTAATTTGCACTGTTAGAAAATACTGAGGAAGAGCTCTAGTCGGAGCTAAACTCTACTTTCATTTTACAATGAAATATGCCGAAATTTGGTCCATCTTTCATGTAAGACCATCACAAAAAGAGGGTTGGTATGTGGGCAATGTACAGATAGATCTACTACATAATTAAAAATAGTGCCTCTTTATAAGCACCGCTTCACAAGACATCTTCTGATAGTAGCGCAGCGGCTACAGCATTACTTCAGAAGACAGCCCCTGCTAATAGCGCAGCGGCAATAGCGCTACTTCACAAGACAGCTTCTGATAGTAGCGTAGCAGCTACAGCATTACTTCAGAAGACATCCCCTGATACTAGCGCAGCAGCAATAGCGCTACTTCAGAAGACAGCCCCTGATACTAGCGTAGCGGCAAAAGCGTTACTTCAAAAGACTTCCCCTTGTAACAGCGCAGCGGCAATAGCGCTACTTCAGAAGACATCCCTTATACATGTTGTAGCGCAGTGGCAATAACGCTACTTCAGAAGACATTCCCTTATAGTAGCGCAGCGGCATTATGGCTACTTCAGAAGACATTCACTTATAGTAGCGCAGCGGCAATAGCGCTACTTCAGGCAATAGCGCTACTTCCGAAGACATTCCCTTATAGTAGCGCAGCGGCATTAGCGCTACTACTGGAAACAGCCCCTTTTAGTAGCGCAGCGGCAATAGCGCTATTTCAAAAGACTTCCCCTTGTAACAGCGCAGCAGCAATAGCGCTACTTCAGAAGCCATCCCCTTATAGTAGTGCAGCGGCAATAGCGCTACTTCAGAAGACATTCCCTTATAGTAGCGCTGCGGCTTTAGCGCTACTACAGAAGACAGCTCCTTTTAGTAGCGAAGCGGCAATAGCGCTACTTCAGAAGACATCCCCTTATAGTAGCACAGCGGCAATAGCGCTTCTTCAAAAGGCATTCCCTTATAGTAGTGCAGTGGCATTAGCACTAGTACAGAAGACATCCACTTTAATAAAGCAGTGGAACTGTACAACTTTAGAAGTCGTCACCTTTCGGTAGCTCAGCATTTTATTCATCCCTGAGTCTTCAGTCATAACTCAGTTGCCAAAATACAAAATTTGTGTTATCTTTTTATGGTAATACTTTAGACTTTTTTGATCAGACATTATCAGACCAACTTCCTACAGGGTCAGTGCAACCAGGTGGAACCAAGTTGATCCTGGGAATTGGAAAGGGTCACAAGCAATGCCCAGGCTGAACCAGGCATATTGTCACCTTAATAAATGGCCTGAGAATGTCACAACAATGCTTATTCAGTGTTACTGCACCTTAATTTCTGGAAGCAATGAATCCAAATCTACCTGACTCACATGACAACCATTTACAATAAGATCCTGATGCAAGGGCCCGAAGGGCCTTGGATCGCAGGGCCGAATGCCCCTGGGTCAAGGCTATCTTGGCGGTGATGTTCATTACTGAGCCATCTTGGCGGTGGCCCCTACTCGGATTCTTTTCAATTGTAGCACTGCTTACTATCAAGCATGATCGAATGAGCTCTTTACTGATGACACCGGATACTAGGCAAGCATCACGGCCGAAGGCCGCTGGGACAAAGCTCCCTACAGGGTCAGTGTACCAGACGAAGTCAAGTTGATCCTGGGAACTGATATGGGTCACAAACAATGCCCAGGTTGAGCTGCTCTACTAAAGAGTATGTCTTCTTAAGTGGCGCTAATGCCGCTGCGCTACTAGAGAATAATGTCTCCGGAAGTGGCGCTAATGCCGCTGGGCTTCTACAGGGGGAAGTCTTCTTAAAGGGCGCTAATGCCGCTGCGCTACTAGAGGGTGAAGTCTCCTGAAGTGGCGCTAATGCCGCTGCGCTGCTACAAAGGGAAGTCTCCTGAAGTGGCGCTAATGCCGCTGCGCTACTAGAGGGTGAAGTCTCCTGAAGTGGCGCTGATGCCGCTGCGCTGCTACAAGGGGAAGTCTCCTGAAGTGGCGCTAATGCCGCTGCGCTACTAGAGGGTGAAGTCTCCTGAAGTGGCGCTGATGCCGCTGCGCTGCTACAAGGGGAAGTCTCCTGAAGTGGCGCTAATGCCGCTGCGCTATTAGAGGGTGAAGTCTCCTGAAGTGGCGCTAATGCCACTGCGCTGCTACAAGGGGAAGTCTCCTGAAGGGGCGCTAATGTTGCTGCGTTACTAGAGGGTGAAGTCTCCTGAAGTGGCGCTGATGCCGCTGATTCCGTTGCGCTACTACTGGGAGAAGTCTCCTTACGTTGCGCTAATGCCGCTGCGCCACTGGAGGGTGAAGTATCCTGAAGTGGCGCTAATGCCGCTGCACTGCTATAGGGGAAAGTCTTCTTAAGTGGCGCTAATACCGCTGCGCAACTAGAGCGCGAAGTCTCCTGAAAGGGCGCTAATGCCAATGGATATAAACAGGGGAAGTCTCCTGAAGTGGCGCTTTTGCCGCTACGCTACTACAGCGGGAAGTCATCTTAAAGGGCGCTACTGCCGCTGCGCTACTAGAGGGTGAAATCTTCCTAAATTCCTAAGTGGCGCTAGTGCAGCTGCGCTACTAGAAGGTGAAGTCTTCTTAAGTGGCGCTAATGACGCTGCGCTACTAGAGGGTGAAGTCTCCTTACGTGGCGCTAATGCCGCTGCGCTACTAGAGGGTGACGTCTCCTGAAGTGGCGTTAATGCCGCTGCGCTACTAGAGGATGAAGTCTCCTGAAGTGTCACTAATGCCGCTGCGCTACTAGAGGGTGACGTCTCCTGAAGTGGCATTAATGCCGCTGCGCTACTAGAGGGTGAAGTCTCCTGAAGTGGCGCTAATGCCGCTGCGCAACTAGAGGGTGAAGACTCCTGAAGTGGCGCTAATGCCACTGCCCTTCAACAGGGTGAAGTCTTCTTAAGTGGTGCTAATGCCGCTGCGATTTTATTTTCAAGAGAAGTATGTGTGGGTGGGGGTTGGGGGCGGGGGGGATGTCATGGCTGTGATATATGATAACATTCTGTATCTTATCACAGAAATGGATGCCATGTAACTTTCCAAATGAAATAGCCAGGAAACAAGTAACTTTTCAAAACTAACAAACGGAAACCATTATTGTATGAAATGAAGTTGAAAAAGGGTCATAACTCCAAAAGTAATTGTTGGCGGATTCTACCCTAAATTGACCCTGACCTGTATTTTATAATTCTATATCTGTGTGTATAAAATATGAATCCAATACATTAATCTTTTCAAAAGATAGTGCACGTAAACCATTTTTTTCATACAAAATGAAGTCGAAAAAGGGCCATAACTCCTACAATAATTGACGGATTTAACCCAACATCGAATTTGATATGTATTTTATGATTACATACCTGTGTATAAAATATGAATTCAATACACTAATATTTTCAAAAGATGTCGAACGGAAACCATTTTTTGTCACTCAAAATGAAGTCGAAAACGGGCCATCTCCAACAATAATATACGGATTTTACCCAACATCGAACTTGACCTGTATTTTATGATTATAAACCTGTGTATAGAACATGAATTCAATACACCAATGTTTTCAAAAGGTATCGAACGGAAACCATTTCGTAAGGGACGTACGTACAGGACGTACGGACGTACAGGACGTACAGGGCGTACGTACGGACAGCGGTGATACTGTATGCCCTCCCCCCCCCCATTTTTAATGGCGGGGGCATAAAAACTTCTTTGGGTATTATCCGAAAATCTTTTGTTTGATGTAGAAATGTTGGTTAGTCAGGGTGGCTCAAGCGTCTTCGGCATTTTAGTACATTGTCAGGGTGAGGGTAAACAAAGTGTTCCATGACATTTTGAAAGTCTCCATAAAACGAACAGCTATAGCAACTGTACTCAGGGGTATTCACCATCTCGTACATCTGTAAAACACAGAAGAGTACTTAAAACTAAAGTCACTCATAACTAACACCTAGTTGTAAACCCACTGACAAATTTTGTGGACTTCCGGGCAGATAATACAAAACTTGCGCATTCACTGGCAACATATACTGAAAGGATTTAAAAACTTCCACCCATTAATTTTGAATATCTCAAAAATGAATGCAGCTACGCCCACCAAAATTTTACAGCATATATATTCTATTATACCTGATTCCATCAATATACGGAATTTGAAATCGTTCAACCGAATCGGTCAGGAACAAGCACGTGCTCCTCGTGTTCTTAGTACCGTTTACATAATGATGAATAGCTTCATGTATACAGTTTCCTGATGAAACATTTCTCTTACGATATCAAATTGAATTTTAAAAATTTGAACTCGGTCAGTGGCTTCATTTAGCCTACCGCGCCTAAAGTTCGCAAACAGGCGCAGAGTTTTGGGCCAGATAAATGCTGAAATTTCAAAAAGTGACGTCGCGGTACAATTTTATGCGTTAATCACGGCAATTTACAATCTCAGACGACGTGCACTGTTTACAGGAAGCTAAAAAGACCGCCAGAAAAGCACCTAACCAAGATTAAAAACCAGAGGACATGACGTTAACTAACGTCGACGCCGTCTCCGTAAAAGGCTTTGCGCGAAGCATCATCCGCAGTGATACTTGCAAATCAACGTTGATGACGTCACAATATTAAAACAGTTAGAAGTGGTCGAAAGAGTGTTGCATAAGATAACGCCGGCATCGCCTTATGCATTTCAGTGACGTAACGCACTTTTACTGACGTCATTTAGGTAAATGATACAAATAAACTGCGTAATCTTTGAATTTGATAAGTTTCAAGCATTTTGTCGTTAAATAGTCATCACTGTCATGAGTAAACAGATCAGCAGCCAGCAATAAAAAGTGGAAGTTTTTAAATCCTTTCAGTATATTACGCATTCACTGGGTGCAATATTAGCGTTCACTGGGTACACTACAATTGGTGGCTTACACGTTTACTTCGTTCACAGTGTCGCGTTCACTGATACAAATTACTCGTTCATTGATTTTCAGCGTACAATCATATAATACAGAATATCTTATAAACTAAACGACAGACAACGACGAAATTTAATGTATTTGTAGCAATATACTCGATTCTACTTCTGCTTGCAGAAAACATCAAACAGAATATAGCGTACTGTGGTAAAAAGAAGAAAACATTGTTATTTTCTACGTTTTTATGATAATGAACATAATAAAACGGGTTTTACCGGACTCCATGAGATATTCGCAAAGGTTTATTATCATAATATGAAACATACCATTACAGCCAAGTAATGTATGTGCAGATGTATTTTCAGAACATCTTATATAAACACGAAAATCCGCACAGAAGCTGACCACACACGTAAAATTAAAACACTTTTACTGCGCGTTCACTGATTGGCTGCGCGTTCACTGAATTCTGGGCGACCATCGATTCCTCATTGTGAAAGAGGCATTTGCCTACATCCTTATTTAAACTCAGGTAGTATGAACAACGCTGCTTAATTGATACATTGCTCAAGCAGCATTTTAACAACTCGACTTTTTCCCATTGAGCGTATACATGGTATAGGAAGCGGATTCGTGTCAACATATTAGACCATTCACGTTGCTAACGTCGCGGCGTGCAAAATCGCGCCTTGATATTATTGGATGCTACGATTTACATGTGTTGAGGGTCTTTCGAAAATATTGCAATATATTGCATGCTTGTTTCATAAAACATTAGATTCGAAATCATCTTTCCCTACCGCTAATGAACACACATGATGTTTGGCCTAGGCGATAATGATATCATCCAGGCTTCACCACCGTGAATTATCTTCCAACATGATGTGATAATTAACGGGAATTTATCGGAAAGTAATGTTGTTGTTTTTCTGTAAAAGTGTTAATAGATTAATTTGAGTGAGATTAAAAAAAAAACAACCACAACAACAAAAAAAAAAATTCTTATTCATGCAGTTCATGAACCGTATAAATGTGCCGAATACGATCTTATTTTTGACCAATGAGCGTTCTTACCGCTAATGCGGCGCCATACTTAACTAGGATCTATATTGGTTTTCAAAGAAATCCCCGACGGACACAGGACTCACTTTCTATTAGTATATTTTAAGACATGTCCGGTATCTCATAATAAAAGGTTATGCGCAAACAACGTTTTTATATCACGTGTTACGAGATACTGTTTTCATCAGACATAAATATGTTGTCAGGGACAGTATGGCAGTTTAGGCGCCCTTCAAAAGACCAAATGTCTTACGTGTTTTTTTTTTATTTGATAAACGTTTATTCATCAAATGATTCATGAATTATTGATAAATATAAAAAGACGAGCACTGTTTGCCTCTTGTTTTGCAGAAAAAGACTGCAAACAAAATTAAAGTGCAGAATGCTTCAAGGCAGTTATACCCATCCTAAAAGATTATGCTGTTTAAACATCGTAGACCAGGTCGGCCCTCACAAGAGGAACTCAGTCGTTCTTATTTGCACCAACAGTCTGCCAGTGATCACGTTACGTCAGAATTATGTCATGACGTCCTAGTGGTAACATTACGACATAATTTCGACGGCATTTGCCTGATGGGCTGAACCACGGCAGAACATAGGGTGAGGATCGTGATAGGGATGATTTGATTTAAGCACCAATTGCCCCCCCCCCCCCCCCCCCCCCCCACACACACACACAAAAGAAAAAAAACTGCATTTAATACCTGACCGTTCCAAGGTGGTTCTTCTGTCGTGGTTTACTTTAAATTTGTAATCACTGTTTGTCTGCTCTCTGCCTTCTGTTTTGTAACTAACAAAAATAAGTAAAAATAGATGTTGATGCTGTTATTGGGGTAGCTGAATAACCATCTGCTTGCGAAAGAGCTGCTCATTCGGTTTACTGTGCGTGTCTTTCGTAAACTTGTTTCAATTTCTGTGTGTATGTGCTTCTTTCCCTATTGGTATTGGGAGCGGAATGTGGGATTTGATTGTATAAATTACTGATCATTGCCCATCTTTTTACTTAGCAATTCTCGACCTTCCATAACATTGCATCATGGAATTGGATTTGCCAGTGTCTTTTTTCCAATCATTGTTCTGGCATTTTCCTAAAACTGTTATTAAACTGCATATTAAGTTCTGTAATATAAAGATGATGTAATTTTCGATGAAATCGTAAAATGATTGATAACAAGAGGTCAGATAGCTTTGTGCCTTTAATATCAATTTCACTCCTAGCATTCAACTGAATAGCAATTTGATAAAATTTATATTTTACAGAGTGAAATTAATAGAATATAGAAGAGTGTAACACGTAATGCGTGTTTTCGTTGATGATAAGAAGCTGCATGTTATACGTTCACGTCCACTTTGAAAATACCATGAATAATAAGTTTCATTTATCTTCTTTCTAAACCGACAGCAGTCTTATAATTCGACTTCAATCAATTCAAACATAATTACCACGCAATCATCGTATAAAGTATTAAAACTGTTAAACTTTGGATTTCTAATCGTCCTACAACAACCTGTTGACCTGCTACGCTAGCGGTCTGGGTCCGCTTAAGGTGGAAATCTTTTCACCTGTAAACGGGGTTTCATTGCGCACAGCTTTTCATTATCACCCTTCCACCGTCCTTATATGACTGAAATAGTGCTGAAGATGATAGATATAAAAGCGCAAAACATCTACCCATCAGTCACCAACAAAACTACTGTTTCGTAAACATGCACTTATCGTACCTCAGTCCTATCAAGCTATCAGTTTCGTAACTAAGATGAATGTGGGGGAAGCACCTAGCTGAAAATTATCTACCCGATTAGGCTGGGATATTTTATGTTGCAGTTTTACATATTATCAAAACAAGCTTAGGTTCAGCTGAATACTTAGTTGCATTGTGTTCAATAACACTTTTTAATTTTTGTTTTGTTTTGTTTTTTTTGTTTTTTTTCTTTATACATTACTCTTTTTTCTTATGATTTGTTATAACTGTGCATGATTTATGTCCAGGCAATTTGATAGTGTTTATCATTCTCAGTTATTTCCTTGCAGTACTATGGGCCACTTTTAGTGAGAGGACGATCTAGTGTTGTTACAGACATTGTGCCTGATCATTTGGTACTTTATGCAATAAAATATGTTCAATCTCATTTTGCACGCCAGACAAGGGGCCGTATTCATGAAACGACTTAAGTGGTTGCTATGTTGTTGCTAAGGCTATATTTCTTTGAAGGAGATTCCCTACACCTATGAAATTTGCTCTTAAGGAACAGTCTTACATAGACTGTTCCTCAAGAGCAAAATTCATAGTTGTAGGGAATCTCCTTTATAGATATTTAGCCTTAGCAACCGCATAGCAACGACTTAAGTGGCTTTATGAATACGGCCCAAGGTTTTCTGCTGTTTTCTTTTTTTCCATACCGGAAAGTCTTATCTTACATCACTTTCCCAGCCCTAGAGCTATATAAAGTAGAGAATATCACGTCAATCTTATGAACTAATCGTATAGAGGAAAACATAAATGAGCCGCGACATGACAAAACCAACAATGTGGTTGTGCGCCCAGCGCTTACTCAGATCAGCCTGGGTATCCACCCAGTCTTGTCAGACTCTTCGCTAAGCGCTTAAAGGGTAGCTGAGGGCTTAAGCTACCTCCATGCGGACAGCTAATACTCTGATCAGACTGGGCGGATTCCCAGGCTGATCTTGGTCTGCGCAGGTCGCACTACCACATTGTTGGATTTGTCGTGTCGAGGCTCAAATATGAAACATATTACGTTCAGTTAATGCAATAAACGTATAGGAGGTAACGTAAACTGTCTCCTCAGTTCAATCACAAAAAGGCAACAATGTCGTCAGTTTATGCCATGTCGGACGTTAACGTTAGGAACCGAACATCTGTCATGCATCGGGTTCTTTCTAAATTAAATGAAAATTTGTCATTGGCTTGCATATGCATTAAAACAAGTAATTTGGCAGGAAAAACAGGTCGTCTATAAAGCAAATAGCAAATCATGAATATTGTCATCCTTTTCAAAACTGTCGGAGAACGTGAGGGGTACCCTGTCATCATAATAAGCCCAGAGAAAAATACAAAACGCGTGATTTTTTTTTTAAATTAACGGTCTAATATTTCCACTTAAAGACATTATTTCTTTGATAAACATCCCAAGGGTTCAAAGCCAGTTCACAACCAAGCACCTCTGCAAACAACTCTCGTAATACTACATATTGCAGTTACCACGAGTAATGGGGCAAAAGTCACTTAACAAAGCGTATGGGTCCAAATTCAACTGTCTCACAACGTGCTGAGTGATTTTTATGCTACACTTGAGCCGCGACATGACGGTATGTGCACCCAGCGAAGACTCAGATCAGCCTGGGCATTCACACAGTCTGATTAGAACCTCGCTGTGCGCTTCAAGGATCTAAGCTACCTCTATGACGACAACGAAACTCCGATGCACAGTATGGCCAGAGTCTTCGCATGGCGGACACGCCACTTTGTTGGTTTCAACATGTCTCGGCTCATATTTGCTATTCCGCATGCATTTCATTTGGAAAACCATGGTATATTTAAATCACAGGAGATACTGTCCCGATAGTTCGAACCACTTATGGCATCTACGGAATGGAAACACTCCTCTATAAGCTGGAGTAATTTGATAAAGTGATTTATTCAATTTATTCTAATATTACAAGACTTCCAACATACTGAACAAGTCCCATGGGAAATTTATTAATGGTCCTCTAATTTCTTTATTGGGGAAACGGTAAAACTTCTACTACAGTATCTGTCAGCACTTCTATCAAAGTGGCAGTTAACTTTCTTGGAATGGAAATGAAAGCCATGGCAGCGTAATATATCTAGCTTTTTGGTAGTAAAGCTAGAAGGAATAAATAGTGAGTGAACTCACGTGTAACGTCTTATCAACACAAAAACCAAATAGAGACGGTGCCTCGGTTTAAAGTCTCATCAGAAAACATATCGCTGAGGATTGTGGCAGTCTGAAATCAACTCGTTCATTTTTTTCAACATTTACAATAAGTTGCAAGGGCGTAGCTACGTATACGGCAAATACGCAAGTGCGTATTGAAATTTTGTCAAAATTGACAAAATTTCAAAACGCACCTGCAAATTTGCATCCTGAAAATTTATAAATTAGACAAGATTTCAATACCAATTACCAAAGTGGCTGAAATACTAGCTTTCCCTTCAAGAAGTAGAGAATAAAATATGGTTGTGCGTATTATGAAATTGCCCCTAGTTACGCCCCTGAGTTGTCCCAATATAAAGAGAGCTTTTGGTCGATGTGTGGTAAAACTGTCGGACTTCTTCGGTTATAAGAAAAGGAATTTCCCTTCTAAACAAATTCAAAAGGATCTAGATCCATCTTGAAGATGGATCTAGATCTTTGAGATTGTTTTGGTAGGGAAAACCCGATCGTATTGCAGAATGTCATAAGATTGATTTGGAGAGTTATGTTGTCGAGCCCGCTTGCGGTGAGCGAGACATAGTTGTTACAACTTCAGTTCGGTGTTAGTGCGTGCGTCTGTGCGCTAGTGCGTCCATCCGGATGGGTTTTTTCCGGGCCATAACTTCTGCATTTGCAGATGGATTTCAAAATAATTTGGCACAATTGTTCTCCTTGATGAGTAAAAACGCCATTTGAAACATTTATTCCGGTAGGTCCAAGGTCAAGGTCACACTTGAAGGTCAAATGATAAAATGGTCATGTGCGTTCGTCCGGATTGGATTTGTCCGGGCTATAACTTCTGCATTTGCTAATGGATTTCAAAATTATTTGGCACAATTGTTCTCCTTGATAAGTAAAAGTGCTATTTAAAAACATTTATTCAGGTAGGTCTAAGGTCAAGGTCACACGTGAAGGTCAAATGATAAAATAGCTATAAATTGAGCTTGTCCGAGCCATTACTTCTACATTAATGCATGGATTTCAAAATAATTTCCCACAATTGTTCACCTTGATGAGTAGAAGTGCCATTTGAAACATTTATTCAAGTAGGTCCAAGGTAAAAGGTCACACTTGAAGGTCAAATGACAAAAAGGGCCATAAGTTGAGCTTGTCCGAGCCATTACTTCTACATTTATGCATGGATTTCAAAAAAAGGCATAATTGTTCTCCTTGATGAGTAAAAATGCCATTTGAAACATTTGTTCAGGTGGGTCCAAGGTAAAGGTCACACTTTAAGGTCAAATGATAAAATAGCCATAAATTGAGCTTGTTGGAGCCCTTCCTTCTACATTTATGCATGGATTTCAAAATAATTTGACAGAATTGTTCTGCTTGATGAGTCAAGGTAACATTTGAAACATTTGTTCAGTCAGGTCCAAGGTCAAGGTCACTCTTGAAGGTCAAATGATAAACTGGTCATAAATTGAGCTAGTCTGAGCCATTATGCTATGTTCCCACTGTCGTGAGATTCGTTACGAACGCCACGATTGGCCATTCGTAACTTATCGTGGAACTTCTATGAAATTTTAGGTTTGGATACGAGGTGATGCGAGTCGATGCGTTATGGTACGATTTGTTGCGTTTGGATGCGATATGGTCACGATTGGTCAATTTGAGGTGACAGGATCTGTCACGATCTGGTCTCCCGTTTAGATATGATCGCATACGTTCCGATAGGATTGTCCCGATGGAGTCCACGATTGGGCCTCGATGTGACACGAGCATCACGAACGGGAACCCCTATTTGGGACGATCTGGTACGTGCAGATACGTTCCGATACGTTCATCGCGAACCAATGCGCTGTGTTACAATAGAATACGACTGTGGTCGCGATGTGTTTCGCGACCAGGATCGAGAGGAACCACGATTTGAGCTACGATTGGAACCCGACGGGTTATATACAGCCCGACTGATCAGGACTTCATTGTTTCTTGACCTTGCATTATTGAGTGAACACTACAGCCCACAACCATTGATGATGGCAGGAGTTGAGGATCATGACAGCGGGACACTTGCGTTATTACTGTATACTTACATTTCTGCAAGAGAGGAAGAAGACGAGCAGCAGCCAGACCAGCCACAACCCCAACCACAAAGGGACAGGACAGCTGCAGTCAGGGAGTTTTGGATGCGGCCATGGCTTTAATCGCATTTACTCGCATCTTCTTGTATCCACTCGCGTCTGCTCGTGATTCGCTCGTGTCAGGTCGTGAGCAATGGGATATAACAGAGCGTAACAGATCGTGACAGGTCATGTGAGATCGTAGCAAATCTCAACAGAGCGTGATGTTTGTCTTGTCCAAGACTGATCCCGATCACCCCGATTTAGAAGCACGATTAGATGGGATCTGTCGCGTTTTGTTACGATCAAATACGACCTGATGCGATTTTCACGACTGAAAATTAATCGTGTTGATCGTAGAATTTTTTTTAACCGTCAAAAAATTTTCTACGATCAACACGATTGCCACGACTGACCTCAAGAGCTGTTAAGATCTGATAAGATGTGATAGGATCACCACGATTAGTCTACGATTAGGACCACGATTTCAATCGTGCTGCGAATCGTGATAGTGGGAACACAGCATTACCTCTACATTCATGCATGGATTTCAAAATAATTTGTACAATTGTTTTCCTTGATGAGTAGAAGTGCCATTTGAAACATTTGTTTAGGAAGGTCAAGGTCGCTTTTGAAGGTCAAATGATAAAATTGTCTTAAGTTTAGCTTGTCTCAGCCATTATTCTACATTTACGTATGGAATTCAAAATAATTTTGCACAATTATCCTTCTTGATAAGTGGCAGTGTCAAGTGATGTATTTGTTATGCTATGTCCAAGGTCAAGGTCACACTTGAAGGTCAGATAATATCATTTCATAAATAGAGCTTGTCTAGGTAACCACATCTACCTATTTTCCTTTGTGAAAATGTAAAAAAAAGAAGAAATATGCTGTCTAAACATTATGTTGTTTGGCTTCTTTCTAGAGTGAAATAGTAGCTTAGTTTTGTCATAATTATAGGTCACTATCGCAAACAGCGGGCTCGATAAGTTGTCCCTGGACAACCTTCTAGTTCTTGCAAAAGAAGGAACAATCAATTTTATTGCTTAATAAATACGGTAGGTATTTAACCGTAAGTCCGATTGAACCGTTAGTCCGATATGCCAGAAATAAAGCTCTTATTATTGTAGAAAAGAAATAAAAAGCCACGAAGATGACCAATATATCTTTTGAATGAAGAAAGAAAATCACCATAAACAACTGATGTCAATTTTATTGTCTTTTGATTGACACACTTCCTTTCTTTTCTTAGAGTAGGCTGGCTTTTATCACTCGCATGAAGTGAGCTGAAGAAATGTTCCTTTTATCACGATATTCTTGAATCGATAGTGACTATCAATTATACCTAGAAAGTATAGGAAAAGACTTAATATTATTTTATGGTGACCTTTGATTGTTACATTTATCTGGCTGTTATACATATAACCGTTCCATTCCGTTTACACTTTACGGCTGTATGATGTAACCTGATTAATATTCTTTTTCTCTACTTTTTCCAGATATTTTGTGATTGTGGACCCAATACACAGTCGAAGGCGGTGTACACTTGGAAACACTCGGAAAATATTGGCTGGTCTCTGGATGATGGCAATATTTCTATCAGCCCCAGCCTTCTATGTCCGGGTACGTTTATGGCAATGTGTCGAGCGATTTTATTTGATAATCACATAATTAAGAAAAGTTACTTTGTTTTTGTTTGTTTGAATTTCTTTTGCAAAGGAAAAACATTGATACATGTAGGCGATATTTATTCCCCCGCCATTTTCAATGGGGTGCATATTAGAACACCGTTGTCCATACGTTATTTCAGTGGGAGGAGTTGATTACACAAACGTACTACTAAAATGTGCGACGGACAGACAGACGGACAGGGGTAAAACATTATGTCCCCTGACTATCGTCACGGGGGCATAAAAATATTTATAGTCGACTCGCGATATCTCGAATCCTGATATCTCAAGACAATATCTTATATCAGAGAATATATAGTTTGGACAAATTTTCAGTATTTATTTACAATTCAATTTTTGTTATTTGAGACTATTGATATCTCAAAGTAAATTTTTATGGGAGCAGAAAATGTACTTTGAGATATTAGAAGTTTGGGATGAATATCGACTTTGAGATATCGAGAGTTGCCTTAAACTCGTATAAGAACAAAAACCGGAGTCTTAATTTTTGAACCTCTTCATGCGGCTGTAATAATTAACTGTTGTAAGGCTTCATACGCCCCTAGCGCCGGCGTAAGCCGTTATCGATTTTAATTGTTACCATCACATGCAAAACACAAAAACCTTCTAATCAGTAGCCTTTAAGTTAACAAACTAGATTGACTATGTACTTGCTGTTACATGTAGCACAGATCTGAGCCGCGACACGACAAAACCAACAATATGGTTGTGCGCCCAGCACAGACTCAGATCAGCCTGGGCATCCGCCCAGTCTGATCAGAGTCTTCGCTGTCCGCATGGAGGTAGCTTAGACTCTTAGCTACGCTTTGAGCGCTTAGCGAAGAGTCTGATCGGACTGGTTTGATGCCAAGGCTGATCTGAGTCTGCACTGGGCGCACAACCACATTGTTGGTTTTCTCGCGTCGCGACTTATTTATTTTTATTCTTTAGGATACAGAATCGAGCACATACTTTAACAACGACTCCAGTGTGACATTGCTCTTTTGTGCTGATCATGGTCTACAAGATAATCATCGAATATACTTTGCAATCTACCAGCTTCTTGTGATGTTTGTGATACCCACCATTCTCATGACATATTGCTACAGTAGCGTTGTTTACTCACTCTGGATTAGTAATCGAACATTGCTACATATGACTTGGACAAACAGGTATGAATAATTATTAGGCTCTTCATGATATCTTTACTGTATAAGCGGACCATACGTTTTTGGTCGGTTTAAAGCGTTTTCAGGTAGGCCATCCGCATTCCTGTCTTTTAACATTGTCGGCGAACCATCTCTATACTTCCTATGACTGACATCGTCCGACTGATATCGTTCCCTGCTTTGTTCCGTTGAGTCTTGAATTATACAATCATGTTTATCAATTCTTATAACAAAACAAGTTTCAGATTATAGTTTCAATCTTTAAATAGCGAATTATTGGTGGTATGCAGTTGCGTGGTTCGTTCTTTTTTGTGTGTTTCCATGCCCTGTTTATTTGTTTTGCTTGACAGAAACCTACATAAAAGCTATTGGATAATCATTTAAGCAGCGTTATAAAAATCAATGGAAAAGGAATTCAACAAACTTAGTAGTTTGCCAAATTAACCAAATTAAACTTAAAGCAAATATCGTCTCCAGATTGCCAGCTCATACAGCATTATAGCTAGGGCTGTTGGGGTGTCTGAACGTCCTTGTGACGACGATTCCTAAACGGTATCTTTCATTTTAACTGGCCGCCCTCCTACATGATCGATAAAGGCAGGCTGAGTCAAGAGCGTGCACCCAAACAAATAACAGTCACATTCGTCAATTAAAACTCGAGTGCATACGGCACGCTAATGCTGTCCACAGACAGATGAGTCCAAAGGGAAAGTTTCGTTTTTGCAAGTGAAATAAAATTTCAAGAACACAAAATTGTAAGAAAATTTAAAATTTAACACTCCTTGCCGACTTTTTTTTATGAATGTCTTTTCACGGGAAATATAAACTGCAGTATCAGCTTTAAAGAAATTGAATAGCCTAGATGATTTAGGACTATGTCACAAATAACTAATGTCAGTCTTCCTTTCTGACACCAAACGGTATCATTATGTCGGAGTGACTGTCTCAGACATTAGACTGACCATCATAACTGTGGTTGCGTGAATTCTCTTCAAATAATGTGAAAGCTTTTGTAAAGGACATGTCCAGAACTGGAGCAAACTTCCTCAGTGTTTGCTGACTAAAACAAATCAGTTAATACGAGGAAGCGAGCACCATATGCAACGATTTTATTTTAAGAATTTTGATTTTGGAGGAAACTCTCCATGTTTAATAGAGACTTGATTGCATGCCAATACAATGCTATGATATTCATCCCTGGCTAACCATGTTTTCAAGGATGTTACAAAATGAAAAACAGCTGTTCCGAAACGAAAACGAGTCAAAGTTACCAAACGACCTGGTCATCTGGTTGTTTGGTAACTATGACGCTTTTTCGTTTCCTAACAGCTCTTTTTTTGTTTCGTAACGGCCCTTGTATAAACACAGATAACCAGGGGTGATATTGTGCAATGTGATATCAGTCATATCCCTAACTTTCAAATATGTTTCTGAGTATATTGTGTGTCGCTAATGGCACTCATAGTTTCTAGCTGTCTTGACTCCTCTTATATGTCTTTGTTATGTGTGTATAAACTGAGATCGTTCTTCCACAAATTTCTGATAAAAAGGTATCTTTTTCATACCATTTAATTAGAACCTTATGGAAAAACGATCCCAGTTTACTATTAAACAAGAGATAGGCCAATAAAACCTGTTATTGACGTATTTGTGGGCTGTTATAAAGAAACTTAAAGCAGCAAAGGGATAAGTAGGCGCACGTAATAATTACTGACACGTTTTAAGACGTGACATAAAGCAGTGTCTCAGATCAAAATCAGCTTGACCTTATGCAATCGGAGCACGCTTGGGCAATTCCGTGAATCACGGAATTGGCCGAGTGGTGTTCTGATTGGCCCTTATGTTGCAAGATTGAAATACAACATTCAGTTTCTTTGTCTAAACGCTGCGACCACCGACATGGGAAAGAGCCGTTCAGTTACGTACCCGTCCGTATTTTCATACTGCTTGGGTCGTTACTTCATGATACTGTGTCTTGTTTGGTGTCCGGGATGGAATGTATCATGGAATTTGACAGTATCAGTTCTGATAAAAAGAGGATCTTACATGAGTGGCCATTTCATATGAAATTCATGAAACGAGCTTCGGCGAGTTTCACAAATTTCATATGAAAAGAACACGAGTGTAAGATATGTTTATCATATGACCCATTAAAATGGGATTTTATCGCCTTCAAAATGATTGGTTTTTCAAAAAAGCTAATACATTGTTGACACAGTCGTTGTCTACCGTTAGCGCCAAAGTTTTATTACACGTGTGGTCTTACGATTTTTATAACACGACGTTATCCACCGAATAACAGCGACGACATATGATAAATATCCTTTTACAGAACTTCCAATGTCCACTATGATACACGACAAAAATAAATAAAGTGGCATATGCGCCATGACAAGACTTAGATTAGTCTGGATATCCGTCCATTCGCCCAGTCTGCTTGGAGTCTTTGCTGTCGACATGAAGGTAGCGCACAGCAAAAACTGTGTTCAGACAGGGGCTTAGGGGATGCCTAGACTGATCTGAGTCTTAGCTGGGCTGCGCTACGCGAAGACTTAGATTAGTCTGGACATCCGCAAATCCGTCCAGTCTGCTCTGAGACTTTGCTTTCTACATGGTGGTAGCGCACAACAAAATTCCTCTTCAGACTGGGGCGGGGATGTGGAGGGCAGACTAATCTGAGTCTTCGCTGGGCTGACATGTCTCTTTTTAGGTTTTGTCGCATCGCACTCATAATATTGTCTCATAATGTTCCGTATCGCTATGGAGATGTTTTCAGTATCGATGTCTCAATTTACTTGATGAATTCAAGATTGATGGACGCAAATGAGACCGTTAAAACCAATTTGCATGTAATATCTTAGCACAAAATGCATCGTTCAAGTGTTTTACAGTAAAATACAGGGACTGGTAGATGGCTAATTTTACTAGTAATATCGTTGTAATAATACCATTTTTAAATGAAATATGCAACAAATAGTTCTGCATCTACTGGTTTAAGTAGATATAAACAGTCGGAACTATAAGATCCCATCGCGCAATGGATCCGGGCATTTTTTGTTAAAGAAAAACCAACAGCAGTATTGCTTTTGTTCTGAATTTTGTAATTGTATCAATAAACTGTGTTCTCTGTTCGTTTCAGGCAAAATATATTTGTTTTTCTTTGTTTTGTTGTTTGTTTTCTAAATTACAATGAGCACGCACTTCAACGATTATTTGTGGATATTTATTCTTACTGTCGCCTTGTTTATTATAAAACATACCTATCAAGCTGTCGACATACGCATGCTGTTAGTCTCTTCATGGCATCTAAAATACAACAGCAAATGTGACAATACATTATATCGTAATAAATCGTTGTAACATGTTTCAGACTCAGTAAACTTTAATGCAGACACAAATACAATTTCTCAAGAATGGCATTGCCGCTTTGCGAGAAAAGGCTGATGATGTTGCTGGTTTTTCTGAGTCTGTTGTTGGACTACAACGAATAATAGATAGTATAACTACGTTTACCGACTCTGTAGGTATGAAATGAAATCTTGAGAAAACGAAAATTATAGTTTTTAGAAATGGTGGCCCACTTAAGGACATTGAAAAATGGTTTTATAAAGGGAATCGTATTGATGTTGTATCTTTTTACAAATATCTTGGATTGTTTTTTACCCCCAAACTAATTTGGACGAAAACAAAAGAGATGTCGGCAAAGCAAGCGACTAAAGCATACTGTAGTGTTTTAAGATTTCAAAGACATTTTGGCCGTTTTGATTCCAAAGATATGTTTAAATTATTCGATACGATGGTGAAGCCAATATTATGCTACGGTTCGGAGATTTGGGGTTTCAAGTATGCCGAAAATGTTGAAAAGGTACAGGTTAGATTTTGTAAAAGATATTGCAGTTTGTCAGTAAATGTTGCTGACTATTTTGCTTTGGGTGAGTGTGGAAGATTGCCATTATGTATTACATATATGTTAAACTGTATAAAATACTGGTTAAAAATAATTCGTATGCAATATTTCAGATACCCTAAACAAAGTTATTTCATGTTAAAAAGATTGGACGATGCCGGGAGGATAACTTGGGCTAGTTATATAAGAGAACTTTTATATATGTACGGTTTTGGCTATGTATGGATAGCACACGACGTCGGTAATGATAGTCACTTTTTGAATTTATTCAAACAGCGAATAATTGATATTTATATACAAAAATGGCATTCAGATATTAATAATTCTTCTAAAGCAGTTCATTATAGATGTTTTAAGTCATTGTTAAATGTTGAATCATACCTCCAGCTTGATATTTCATTCGAATTAAGGAAGTTACTTGCAAATTTTAGATGTTCAGGCCATTCTCTAATGATTGAAAAGGGCAGGCATGTTGCAATAGACAGAGAATTTCGATTTTGTCTAATATGTACGAGAACTGAACACTTTGTCATAGAAGATGAATACCATTTCTTTTTTGAATGTAGGGCATATGAGGAAATAAGAAATATATATTTTAAACCAAGCTGGATTAGAAACCGATCGTTAGATATGTTTTATGCAATTATGGGGTTCAATGACATGGAAAATATATTAAAAGTTACAAATTTTTTGAAACATGCATTTGCATTAAGGACCACTTTCTTGGATAGTGCTTAGCATATTTATGTAGATACATATACATGCGTGTGCGGATATATTGGCATATACGCACATGCATGTATATGAGTCTTGAACTAGTTCAAACAGAAATTTTAATCTAAACATTTAACGGTTTGGACATTCATGCCACTCTCTTTATGTTTATCTGTATATGCATATGTTGTATTATGGGCCGGAGGCCTAAATTACCGAAATAAAATTATGTTATGTTGTTATGTTATGCTAATATGATACGGTCACGCGAGAATATCCGCGCTCACTGATTTAGAGTCTTCTCGCTGTTGGCTGTATAAAGCAGAAGAACTTCATACACTGTTTACGCGGAGACTTAGTACATGTAGTCTTATTACACTAAACCGCTAGAAAAGAATAGATCTGATTGATGTGTACACGTTTCATAATGTATCGTTTCACGCTTTGCAGCTTATTTTACTTTTTTTCTGGGGTTGAGCCACAGTCTCTGGAAAGAAAGCTCTTTTTCATATGACGTCGCTGCCTTCCAGTGGTTCTCTTCGTGTCATTAAAATTGTATGACCACACGTGTAATAACACATTGGCGCGTACACGTAACTTCATTGACAACGTCCGTGTCTACAATGCGTTTCCTGGTTGAAATAATGCTCATTTTGAGGGCGAAAAAACTTTTCTAAAGGGTCATTTGATAACCAGAATCTTACACCATGGTCATTTTATATGTCATTTATGAAACTCGCCGAAGGCTCTTTAATTTCATAAATTCATATGAAATGACCACGAGTGTAAGATCCTCCATCTTTTGCACCATGCAAATCTTTGAAAGAAAACTGAGACTGATTTAAAAGATGCTATGAAAATGAAAGGTCATTTGATATGATTAATGAAACGAGCCGTGGGCGAGTTTCATACATTTCATATAAAATGACCAAGAACGTGAGATTTTGATTATTCATAAAACCAGTTATTAGGACCTTTTAACAATGAAACCTTGTCTGGCATTTTAATGGACTCGTCAAGGATAGTAATTGCACCGCACGCACTCTTTGGTGTTGTGTAGCGTGTGATTAATAGCAAAACTAGCTGACCCGCGCAACGCAAAAAAAGATGAAGATCGAATATGCGAACAGTAAAGACCCAGACCAGCCTAAACAATTGTGCAGTCAAATCATATACTTGCTGTTCGCACACATTATGTAAGTCACCTGAAAAGTCTAAATGCATGAAATATGAGCTCTACTGAACTGTAGGAATTCACAGACTGGATTTAGGCTTTGATGTTTGTGGATACGCCACAGTTTATTGCACATAGTCATAGCCATTCCATAAAGAGGAACAACTCCTGTGACTTCTAGTTTGCTTTCCTGGGCAAGGTTGCCAGTCCAAAATTCCCACTGAAGGCAGTGAAGAAGCTGTCAGACCTGACATTTTTGATTTACCAGTACAGTCAAACCTGTCTTAAGGGGTCACTGTATTAAGGGGTCACCTGTCTGTAACAGCCACTTATTTTGGGTCCCTTGGACCTAAATGCAGGTTCATTTGCACTGTATTTTGGGTCCCTTGGACCAAAATACAGTGCAAATGAACCTGCATCAAGGGGTCATCTGTCTTAAGCTGCCAATTTTTGTGGGTCCTCTGGGGTGACCCCTTAGGACAGGTCTGACTGTATTTGTAAAGTACGATGGGTGCTGGTCGTTCGTTACTCTCTTACACTTATAAAAAGCATAATTATTTTAGATCTAGATACAGACTTACGTGGGGAACATTTAACAGTGATTTACTGCGGGCATCATGTTATCATCAAAATTGGATTTAATACGTGTGATTATGTCCAAGCTTGTCTTGCCGTGCCCGCTCGCAATCATAATAATTATTCTGTCTCAGATATTGCCAGGCCATGAACCTACTTTGTTCAACTATAAGACGGAGTTTCTCTCTCCATAAAGCCAGAAAGTGCACCAAATATGAAAACCGGTCGCGTGTAATTTGGCGTTGAGATATGTTTTCCTCTTCCAAAACAATCCTAAAAATCTAGATCGGTCTTTAATGACGGGTCAGGATTTTTAAATTGTTTTGGAGAGATAACTTTCCTTCTGATAACCGAATAAATATGAGCCGCGACACGAGAAAACCACCAAGGTGGTTGTGCGCCCAGAGCAGACTCAGACAAGCCTGTGCATCCGCCCAGTCTCATCAGTATCATCGCTGAGTGCTTAAAGGGTAGCTAGGGGTCTAAGCTACCTCTATGCGGACGGCGAAGATTTTGATCAAACTGGGCGGATGCCCAGGCTGATGTGAGTCTGCGCTGGGCGCACAGCTATATTGTTGGTTTTCCCGCGTCGCGGCTCATATGGTTAGCCACACAAGAAAAAGATACTGGGTTTCGTGCTTTTATAGCAAACTCTGAATACCTCTTAAGTATCCGCGCAGATTTAACTTAGTTTTCACATTGTACTTCAAAGATCCGGGAGTATATAAAATATTGTTTAAATGAAAGTATAGACTAAAACACTATGGAGTGACTGCGTAGATGCGGAGGCTGATCTGAGCAGTTTCTCTCTTCCAATCCTGAAGTATCGCTTCTTGTTAAGCCACTAATATTGTTGTCCATGAGGCAAATAGCAAGCTGATTATTAATGAATGAGTGCAATCGATAGACTAAGCGTGATTTTGATAGAAAACGGAACGATTCTAGACGTTTGTGGCCGTTCCTTGTTTCCATTTGGGAAATAGTTTAATCATGCCGAAAGATATACGTAATAGAAATTGTTCCAACTATGAGGTAATAAATGGCCAACAGGCTCACAGAGAGTTATAATGGTACTCAGTCGTAACAGTAAATAATGAAGAAATGGAAAGAAGTTGAAAGGGAAGGGAATTTATATAACTAAATAAACGAATCAGTCCGACAAGCAAGAAGGCAGTAACAAATGCCTGCATTGTCGGTTTGATAAGTCACAAATATATTCATTATTTTGAAGTTATTGAGCGGTGTTCCTTTTAATTTTCTTTCTTCTCATTTTCCGGTTTAAACACTCTAACAACCAACGTCAGCAATACGTCACACCATTTAGTGTGGTCGAATACTCGAAATTCTGTTGTAAATCTTTTCAAAGCAGAACATTTCAAAGTCTCCAAAAAGCCACTAGGCACATAATTCTATTTATAACATAACAATCTTACTATAAAAGATACAGCTTCCGAATTTTCGTTGATTTTGAAAACATTTTGACCAAACACATTTAACCTTATATTGTAATGTATTTGTTCGAAGGGTTTACGATATTCAGGTCCCGAGGTTATAAAACTTTTTACGTGCTCAACTCAGCTGAGCATTAAATTTTCTCTGTTGATAAATATGAAACTGTCTATTTATAACATAACAATCTTACTATAAAAGATACAGCTTCCGAATTTTCGTTGATTTTGAAAACATTTTGACCAAACACATTTAACCTTATATTGTAATGTATTTGTTCGAAGGGTTTACGATATTCAGGTCCCGAGGTTATAAAACTTTTTACGTGCTCAACTCAGCTGAGCATTAAATTTTCTCTGTTGATAAATATGAAACTTCCAACTTGTGTTGGCATTTTCATATTCATAAGCAGAGAAAATTTCATACTCAGCTCAACTAAGCAAGAAAACAACTACTTATTAGTAATTTGCTATTTATTAGTAGGTAAAATTTCACGTTCAGCTGAATTGAGCATGAAAAAAGTTTTATAAACTCGGGGCCTGGCCTCCGCGTCAAATAGGAGAGGACACGGACTGACTCGGTACTAGGAGGTGCGAGTTATTGACCTTTACCCTTGAGCCTCCTGGAGAACATCGTTATAGGCAGAATGCACCAATTGTTTCTCCTATAGACTTATATAGTGACCCCTGCTGCCTTTGACAGTGTGCCAGCCTTCATAAAATGTTGCTTCACTGTCCAGATGTGACTTAATTTCAAGTTAAGATGCTGATAAGAAAAGATAACATTGGAAAAACACCACCTTAGCCTTTGCTTTCTAGCTCTTACAGGATGTTGATATACAGAGACACGATCCCTCAGAAAATGTGCCACAGATTTGCTAAAAATCACCAGTCATCAATTTTGGCTCCACAGACCAAATCGGAAACACTTATTTATTTACAATATATACATAATATCAAACACAATTGATTTGTACATTTTACTAAAACATCACTTTCAACCTCATCAGCATTATTATCTTATCAAAGAGCATCATTTGACTATTATTGTCCCGAGCTTCGATGCGCTTTGTTTGAATTTTGCTCTTCTCTGTTTGAATTGGTTCCCGGTGCCCTTATGGTAATTGGACGAGAAAAAACAACAAATCGTTGCAGTTGCTTCGGCATTTCATTAAGTCATATTTATAGCAAAATCTAATAGTCCTTCCGCAACTACGTTTGACACATTCCATGCAGATCATTTATATTTTTCCGATGAGTTATAAACATAAAGAAATTTCATTGATATTCCGAATAAATAATTGTTCGAAAATATGTGCTCCTATCAATTTGTCTTATATACCGAATGACATCGATCACGGGTTATTGACCTTGTTAAAGATAATGTATGGTTATAATTTCTTGCAAATCATGCAATTAACTGGAATGCCACCTTCATATGTTCTTGTGACGTAAGGAAATCTAATCGACTGTGAGACTGAGGTATCTATCTGTTCACGATAACGCCTTGTCAAGTCTCATATCCACGATTCGCCAAAGTGAAAAAGGTGTAAAACTTCCGTACGTAGATAAGCATGCTGTATGTCGAACGGTATCGAAAAAGTTGACCGAACTGTGCCAACACAGATCAGACGTTCCATCCCAGCTGCATAATGATGCAGAACAGTAATTCCGCCAGAAATTTCTGACGCATTGCCGAGCTGTTAAATCAACACTTAGTCTAGTTATTAAGTAGTTTCAATCTCTATGTAAATGAATTAATCCTTGAAGCGACAAAAAAGTACACGGCAAAATTAACGCCAGCCCTGTAGGTTTAATAAAAAGGTATTTTATCCATATCGAGAATTTATCGACTAGAGGACAAACATTGTAAATTTAGGTTAGCGTATTTGCGCTGTTTGCAAATTCAATAATTTCATCTTTAGCGCATTAAGACTTATGGTACATTTAATGTTCAGCAGCTACGTATCTTTCTTTACCTTTTCACACGTCAAGACCTTACATGTGAGTAGTAAAGGTTGCCAGAGTGGCGCCCTTTATTACTTATGTGCGTAGTTTCATGGTAATAAATTAAATCCAGATGTTGCTTCTGTGGCCTCTGATTTGTAAAGAAACTATACCATTGACTCTTTTGTTTAGCAGCTGGCTATCCGTTGTCCATTTTTTTCTCATAAAAATGTCACAATATGATTGCCATTGTCTCGCCGACTTGGGTCCATATATACCTTGCCTACATGAAGTTATGATTGATATTTGTCGGCTTAAAACACTTGGGTACAGCTGACCCTGAAATTATGTCCCATTTTGTTCCCATATTATCTCATCCTGAAATCACTCTCAAGAATAAAGCGGCCCTTGAAAATGTGTCCCTAATTCCAAAAGTGTTACTCAATTAATTTTAATTCGGTACAATTCTGCGTAATCTCATAAACATTCTCTGAGTAGGTAAGCAAACATCTAAAGACCTGACATTTCGAAACAAAAATATGTATATCACTAGCAATAACCCAGAACTGGCTTTAATGTTTTATTTATCCCTCTTTGAAATGCCTGAGACTAATTCAAGGCTGGTAGTTTACTTTCTTGAATATCTCCAGCAAACTGAGTTAATTTGTAATGAAGGATTATACGAGCCGCGCCACATCATAAAAATAAAGTGGCTTGTGCGCCCAGTGACGACTCAAAAGCCACTGTAGGCATCCGCCTAATCTGATCAGAGTCTTCGCTGTCCGCATGAAGCTGTCTTGGACCCTTAGCTACCCTATCAGCGCACAGCAAACCCTCTGATCAGACTTGGCCGCAGCCCAGACTGATCTGAGTCTTCACTGGGTGCACATTCCACTGTTAGTTTTCTCGTGTCGAGTCTCATATTTTATTACCAAATACCACTTTTCTTGCTCATCCGTTTCTTCGGTATCTGCTGCAACATAGTACTATTCAATTCCCACGATGTTCATCCCGCAAGACAAAACAAAAACAGAATAAAGCAAAAAACTAGAAAACGTAAATCGAAAAATATTGGCTATTGGCGCACAGCGTGTTTCTTCATTTCAATCCACTTCATCGTGACTTTAATTTACATATAAACTGTATACAAAACTAGGGAAATCATGAAGCTACGAAAAGATATTAGGCCAGCTAAAAAATGAACTTTCAAATATTTTTATGACCTTATATATTTTTCTACTTCAAACTGTCATTTTGAGATGATAAGCAGAAAACAATAAATATACAGTTACGACAGCTCAGGTGAAATGTAGAGCGGTCTACGTTTTTGGCTTGCGTTACACTCAAAGCAAACACGCCATGAGAAAACCAACAAAGTGGTTACGCGCCAAGCGCAGACTCAGATCAGCCTGGGCATCCGGCCAGTCTGATAAGAGTCTTCGCTGTCCGCATGGAGGTAGCATAGACCCTTAGCTACCATTTAAGTGCGGAGCAAAGACTCCGATCAGACTAGACAGGTGCCAAGGATGACCTGAGTCTATGCTGGGCGCACATGCCCTTTTGTTGGTTTTGTCGTGACGCGGCTAATATTATAAGTATCTTTCATGGGTATGAGGTGTGGATAGAAAAATCCGTCACGAGGGTCACTGTTCGGCATCACGAGGCTTGCCGAGTGATGCCGAACAGTGATCCCGAGTGACGATTTTTCTATCCACAGATCAAACCCATGATAGATACTTTTTCTTGCACACCAGATTTTTTTTAACTTGAGAACTTGTTAAAATGCGTAATTCTAGTGCTTGAGAGGTTTCAATTTGATTTTGAAAGTAAAGCGCCGCTTTCAACGACCGCCATTCGGCTCTTTACGTCAACGACTGGTGTGCATAAATTGACGTCACTTTACCGTCTTCGTGACGTCATCATCTAAAATACCAACGTCACTTGACGATGCAGGTACGTGAGCTCCTATACAACCAATGCATTGACAGCTCATGATTTTTTTCCGGTCCTGGGTCAGAACACCAGGGTAAGATAAGATTTTCTATCCCAGGTGAAAAGAATGGCATTTTCTATCCGGTGTGCAATAATATATTGTATACGTTGTATAATTTCAGATCCAGTAATGCCAGCAACGGCACTACACTTAATACCCCGTCGCCAAATTTCCAGAGACGTAAAATAGATTTGTCAGCGTCACTAAGCGTGCGAGACTGTATATCAAAAGGACGGCGACAGGTAATTAATATTCAATGTACTTATAAGGACCTTAGATATCGATGGCAGAATTGACTTAGCAATCGGTGGAGGCCCAAATGAGATCATTATCAGGATTTGCACTAGCATCACTCAGCAAACATTACACTCGCTGATTACTGAAGCAACCTGTTTAAATTGTGAAGATGAGACTGACGGAGGCGGTTCCAACATTGCACGCAAAGGTAATAACGTCATCGTCAAGTCTACAATGATTTTTATTCATAAGTTATTTCAACAGCTCTGCAAAGACGTATCGTACTGACAATATCGTTATAATTGCTGGTTGTAAAACATGCCAACTATGCGAAATGTTATTCACTTACGCCATCATCCATTTAATCTTGTTGCCTTTGTAATAACAGTAAGTTTCCATGCATAAAAGATTGGCAAAAAGATGGCTATGTGATGAAAATGTTTTTATCATAAACCCGTGGTCTTTTTATATGCAATGTTTTGAACTTCATTTATCAAGCTGTACAAAATGTAAACAAAAAAAAATAAAAATCATAGAGTAACATGCAAAAATAAAAGCAGTAAAAAGAAGAAAGCAATTATGAATTATCAAATTTATCCTTTGCCTGTATGTACCAAAACAGTTTTATTCTAAGGAGGCCTCATTCAAATATGAACAATGTTAGTCTTGTTGTGAATTTGTTAGATCAATTACTTAAACCAGAGATATGAAACAAATAAAAAACAATATGCAAGAGCAGGTCGAAAGAGGAGTTAGCATGAACCTCAGGAACAGTTTTCCCAAGAGACATAGAGTCATATTTGTAGTTTTTTTTCCTTTTTCTGAATATTGCAGGTTATCAAGATGCTAGTCACAATTGTTCTGGTTTTCCTACTCTGCTGGGGACCCAAGTTGATTTTCAACGTTATCAAGTACTCAGATCAGGGACAATATATGCATACACAAATTCACTTCAAATTACAGGTAATTATTAATCAATTTAATACTAATGTCTCTTCGTAACATATAAACTATCTGCAGTACAATTAGTGGTATTCTTTTACTGCTGACATAAAAATTTTATTTAAAGCAAACATCACATAAAAATGTTCATACAAATGCAGTAGTTGTCCTATAATTGGCATTCGGCGCAGAATATTGCATGTGGATATTCAACTTCACTTTATAAAACCCGATGCGATCTTTAAGTCGTAGTTTGTTTTCAGTGGAAACACTGAACACGTCCTTCTGCTTCGGCTAAAGCGGCAATGTGTTTTTTTTTAATGGCTCAAAATGAGCTGACTCGGCGTAACACTTGGAGTTTATTGTTTGTTGGGGGTGTCTTTGTCAATCTTTCCCTTTTATGTTGGGGATAGGGTTTGGGGTCTGATTCAGTCAGTTCCTGAAGTGTAGTTACTCTTTAAATTAGCCATCGCATATGACCTTAGTAATGAAGTGCAGTGCTTCTCGATGTACCTTTCTGAAAAGTATTTCACCTGCACGACCAAAAAGCTTTCAAAATAGGATGAGCCGCGACACAAGAAAACCACCAAAGTGGTTGTGCGCCCAGTGCAGACTCAGATTAGCCTGGGCATCCACCCAGACTGATCAGACTCTTTGCTAAGCGCTTAAAGGATAGCTAAGGGCCTAAGCTACATCCATGCGGACAGCGAAGACTCTGATCAGACTGGGCGGATGCCCAGGCTGATCTGAGTCTGCGCTGGGCGCACAACCACATTGTTGGTTTTCTCGTGTCGCGGCTCAGATTAACATCTGAAACTCCATGGTTACTGTGTAACGGATTTCTGTAAGGGTCTAGGAGACTGATTTTGAATAAAGAAGGAGAACAATAATCTATGTGTTTTAATATAAAAGGCCTAGAGAAATTGGTCTCTCAAAAGTGTACATGTTCCGCCGGTAATACCAAACATAAGCCTAGTAAGCGCGCAAATCCATGTCATCTCCACGTGAAACGAAAAAAAAAATTCTGCAAAAGGTAATCCAGCTTAAGCAATCTGTTCGACCCGGATATATGAGAAGCGAATGTGTGCAAACTATTTGCTTTGAAGAAAAAGAACTGGTAAATAATCATAAAACTGCTGAAAATGGGCAAACCAAAGTTTTGTTTTGGCAACATACCAAGGATTACTCCATTCTTTTACAAAGTTGAAATTTGATACTAGTTTTCTTTACATACAAAAGAGTCGAATTGCCTTGTTATAGTTTGTTAATTATTATATTACAGAATCGTGAATCTTTAATTTGCATGTACGAATGGAACTGCGCGTATTCCAGGAGTGTTTAAAACAATAATCTTTAATAATATCTAAGATTATAAGGCAGAATATTTAGGAGACTCTTTTGACGGATTTTTAAGATTGCTGTTTACTGCTTGCTGTCACGTAAGTTAATCCACAGATTTTTTTTTTCTGAATTTATTTGTAAATTGCTATAGACTGCGTGCTCAATTACATTTGTGCCTTAATAATGAGCTATTTTCTGTATTTATTTTCAGATTGCTATATACTGCTTGCCTTACATACAGTCGTGCCTTAACCCTGTAATTTATGGATTTATGTCAAAAACTATAAGACAGAGTTTCAAGACTTCTCTTTTGAAACACGTCAATAGATGTAACAGTATTTTCACCAGGCGGAGTGTATACGAATCAGAACTGAGGACTAAATACACACACGGTTTACTAGAAACAAGACGATCCATGTCGGATAGGGATAGTAAATATCCGGAGTGCTCATTGTAGGATAAATAGGGCTTGGATAGTTACGTGCGTATAAAGAGGATAAATTCGGCATAACTATTTGTGTAAACCCGAGCAATACCCAGGGGTCGTATTCATAAAGCCACTTAAGTCGTTGCTATGCTGTTGCTAAGGCCAAATATCTATAAAGGAGATTTCCTACAACTATGAAATTTGCTCTGGAGGAACAGTCTTACGTTTTGTAGGAGCAAATTCTTTTCTTTAAGAGCAAAACCCATTTTCGAGGGCGAATAGTTCCAGGGACTCTAACAATAAATCTTAAAAGTTGTTTCCCTTTGTAAAATTAGTGAAGATCACGAAGGTGTGCCCATTGACATTAAAGCTCCTTCCAATATACCCAGCGGGCAAATAACGTTGGAACTATAGTGTCAACGTCACACAAGATTCTCTCAATGTGGATGCAGACTTGCCTTGCATCGGTTCTAATAAAAGAAATATTTCAAAGCTTTGAGCAAAAGGATGTATTTCAACAGTGTCTGCTATGCGGTATATGTTGACAATGTTAAAATATATAAAAGGCTGCGCTTTTTTGATTGGCAAAGTAATCAAGTGACATCGTTGTTTCATAAATGTGCTATAAAGTGCAATGGTGATTTGGTGCTGAAGAATTGCTAAATCTATTAAAAGAATTATGACGTCTTTATAGTATCTGAACGCGTCCGAAATGAAAATGATACAGATTTTATATAGATGTCGGAATTTCAAGATAAAGGAATTTCAGGATGGAGATGTTAAATGTGATCTTTGTTACGTGCTTCTATTGTAAGTTACAGGTATTTGGTAAAGAAGCCTAATACTGCACAAAGGTTCTTCCGGTTTACCCGGAATAATAATTCTCCATACGGATTATTGACAACTCTGAAAACTATATGCGCAATGAACGGAAGAAGTACAGTTCATAAAATTTTGCACTGTACTGATCAAAACGAAGCTCCGCGTTACAGTGTGTCATTTTACAAATTCTGATACTAATTCTAGTCAGAAGACAGCCTTAAAACAACGTCAATGCGTGGTCCCATCTGACGTAGTATGTGGTTGCAACGTACTATGCTAAGAAAATAAAAACCGAATTTTATGATAGGATATGCCTAAACATTATTTATCGTTATGGCTACATTTTCATGTGATCTGACAGAATTTAAAAATAACAACTTGTTATATTGTCTGACCTTGTTTCAAATGTTGAATAAAGATATATTTTCATTTGATTTTTACCTTTCTCCACATAAGTTGTGCTGCTGATACACAATTTTGTCTCAACCCAGACCCTGTAAACTTTAAGTCCCAACACACAAAGGTGGTTAAGGCATATGCAAAGAGCAGTCTGATTAGACGTTTGCTGTTCGCACCCATCAAGTATGGATCCTTAAAAGTGTTGTCCGACGTCACGAGTTATTCGACCAGTTTGAGTTCTGACTGTCAGCAAACACCTTAAACCTTCCATTCGCATCACAATCTAAACGGGTCTTTTGCACGCGGCCGTTCATAACCAAACTTCCAATTGTCCTGGTACTACTGAAATAGTGTTGAAAATGACGCAACGTATCTAAACATCAATCCATAAAGGCATGGCACAGCTCAGTTAATAATTATGCTCCTGCAATGTTTGAGGCAATTACTGCTGTTCACATTTTTATGTGTCTAATATGGCGAACAAACAAATGGCATTTATATTGCAACCACTTTTATTTATTTAAGCCTATCATGCTCGTAGTGAGCTACCGTCACCCTTTCCTATTTGTCGTCCATCTATCTATGTGTGTGTGTGCGTGTGTCCACCCATGCGCCGTTTTCTTCAGGCGGAATTTCCACCATTGTCTGGCTCTAAGATGATGAAACTTCACAGTAACGAGTCGTA
Source organism: Ctena decussata (assembly GCA_963989385.1). Classification (NCBI taxonomy): domain Eukaryota; kingdom Metazoa; phylum Mollusca; class Bivalvia; order Lucinida; family Lucinidae; genus Ctena; species Ctena decussata. Next base: position 68,573,647 of record OZ022513.1, read on the forward strand.
TAATGTCTTCACAAAAATGGTCCATTATTCATTCAAATGTGTATCAAATTAGTTCGGATATGCCAATGTTTATATGGTTTACATGAGTTCGCAATTATGATTTTTGTACGTTGACCGCTCTACTTCTTAAAGTATTAAGTCTCACAATAATGATTTTTTATTTGGTCTCACAGAAATGATTCTTATATGATCTAACAGTGATGATTCTATTATCGGCTTACAGTAAAGATTCTTATTGGGCTCACAGCAATGATTCTTAGTTGGTCTCACGGTAATGAGTCTTATTTGGTCAATACTAATTATTATATGGTCTAACAGTGATGATTCTTATTTCGTCGTCCCACAGTAAAGATTCTTATTTGGGCTAACAGTAATAGTTCTTGTTTGGTCTCACGGTAATGATTCTTATTTGGTCAATGATAATTGTTATATGGTCTAACAGTGATGATTCTTATTTCGTCGTCCCACAGTAAAGATTCTTATTTGGGCTAACAGTAATAGTTCTTGTTTGGTCTCACGGTAAGATTCTTATCTGGTCAATGATAATTCTTATATGGTCTAACAGTGATGGTTCTTATTTCGTCGTCCCACAGGTAAGATTCTTATTTGGTCCCACAGTAATGATTCGTCTTTGGTCTTACGGTAATGATTCTTATTCGGTCTCACAATAATGATTGGTCACGCGGTAATGATTCTTATATGGTCCCACATGGATAATTCTTATTTCGTCCCATAGTGAAGATTCTTATTTAGTGCCACCCTAATGATTCTTGTTTGGTCTTCCGGTAATGATTCTTATTCGGTCTCAAAATTATGATTCTCATATGGTCTCATAGTGATGATTCTTATTTTGTCTCACAAAAAAAGATTCTTTTTTGGTCTCACAGTAATGATTCCTCTTTGTTCTTATGGTATTGATTCTTATTCGGTTTCTTAATAATGATTCTTATATGGTCTATCAGTGATGATACTTATTTAGTTCAACAGTGAAGATTCTTATTTAGTCTCACAGTAATGATTCGTGTTTGGTCTCACGGTAATGATTCATATTTGGTCTCACAAAAATGATTCTAATTTGGTCTAAGAGTGATGATTCTTATTTTGTCCCACAGTAAAGATTGTTATTTGGGCTAACAGTAACAATTCTTGTTTGGTCTCACGGTATTGATTCTCATTTGGTCAATGACAATTCTTACATGGTCTACCAGTGATGACTCTTTTTTCGTCCCACAGTAGATATTCTAATTTGGTCTCACAGTTATGATTCGTCTTTGGTCTTACGGAATGATTCTTAATCGGTCTAACAACAATGATTCTTATATGGTCTAACAGTGATGATTCCTATTTCGTCCCACAGTAAAGATTCTTATTTGTGCTCAGAGTAATAATTCTTATTTAGCCTCATGGTAATGATTCTTATTCGGTCTCAAAATTGTGATTCTCATATGGTCTAACAGTGATGATTCTTAATTCGTCCCTTGGTTAAGATTCTTATTTGATCTCACTGAATTGATTCCTTGTTTGGTCCTACGGTATTGATTCATATTCGATCTCACAATAATGATTCTTATATGGTCTAACAGTGATGATTCTTATTTCGTCCCACAGTGAAGATTCGTATTTGGTTTCTCATTTATGATTCTTGTTGGTCTTATGGTAATGATTCTTATTCGGTCTCATAATAATGCTTCTTATATGGTCTAACAGTGATGATTCTTATTTCGTCCCACAGAGAAGATTCTTGTTTGGTCTCACGGTAATGATTCTTGTTTGGTCACACGTTAATGATTCTTACATGGTCCCACAGTGATACTTCTTATATCGTCATATACTAAAGATTCTTATTTAGTGTCACAGTAATGATTCGTCTTTGGTCTTACGGTAATGATTCTTATTCAGTCTCAAAATAACGATTTTATATGGTCTAAAAGTGATGATTCTTATTTCGTCCCACAGAAAAGATTCTTCTTGGTCTCACAGTAATGATTCCTCTTTGTTCTTATAGTATTGATTCTTATTCGGTTTCATAATAATGATACTTATATGGTCTACCAGTGATGATTCTTATTTCGTCCCACAGTAAAGATTCTTATTTGGTCTCACAGTAATGATTCTAGTTTGGTCTCACGGTAATGATTCGTATTTGGGCTCACAATAATGATTCTTATTTGGTCTAACAGTGATGATTCTTATTTTTTCCCACAGTAAAGATTCTTATTTAGTGTCACAGTAATGATTATTCTTTGGTCTTACAGTAATGATTCTTGTTCGGTCTCACAATAATGATTCTAATATGGTCTTACAGTGATGATTCATATTTCGTCTCACAGTAAAGATTCTTTTTTGGTCTCACAGTAATGATTTTTTATGGTCTAACATTAATGATTCTTATTTGGTCCCGCAGTAAAGATTCTGTTATAGATTTTCAGTATTGACTCTAACTTAGTCACACAGTAATGATTCTTATTTCGTATCGTCATAACAATTCTTTGGTTTAAACAGTATTTTATTCAAATTATGTAAACATAGCATAGACTATATATATATACATAAACACATAGATACAATATAGGATCAGAAAACAAGCATAGTGCTTATAGAGATCTTATCCTTATGACAAATATTACATACAAAAACTGAGTGCAGAAATTACTTTGAATAAAACTGTTCCTGTATAATTTTTTATAATATGTATGAGAAGAAATTGTGGTAAACAAAATACCTTAAATGAAGAAGAGAGACATAGAAAGAAAATCCAGTAAACATTAACAATACTGTGAGTAAGCTATATATATCAGAGAGAGAGAGAGAGAGAGAGAGAGAGAGAGAGAGAGAGAGAATTTGAAATAGCTGGAAAAAATAGATATAGAAAACAGAACCAATCGCCATGTCCGGACCTTGATCTTTAAGGAAAACATACAGCGCTTTGACACAAACAAATCGTTTCCATTTTTGAATTAACAATTCTTTATTGGTCTCACAGTGATTGTTCGTGCTTGCTCTAACAGTATAATGATTCTTTTTTGTTCTAAAAACGGATTTTTTTTAATATTACAGTTCTGATTTTTGAATGGTCTCAGATAAATGAGTCTTGTTGGTTTTAACAGTAATGCTTCTTGTTTGGTCTCACAATTATTCTTCTTGGTCTAACAGTAAAGATTATTGCTTAGTTTCTCGTTGATAATTCTTATTTGGTCTCAAAATAATGAATCTTATATGCCTCACAGTAATGATTCGTATATGGTCTAACAGTTATGATTTATTATTCGGTCTCACAGTAATGATTCTTATCTGGTCCCACACTTAAGATTTTATATGGTCTAATAGTAATGATTCTTATTTGGTCATATAATAATAATTCGCATATGATCTTACAAAATTTGCCATATACCAGCAGAGCGTGAACGATATACCTTGTTTTAATTTGTGTTTTGTTTTCTATCTTTCTTCTTTCGGTGTGCTTTTTAAGTGTGCCTTTTCTGGTTATCGTCCTGTATATTGATATATGGTCCACCAAACTGCATTGTTTGAATGAAGTGGATTCAAATCTCACTGCATTGTAGCTGTTATGGCTGAAAACGTGTTTCAAAATATTTGGACCTGTTCGAACCTTTTGAAATGTTGCTTTGCACTCTTTCAAATGCCAAAAAAAAAAAGTGTTCCAAACTGTCCTTGCCGTGTCATTCTAATTTGGATGATAGTAGTGCAAGTGCCTTCTGTACGTGCAGTAGATGCGGGTGGGGTTGTTTGGATATTTTACTGTCGCCTATCATATATCTTTACTTTCTCCCTTTTTCTGGGAGACGGCTCTATATAGACTGAAATACTGTCTCAAAGAGCCGTTAAACCCAAAACAACCAAGCACCCAATCCAAACTGTCAGTGACACCTTTTTCCCATTCAATTACCAATTAAGATCAGTTCGTATGGTCAATTATGAGGCTTCGACAGCCGAAACTATCTAGTATGACCTTATTGATACAACTAGATAGTAGGTAGGTTAAGATGTTTAACTTGTACGGATACGTGTACGTTTAGCGATGATTTGTGTGCATACGTCATTAATAATTGCATTTTATCTACCAGTTAGAAGTAAAGTCTAGACGTTAACTACTTCTCGGAGGCCGTCTACTCGTTGCTTTAAAACGTGTAATCTGAATTCATTTTTCAGAATGAATTCGTAAATGTACATTTTATTTTGATGTATCGAAGTTGAGAACATACATCTGAGAAATCAGTAAAAGAATTCACTTGGAAATCAGTGAGGTGTGAATACGATCAATCAAGGTTTGCAGTGAGGGTGGCACAGCACTTTTTGTTGTTGTTATGTCCACAGTTGTAAAGCTCAATAGATGAATGATTTCGGGTATACAGTCCTTTAACAGTATTCCAGTCATGTTGGAATGTTTGAAATAATCCAGATGCTAGAACAATACTAAGACCCCAGCTGGAATCGAAGCTGTGACCTCTGGACCTCTGTATCATGAGTCTTACCTCACGACCACCAGGAGAGGCGATGGCATTGTGGTACATGTAACTTACTAGCCTACCAATTTGGGGTTCGCAGGCTCGATCCCCCGCTTCACCGGTCTTTCGGATGAGATATTAAACCGAGATCCTAGGCTCAGTACGATCTCCAGTTAGTGGGACGTTAAATACGAGTTCACTCACTCCTGAAACTAACAGTTGAAGTTTTGATTAATGATGTAGACATGATGTATATGACGGAGTGAAACTGACCATAGTTAGAGAAAATACGAGGTATAGGATGGTCGCTGGCGGGGATATTGAACAACAAACCTTTATATTAGAGCGGACCTTCCCTGTCAATGTTTTGTTAAAAAAAAAATAACGACCGAAGCAACAGCCACAGATGAGATATATGATCACTAGGAAGATTTTACGCATACATGTACACACGGACGGTACGTCATGCTGATAGCTTTTCGACACTGTAGCTTAAAGAAAACGCTCTTCTTTGGATTACACGTACACGTACAAGATACTGTTTTCTTAACCACTGTCACTTTCATTTCTAACGTGCACATGCACGTGTGGCTACCAGTAGCCGTAGGCGTACAAGTTCTAAATCTTAACCTCCCTAGTTTCGACTGTCGAAGTCTCATCATTGAACGTATAGTCTGAGTAAATCCGAAACGAATAAATTAAAACTGATGTTTCACTTCAATAAGTATTAATGCTCTGAGGAGCCAAGAATTTTAGAGTTAATGTAAACTTATTCTCCTCCTAACGATTCGCTAAAAGCAGGTTAATTAAGATATCTGTTTTTACGTATCTTTAGTGGGACAAAGTTTCCACAGGAATCCATTGGCTAACTAAAACCTAGTTTTAAATCATGGATTGGGTCGTCATTCGTTGCAAACACATGTACGTCAACTGTGATGTTCATTTTTTTAAGACGTGACCTATTTAAATGTAATGACTCAGTTGAGAGACGTAGAACCGTTACGGCCCTCTTTTATAAGTTGCAAAACATAAGGAACATTAATTCCAACGCATGAAAATTACGTGAAACAAATTTAAGAAAGGGTTATAAGCAGAGCGGTACAAGTAACAAAATCATAAGTCCAAATTCATTTGATCCATATAAACATCGACAAATCTGCAATATTTAGACATACAGAATCGGACCCCTAAAAAAGAAGTGTGATCAGGTGCTTGCGGAGTAATTGTATATTCGCTTGACGTCAGTCTTAACTATGCCGTTAATCAATTTCATATATTATTTTTCCCGTCTTAATGGTTGTAAACCAGAAACAAAGTATAATTATAAACACGATAGAATACTATGAAATATAAATTCATTTTTCCACCTTCTCGATGTAACAAATACAGTGATCGTCGAATATTTTTTTATGGGAAAAAAGGTTTAAGGGTCTTATTTCTGGGAAAAACAGGTCTTCCGTTTTCAGTTTTGCCTCCTTTCGAGAATAAGTCAGCTCTAAAAAGGGATGCATTGGTTTCCCAAAAAGCAAACTCTTTCTTATTAGAGTAGAACCTGTTATGAAAAGGCTATGCTGTGCAGGGAAGCAAGCAGGTAGTTATCAAATTTATTGCCCTTCGTTAAAAAATAGCGAAAGATCATTAAAGTGTCTCCATACACCTTCAGCTCCGCCCACTGTCTCTATCATGCCATAACGGTAGAAAAATAAATTTAAATTCTCCATTGGTTTTGGTGAAAAAAAGTCATTTTTCTGTTGGTTTTTGTAGAACTAAATTGCGATTCTCCATTGTATTCGAAAGAGAAAAAAACAACTTAATTGTCGATACTCTGTTTTTCTTTCACTAGAAAACCTTTATTTCAGTTCTCTGTTGGTTTCGACAGGTAGTAAGAAAACAGTTTATTCTAATATGTCGAGCATGTCCATCAATTTCTTTTTGTTTTTGAACTTTTGATATTAAATTCTACTTTTCACACGTTATGTTTTGCATATCGCAAAATATTATCTCATCGCTAAAAACTGACTTGCAGCATAATACACGACCTCTCCTGTCGATGCTTGGGGGTGGATTTTCCATTAGTGAGTTTGGTTTCCAACATATTATGAAGTATAGTATATTTTGTCAAGCCGAGTACCACCTGCCATGACATAACAATACTCAGTTATGATATCATTAATCAAATGAGCCGCGACACGAGAAAACCAACAATGTGGTCGAGCGTCCAGCGTAGACTCGGATCAGCCTGGGCATCCGCCCAGTCTAGTCAGAGTCTTTGCTGTCCGCATGAAGGTAGCTTAGACCCTTAGCTACCCTTTGAGCACTTAATGAAGAGTCTGGTCGAACATGGTGGATGTCCAGGCTGATCTGAGTCTGCGCTGGGCGCACAACCACATTGTTGGTTTTCTCGTGTCGCGGCTCAAATTTGTAACTTTTACCAGACCCACATAATACTTCATATAAAAATAATTGTCCGGAGAATGAAAATTTGATTCATTTGAAGTAATTTCATCGTGCTAAAATGACAATTTGAAAATGTCACACCTGCTTCCCAGTTGTTGATGTCCGCAGCCATTACATTGAATTAGAAAAATACTTAGTAAAAAAAAAACAGAACACGATTCAAGGTTAGATACACATCATTTCTTTGTTTACATTACACACTAATGATCAAGTACTTTAATACGCAGATTTGAGATAAGGCATCATACAGGTGGAGTCTAAAGTGAAGTGGTTTCATGACATTCACAACCACTTAGCTTACTTAGACAGGAGCTTAGTTTAATGAGAAAAAAGTTTATCGAAGGTTATAAAGAGGGGTCACCCTTTCCAAACAGGCTGAAAATGTGTCTCTACGAGTTAAAGTGGTCAAAGTACCCAAATCACAATTCCAAACTCGTAAGACTTTAGTCATGTTCACATTGACAATTCCGGTATGTTCTAAATACACAGACATGGACCCAAAAAAACAGAGGTGTGATCAGGTACTCGCGAGTAGTAAGCATCACCTGCCTAACATAATACACCGCCATATTTTTGTATCAGTGGAAAAAGTTAGTGAAAATGAAAGTCCGGTATTTGAAAGCTTAGGATTCGGCTGAGTCCATCAGGTCGGAAATTAGGTTAGAAACTGCCACATTTTAGGGATCAAAGAAGCCATGGTGTCTCCCGTAAAACATTTTTTACTGTCGACACAAGCTTTACCTTTTGATAACCCTGTGTCAACAGCTTGACATGACAACAAGGATAGAAAAATTGAATTTCAATTCTCCATTGATTTCGATAAATAAAGAAATGACGGTTTTCCGTTGTTGTTTTTTTAAACTTAATCGCGATCCTGTATTGTTTTCGAAATCAATAATTTTATTGTCGTTACTAGTTTGATTTTCTCATACAAAAACATAAATTTCAATTCTCCGTTGGTTTCAATAGGCTGCTTGATAGAATTAGTTGGTTCTTATATAGTTATCCTCTTGCTGAGCCGTTCCAGCAATGGGTTTTTAGTGGAACATTTGAACTTGAAAGCTGCTTTTCGCAGTTTAAGGGTTTGCTTACCGCAACTGGAGCATAATATATGGCCCCTCCTGTCGATTACTATCATTTATTGTTTGGAGTGGGAATTTCCGTTAGTGAAAGTATCACTTCTGGTTTCCAACGTATAATGAAGAACACTATTTTTGGTCAAGCCGGATACCACGTGTCATGACATAACAAAGTAAAAAGATAGGAAATGATCAGAAATTAATACAATCACATCCCACATTCGGCTCTCAAAACCAATAGGGAAAGGATCACATGCACAAAGAAAGTGACACACGTTTACGAAAGACACGCAGAGTGAACCGAATGAGCAGCTCTTTCCAAAACAGGTGGGCATTTAGCTACACCAATAACAGCATCAACATCTATTTTTACTTAGTTTTTATTTTAATTACAAAACAAAACCAAACAGAAGGCAGATTGGTCAGCAAAACAAACCGTCTGAGACCATAGACAAGCGGACACAGCATAATATAACATCACGGAACCGCAACAGCAATAATTT